>ML784672.1:30643-97943 GCA_009831015.1 Picea engelmannii
GCAAAGCATCTTCCCATGAGGGATTTCACCATAAGGGTACCACTTTGGAGTTCATCCATTTGTGCACCTTATCAATCATGATAAGACAATAATGAGTCATCTATACATTTTTCCAACAATTCATCATATACCAATGAAACCACAATGATCCATCTTCATCATGTATCATTGACAACTCATTGATTCATCTTCATCATATCAATGAAAACTCATTGATCCATCTTCATCTATGCATTCTCATCAAGGAAAATACATATTATATTACATTAAGCATCAATCAATCAATCCTTTGACATCAATCAATCACTTGACATCAATCAATCAAACCATTGGCATCAATGACAACATGATCCAACAATAACACAACGTTCATTCTTCCTATTTCAACAATAGGCTTGATTTCAGGTGACAAGACTCTTCTTCTTCTAGAAACACGAGATTCTAAGGACATGAAATAAAGGCCAAACTGAAGAAACAAGAAGGTTACTATTGATTTCTAGGTTTTCTACATCTAGCTTCCAATCGTTCTTGAGAACTAATATGTCGTTCAATTGCTTCCCAAGAATGGTTAAGCTCAGCACAGGTATTGGCAATGTCTAAAATAGTATTAAACATATTCAAAGAAATGCTAGTCTGATCTTGAAGACCGGGCTCAATATTGGGCTGCCTTGCAACAAGAAAATTCATTAAGAAATAAAACAGTCAAAGAATCAATATAAAAAAAGTAGATGCCTCGATGAAAATCGAGTCTAAAAATTAAGTAGAGAGATATCGAAGATCTCCTCGGTATGGTCGCCAAATAAATGTTGAGGAAAAGATATGAAATTATCTTACTCAAGAATTTTCAGATTCTCCTTGGATAAAGCGAAATAGACGGGAATGTCACCCTAGGTTTGTAGCCATCAAAAATAAAATCCTAACAAACAAGTATCAATTACAAGTGCTTAGGCTAGTCTTTTTCACAAATAAAAGCTTGATGGAAAATTCATTTTAATATGATTTGTGAATATAATAGTTGCTGAAAACAAGTGTAATGACAAAAGTAAGACACCAAGATGATAATCAACAGAGATGAGACATAAAGAAATCCTTTATTTCATTCCAATTCACCAAAGAGTCATTTTCTTTACAAAATCTCATAGAGAAATTTCAGGCCAAAGTCAAACTTAGACATCCCCAATGGAACATACAAAAGGACCTCTGACATAAAATCAAACCTGAACTCTAAAATTTGGATCCTCTTGCCACAGATTGCTTCCCACTCGTCTCTACACAATAGTCTTTGTCAGTCATGAAAACTAATTCAATAATAGACAAGTCTAGAGAGACTATCAAAGATAGATCAACACCTCTGAAAAACAATTGTCTGAATGATGTAATTCAACCCTGAATGTTGTTGTCTACAATAAGACCCTACTATAAAAGAGAATTAGGCTTATCATAAATTAAGGAATGAATGAAAACTAAACTATCTCAAAATAAACTGAAGGAGCAAACCTTAGTATGCTTCTCCTTCTATCCTCCTCTTGTTCCTCCCTTTCCTTTTTCCTTTAAGCAAATCATAATTGGTTGAGGTAGTTGAACCACCTCATTCGTTAAGTTAACTAAAGACTCAACCAACTTTTTAGTTAGGGGGAAACGTAATAATCATAATGAGGGTTATAAATAAATAAATAACTAGTAGGTGGGACCCCTTGTGATTCCCTTTAGCTCATAACAATCATAACATAACTAGTTAGTTAAGAAAAACACCCCTCCTTGTGACTCCCATCATCACATTAACATTTGACAATTTATCTTATTCATATTTGAAATTATTTTCAAAAAATATATTACTCATATATCCAAAGAAAACATGTTGTCCAAAACTTCCGAAGTCAACTGTCATCAACAATAAATAACATAAATAATTAAAAACCATATTTCCCATTCCGAGATACAATATTTCCTTATTTGTTGTTGTCACCCTTTGATTTTCCTGAATTTTCCTTTGGTTGCATTGAGCCTTTAGGCCTAATCTCGCTGATCACATGAGAAAAATCATCACTCAAATGCAACTGGGAAGACACAGATTTATCAGATCCATTCAAGGGTGAGGAAGAGACAACAATGGATTTTCCTTTGTCAAGGGCATGGTGGGCCTCAATTTTCAACCTTTTTCTAGCATGAGAGGACTGAACTGACTAGTCGATAGGTGCAGGTTGGGAAATCTGGTTAACAGGAGGGGGAGAAGGTAAGGGAAAATTGGGCCAGCCACGATGTTGCGAGACTTCCAGGTGGAAAATCACTTTCCATCCGTCGTTTTCGGGGACCTCAGATTGCAATGAGACATGAGGGGGCACGGGAATACCAGGGGCTTGTCGAGCTTGGAAAGGAGACCTTTCAGGCCTAAGTTGGACCACTCCTTTCCCAATCCAATTGAAAAATCCGGCATGAAACAACTGGCCTAACTCTTGTGAGTCAACATCAAAGTGTATGGAGAACCTTGGCCTTCTTGGGCCTCTGTTCCAATTACCTCTCCCTCAGTTGCCTCTACCATGGCTACCTCGGCTGAAAAAAACCCATTCCTGCATGCATGATTGATTATCAAATAGTCCTTTAAACAACCATACATGATAAATATTTTAAAAGTATGAAATAGATTTTGGCTCAACAACGTATCAGCCTCATGCAATCCAATCCATATAATTTTTTTAACTATTGTCAATGAGCAGGGGGTGAACAAAAGGTCCTAGGATATGTGAGGGGCTTGTATTTAGCGAAAAATGATAAAGTGAGGGGAAAAGAAACATGGTTACTTCTCAAAGACCACAAACAATCAACTGTAATGCAAACCAGAGAAAACATCATTGTAAGTCAACCAAGAAAATGCGACTCTAAACTGCTTCAATAGAGAATTCTTCTTGACTGTAATTAAATTTTAGAACAGGGAGTGAAAAATGAATGTGGGAAGGTGAGGGGGATATAATTAGTGGAAAACGAAATAATGGTAGGGAAAGAGAGAGATTAATGTTCATAAAATTAATTAATCGATCCATGAAACCATTCTCTAAAAGGAAACACACCAACCAAATGACCACTGAGACCCCAAAACATTACTGTGTATAGTTCAAGAAATCATGTGTATTAACTTGCTCCCTGTTTGTAATCAAATATTTAACACAGTTTCATCAAACAAGATAGCATGCATTCCACAAAAAATTGTAGGGGAGTTGTGTTCCTCTCATTTATCCATTTAATATTTCCAAACAATTCCCAAATGAATAAATAGTAAACCATTATGTTCAACATCAAAATCAACCACTGCCCACGAATTATTTCAATCATCAAATACCAACTCAAAGGTCATGCTTTATTCTGTCTTTCAATAATTAAATTGCAATGAGATTATAATGTCATGGAACTTGTGCCTACCACTGTTAAAAATCATGATATTAATTTAAAATACATAGTGGACAGTCAACACAATAATCCATATTTAAATTGCAAAGATCCTGGTTTTCCATTTAAACACATAGACAACAATCACCACTTCAACTCATGTTATGCCATGGGATACACAAAACCATTCGACCAAACACAAGTGTATTTATGTGACTATATAGGTCCAATTTTATTTGACTCTAAACATTCAAAATGTTGGGCTATCCATCCAATACAATGAGGCAACAACAACAAGCCCTATTTCACAACACAAATTGATCAAAATGCCACAAAACCATATTTAAAATCACGTGACCCTCTATGATGGTGTGATCAAATAATCATAACATAAGTAGTGGATGAAAATTCCATAATCATAACGATTACAATAATCCATAATAAAAAACACATAGTCACAATAATCATTGACTCATGTTGTAGGAACTCCATACACACCATGCATCACACGTGGGGCATCACTATGCATTAATAAATTGTAAACTAATGCCTAGTTAACATTTCAATAATCCCAATGTGAAAGATAGTGACCGTGTATCAACCCCATTCTTCAATCAACCAATTTCAAAGTTTATCTTATCAATTAGACGGTCATAATAGCCAATTTAAGTGACTATAACCAAAAACCACTGTCAGGATAATCAATAGAGACGAGTCAACAATAGAACATTATCGACAATGAATCACCAACCCCTAACCATTGACCATGTATCCAACATGACATAATGGGTTTCATTTATCAAAATTGATATTTGAGTAATCAAGGTTTGGCCCTATGGACCAAAACAAGGAAAGATGGAGTCGACTCCTGACATCAGGTGAGAACCTCTGAGACCAATGGTGCATGCATAGGCTATACCACAAATGTCTTCGCGGATAGGGTATCAATGCCCATGATAGGAGAGATTATGAATAGAAGAGCAAGGCTCCAGTTTGAGATTTTAACAAGACTTAAAACACACAGGGTATAACCCTCGTGGGTCTCCCAGCCAACCCGAGAATGATGAGATAGAACAGGGCCGAGAAATAACAATCACTTTAAGAAAGCCCTTTGGTAAATGGCCATCACAATCCACTCTGAAACAATAGTAACATGAATGAAATCATACCCAAGTGAAGCAAGGCATAGTGACATAATGCATTCAAAACCCCATAATAGCAAAATACTGGGTATGGAATATGAAGGCATGGTGACAGCCAACCCCTCTAAACCAAATGAAACCCTCTGAATAAAACCATCAAGGATGACAGAGATCTTTTATGGCTTTCAATACTCATAATGACCAATAACTTTGTGAATTCAAACATTATCGTAGCAAAAGACACCAAAAAAATCACAATTTTACACAGTTTACATACTTAAAGAAAGCACAAACCTATACATAGCGAGCCACTATTTGTTTCATAACCAAAGAAAATTTATGGATGGCCAAAAAGACATACATGTAACCAAGAATTCCTTAAAACGTGAATTGGCTGAGCGATTCTCCCTCTACTTGGAAATCAGAGCCTAACCACAACATACACAGTTGAGAAATAGCCCAACAAGGGTGGCGACCAATGAAAGAGTAAGGGTGACGTGTAGTAAATGCATGTCGCCTCCATCCCCATTCAATTAATTTCTTAGTAAATGCCAGCCATATTCCATTAATTCATTCAATTAAACCCTATATCGAAACCACCCACTACTTGCCAATAGCGTGACCCATATCACATTCATACATTGCCAATTTATTCAATAACATATATCGACCATGTTCCATATAACTTCAACATTCGCATAACTATCACCTTATTGATAGGATTAACAATCGACCATTTAAATTTCAATGCATGTATCATAAGAGCATAATTCTTCCTTTTTCATTTAGCTTAGGTTGCTTTTATTTCTTTTCAATTTCTTTTAGGTGTTGTTGCTAACCTGTTTATTGTGCAGGTGTCATAGTAAGGAATCCATCAACATAAAACAATGATAACAATGGATACATAAGCCATCGTAACATGACATTAGAGCCTAGAGCAGGAGGAACAACACATAACATTCCTTATCCAGCATTCAATTGTGGCAATTAGAACCAACACATAATAAGCCCAATCCACCACCAATAAAAAAATGATCTTATCAACCATGTAAGTAGTTTCAAACATTGGCACCAACATCAAATAAGAGACAAATATTATCTCCCAATCTACAAGGGGGTCCCACCTACTAGTATTATTTATCCTATTATCTTTATAATAATAGGCTTTAGCAACACTTTGCGGGAAAAACTTCGTTGTGATTTTAATCGTCAACAAACTGGCGAATCCACAGGGAAATTTGTTTTCAACATATTTAGAGCTCAGAGATCATGGCTTCACAGACCAAGAACAACAGGTCAAGAAGATATAACCAGGAAGATTACGCAACAAGGGGAAGTGAGAGGATTTAATGGAAAAATGACCGGGAATTTGGGAATAACTCATGAAAAGTGTTAAGTATGAGGGGTTTTACCACTGTATGCATCATCATTCAACCAAAATCTTCTCTTTACTTCAAGGAGAAAAATTACGGATTTTCTCTTTAAAATCTCAAATGGATGAAGAAATGGCAAGAAGAAGTGGGAGATAACCAATCTCTTTACAAAATTGCAATGAAAGAAGATAACAAATTCAAGTATTCTTCAGGGGAAATTTCATAACAACATTGTAAGATTGATTGTTATTGACTAAAAATGCTTTGCAGGAGTGTCACTATGGCAGAATTGATCCAATCATCCTATTTGACCAAATTAACTAGAAGATGGTAGGAAACAAAATCATGACAAAAGTAAATTTTGCAAAAATTAAAACAACAGTAATAAAATGACAGAAACGTAAAAGTAGTAGGAAAACTTAAAACAGATAGCAGAATTCAAACTACTATAAGGTAGAAAAGAAAATAGTAGAGAAAAGGAAAGAAGAGCTAGGTTACTAGTATACAGAAAATCCAAACACCATTAGAACTTTTCACGTCGGTCCCTCACAATGTATCAAGTGAGTTCTCTAAGAAAACCATTGCTCCTGTAAATCCTTTAGAACGTAAGAGTTAGTGTCCAAGACAAAATAAATTTTGAAAGGACCCATAAATAACACTTGGAAATCCAAGGTAATTATCCACGTTTTAATGCATATAATTAGATCACCAAGGTAGATGTGGATGTTGATCAAATCATCAATAGTTGTATGGATATGTCCTTTAAAAGTGGTACTTATATCAGGTAATCCAGAAAACATGCATTTATAATTCATGGTACTCTGAATTGAGATAGGAGTGGTTTTATGAGCATCTTCCCCTTTTACCTTGATTTTATTGTAACCTAGAATTTCGTCAAGTAAGGGCCTCATTTGCGAACTTGCAACCTACTGCTGAATCATTTCCATACTGAGAGGAGGAAAAGGATTTATCATAATATCATGACCTAAAATGATAAAATGAATGTAGTTTCTAATATGACCAGTAACCTTTGAAATGAGTGTCCAATTGGAAACCCATTCAAGATAGACTAGAACAATAATCCCAACCTCTAAGAAATTTTCCAACTCCTTTTGAAAAGTTTATTTAAATGCATATTTAATAGGCCCTTGTTTTTTCCTAGATGGTTTCAAGACTTCCTTGATGGGGATACCATGTTGTGTAAGACCATGATCAAAACCACGAATATCCTCATAGGAACAAGAAAAAACATTTTTCAATCCACCAAGTAGCTTGGAAAAATTCATTTCTTCTTTATCAAAACATTGGGTACTTATTTTAACATTCTTGGAAGACTCGAGTGCCCCAATGTTCCAGGAGATGGTTTCACCCACCTTCCTTCTTGACCCCTCTTCTCTCTGTTTCTCTAACAACTAATAATTATCATCCAAGAATTAGACAACTAACCAATCATCCATTGAATTCAACTCCCTCTTAACATGAGTGATGTTTAAAGATAAAAGTTTTGAGATAAGTTCCCAAACAGATTGGGTGTATCGTTCCATCAACTTGTTTTTAGGGGAGCATACCTTATATATCAGGTTCAAAACAAGCTCAGAATCTCCAAAAGCTAAAAGGTGACCACAACCAAGATTAAGGGCACTTTGAATGCCTAATAATAAAGCTTCGATTTCAGTGACATTGTTTGTGCAAGCAAACTCCAACCTGTAAGACAAGTTATGAATTTTCCCTACAGGGGAAACCAAGATAATGCCATCCCCATTACCTTCATTAGAGAATGAACCATCAAAGTGCATGTGCCACATATCATTATCCAAATCGATTTTTTCCAAAGGAATATTATCCTCCTCAACAAAGATGGAATACACTCCTAGGTCCTCTTTGATATAGTTTACAGTAGATTCTGGAACACTCTCTATTTAGGGTGAAATCCTTCCCTCTCTAAGGAATATAATGTTCTTACCATTCTAAGGCATGGATAAATGCATCTCGTTGAGTGAGAGGTATCCACCTATTAATTATTTCCAATCTCTTCCCAAGATAATTTAATAATTTCTTTCAGGAATATCAATTACCTGAATGCTAAGGGTTGTCCTTATTTCAGGATGAGCGCATAAAACTAAGGTCACATCCTTAATCTCACCTATGGTTGTTTTTTGTAGGCTATTATAGGAGAGAATGATTTTGGCATTTTCATTTGTACAAGACAAGCCTAGCTCTTCCAAAATAATCTTCGGCATCACACTTGGGCCCGAACCGCCATCAATGACGTAACAATGGGCGATCTTATCCATAATCTTTAGAGAAATATAAAAAGGAGGATTTTTTACAGGGTATATAAATTTATGTACACCTACTTTATTTACGGATGAATCCTCTTCATTTACCTCTTCAAAGAGGTTGGCTACAACATAAGTTTTCCCTTCCATGAATTGTTTCAGATGCATTTGTTGTTTAGGGATGACAACCATGTCCAAAAGGGTTACATCTTCTTTGATGATGGCCAACTAGTTCAAGATATTGTATTTGGAAGTGGGGAGAGGAGAATTTGTTCCTTTACTATCAGGAACCTTAGGAACCTGAATAGTAGTAGTGGGTGAGGATGAGCTTGGGATAGAAGAATTGTGGGGAGGATCAAATTTTCCCTTGGAGCATAGGCTTTGTTATTACTATTGATGACCATGACATCTTCTCGCTCTACAAAATCTAGGACATCGATAGTAACTTATGGTATCTTACAAATGATCATATCTTTGGCACTCTTCTTTACCTCACATGTGGTTTCCTCATGGTGTTCCTCCCAGAAGTTATGCCAACTTCAAGGCAAGATGACTTTAGGCTGAAAATTGTTTTCAATCGGATTCCTAAAGGGGGGTGCAGAAGAGGATGAAGCTACAGAGGTGAGAGGTGAGGAAGTCCCCTTTCGATTGAACGCTATCATACGATTTTTCATATCTTAGACTAGATATAAAAGGATGGACATGTCTGTCTGTCTAAGTGATTCCCCTAAGGGAAGACCTGTTCTTTCAAGTTGTTCTTAATACTCTGAACAAGTATGTAGAGAAGAACTGAGATTATCAATGGATTTTTCCTCAAGCCAATGATGGTAGGGGGAAGGCAACACATTGTAGTAATTCATGAAAGAGGCTTGGTTCTGAGGGAAGATGAGTTCAGGGATTTTATTGTATAACTTGGTGAAACACAAGTTGAAAGACTTGATGGTCTCACCATATGTATAGGTGACGTTATTGTATTTCCTTAACTTCTTGGTTGGGCTTTTCGATTGCCCATAACTGGATCAGAACCAATATATTAACTCCTCCCAAGTAGACAAAATATTAGGAGGAAGGTCAAAGATATCTGTTTCAGCCTTTCCTTCTAATGAATTGACCAATAAGCACATACAAGTATCATTTTCATTGGCCCCTATGTTATGACAAGCATTAGGAAATTCCACCAGGTGTTCATTTTTTAGTGACAGTGTTATTTCCTGAAAACCTAGGAAGATGCTCTTTAAATTTAGGAAGTGGATGAGTAACGGGTGCTAGGTTAACAGGAGAGGACACATGCCATGGTGTGGTTGTGGAATCTTCTTCAAACTGAAAAAGCCCATACTTTTTAGTGACTTTGGTGGGGTTTTGGTAGATTGGATAGGGATATAGTGGCTATATAAGCTACTAATCACTAATGAAGATGAAGACTGATAAGATGAAGCACTTCCAATGCCTCCAGAGCTGCCACTAGATGCCATCTTATGGATAATAGACGATAGAAATAAAGACAAAGTGGATGAATCAGATAAAGTTTTTCTTAGAGCACTTTTTTGTGCAGATAACACAACATTCCTTCTTCCTATTTCAACAATAGGATTGATTTCAGGTGACAAGCATCTTGTTCTTCTAGAAGCACGAGGGTCTAAGGACATGAAAGAAAGGCCAAACTGAAGAAACAAGAAGGTTACTGTTGATTTCTAGGCTATCTACGTCTACCTTCCAATCGTTCTTGAGCACTAATATCTCGTTCAATTGCTGCCCAAGAATGGTTAAGCTCAACACGAGTATTGGTAGTGTCTAAAATAATATTAAACATATTCAAAGCAATGCTGGTCTAATCTTGATGACTGGGATCAATATTGGGCTACTTTGCAACAGGAACAATCATTAAGAAATAAAATAGTCAAAGAATCAATATCAGAAAAATATATGTCTCGATGAAAATCGAGTATAAAAATTAACCAAAGAGATATCAAAGATCTCCCCAGTATGGTCGCCAAATAAATGTTAAGGAAAAGATATGAAATGATCTTAATCAAGCATTTTCATATTCTTCTTGGCTAAAGATAAATAGACGGGAATGTCACCTTAGGTTTATAGCCATCAAAAATAAAATACTAACTCACAAGTATCAATTACAAGTGCTTAGGCTAGTCTTTTTCACAAATAAAAGCATGCTGGAAAATTCATTTTAATATGATTTTCTGAATATAATAGTTGTTGAAAACAAGTGTAAAGACAGAAGTAAGACCCCAAGATGATAATCAAGACAGATGAGACAAAAAACAATCCTTTATTTCATTCCAATTCACCAAAGAGTCATTTTGTTTACAAATCTCATACAGAAATTTCAGAATGAAGTCAAACTTAGACATCCCCAATGGAACATACAAAGGACCTCTGACAGAAAATCAAAATTGAACTCTAAAAGTTGGATCAACTTGCCATATATTGTTGCCCCCTCGACTCTGCACAATATCCTTTGTCAGTCATGAAAACTAATTCACAAACATGATGTCCAAAACTTTTGAAGTCAACTATCATCAACAATAAATAACATAAAAACTTAAAAACCATATTTCCCACTCTGAGATGCAATATTTCCTTGAGTATTGTTGTCACCCTTTGATTTTCTTGAATTTTCCTTTGGTTACAGTGAGCCTTTAGCCCTAATCTCATTGATCATGTGAGAACAATCATCCCTAAAATGCATCCGGAAAGACACATATTTATCAGATCCATTGGAGGGTGAGGAAAGGGAAGCAGTGGATTTTCCTTTCTCAAGGCCATGGTGGGCCTTGGTTTTCAACCTTTTTCTAGCATGAGAGGACTGAGCTGGTGAGTGGTCAGGTGCAAATTAGGAAATCTGGTTAACATGTCAGGGAGTAGGTAAGGACAAATTGGGCCAACCACGATGTTGGGATATTGTCGGGTGGACAATCTCTTGCCATCCATCATTTTCGGGGACCTCAGTTTGCAATGAGACATGAGGGGGAACGAGAATACTAGGGGCTTGTGGAGCTTGGAAAGGAGGCCTTTCAGGCCTAGGTTGAACCACTCCTTGCCTAATCCAATTGAAAAATCCGGCCTGAAACAAATGGCCTAACTCTTGTGAGTCACCATCAAAGTGTATGGAGAACCTTGGCCTTCTTCTGCCTCTATTCCAATTACCTCTCCCTCAATTGCCTCTTCCATGGCTACCTCTACTGAAAAAACTCATTCCTTCATGCATGATTGATTAGAAAATAGTCCTTTAAACAACCATACATGATAACTCTTTTAAAAATATGAAATAGATTTTGGCTCAACAATGTATTAGGCTCATGCAATCCAATCCATATAAATTGTTTAACTATTGTCAACGAGTAGTGGGTGAACAAAAGGTCTTCGGATATGCAAGGGGCTTGTATTTAGAGAAATATGATAAAGTGAGGGGAAAATAAACACGGTTACTGCTCAAAGACCACAAACAATCATCTATAATGAAAACCAAAGAAAACATCATTGTAAGCCAACCAAGAAAACTCGACTCTAAACTGCTTCAATACAAAATTCTTCTTGACTGTAATTAAATTTTAGAACAAGGAGTGAAAAATGAATGTGGGAAGGCGAGGGGGTTGTAATTAGAGGAAAGCGAAGTAATGGTAGGGAAAGAGAGCGATTATTGTTCATAAAATTAATTAAGTGATCCATAAAACCATTATGTAAAAGGAAACACACCAACCAAATGATCATTGATACCCCAAACAATAATTGTGTATAGTTCAAGCAATCTTGTGCATTAACTTTCTCCCTGTTTGTAATCAAATATTTAACATAGTGTCATCAAACAAGACAGTATGCCTTCACAACAATCTGTAGAGGAGATATGTTCCTCTCATTCATCCATTTAATATTTCCAAACAATTTCCAAGTGAATAAACAATAAACCATTCTATTCAACATCAAAATCAACCACTTCCCACGAATTATTTCAATTATCAAATACCAACTCAAAGGTCTTGCTCAATTCTGTCTTTTAATAATTAAATTGCAATGAGGGTATATTGTCATAGCACCTGTGCCTACCACTATTAAAAATCATGATATTCATTTAACATACGTAGTGTATAGTCAACAGAATAATCCATATTTAAATTGAAAAGATCTTGATTTTCCATTTAAATACATAGACAACAATCACCACTTCAACTCACGTTATGTTGTGGGATACACAAAACCATTCAACCAAACACAAGTTTATTTCTATTACTGTATAGGTCCAATTTTATTTTACTCTAAACATTCAAAATGTTGGGCTATCCATCCAATACAATGAGGCAACAACAATAGGCCCGATTTCACAATACAAATCAATCAAAATGCCACAAAACCATATTGAAAATCCCGTGACCCTCTCTGATGGTGCGATCAAATAATCATAACATATATAGTGGATGAAAATGCCATAATCATGACTATTGCAATATTCCATAATAAAAAAACACATATTTACAGTAATCATTGACTCATGTTGTAGGAACTCCATACACACCATGCATCATGCGCAGGGCATCACTGTGCATTAATCAATTGTAAACTAATGCTTAGTTAACATTTCAATAATCCCAATGTGAAAGAGAGTGACTGTGTATCAACCCCATTCTTCAATCAACCAATTTCAAATATGATCTTATCAATTAGACTGTCATAATAACCAATTGTAGTGACTATAACCAAAAACCACAGTCAGTATAATCAACGGAGACAAGTCGACAATAGAACATTATCAACAATGAATCACGAACCCATAACCATCGACCATGTATCCAACATGAAATAATGGGTTTCCTTTATCAAAACTAATTTTTGAGTAATAAAGGTTTGTCCCTATGGACCAACACAGGGAGACATGGAGTCGACTCCCGACATCAGGTGAGAACCTTTGTGACCAACGGTGCATGCACAGGATATACCACAAATGTCTTTGCGGATAGGGTAACAATCCCTGTGATAGGAGATATTATGAATAGAAGAGAAAGGCCCAAGTTTGACCTTGTAACAAGACTTAAAATAAGCAGGGTATAACCCTCGTGGGTCTCCCAGCCAACCCGAGAATGCTGAGATAGGACAGTGTCGAGAAATAAAAGTCACTTTAAGAAATCCCTTTGGCAAATGACCATCACAACCCACTGCAGAACATTAGTAACATGAATTAACGCATACCCAAATGAAGCAAAGCACAGTGACATAATGCATTCAAAACCCCATAACAACAAAATACTGGATATGTAATATGAAGGCATGGAGACAACCATCCACTCTAAACCAAATGAAACCCTCCGACTAAAACCATCAAGGATGACAAAGAGCCTTTATGGATTTCAATACTCATAACGACCAATAACTCTGTGAATTCAAACATTATCGCAGTGAAAGCCACTAAAAAAATCACAATTTTACACAGTTTCCATTCTTAAGGAAAGCACAAACCCATACATATTGAGCCACTATCTATTTCATAACTAGAGAAAATTCATGGATGGCCAAAATGACATACTTGTAACCAATAATTCCTTAAGAAACGAATGGGTTGAGCGGTTCTCCCTCTACTTGAAAATCGGAGCCTAACCACAACAAACACAATTGAAAAATAGCTTGACTAGTGTGGCGACTAGAGGAAGAGTAAGGGTGATGTGCAGTAAATTCATGTCACCTCCATCCCCAGTCAATTAATTTCTTAGTACACGCCAACCATCTTCCATTAATTCATTCAATTAAACCCTGTATCGAAACCACCACCCAATACTTTCCAATAGTGTGACCTATATCACATTCATACATTGCCAATTTATGCCATAACACATATCAACCATGTTCCATATAACTTTAACAATCACATAACTATCATCTTATTTCTAGGATTAACAATCGACCATTTAAATTTTAATGCATGTAGCATAAGATCATAATTCTTCCTTTTTCATTTAGCTTAGGTTTCTTTTATTTATTTTCAATTTCTTTTAGGTGTTGTTGCTAACCTGTTTATTGTGTAGATGTCACAATAAGGAATCCATGAACATACAACAATGATAACAATGGATACATAGGCCATCATAACATGAAATTAGAACCTAGAGCAAGAGGAACACATAACATGCCTTATCCACAATTCAATTGTCACAATTAGAACTAACAGATAATAATCCCAATCCATCACCAATAAAAATAAGATCTTATCAACCATGTAAGTAGTGTTGAACAGTGGCACCAACATCAAATAAGAGATAGATATTATCTCCCAATCTACAAGGGGGTCCCACCTACTAGTATTATTTATCCTATTAGCTTTATAATAATAGGCTTTAACAACACTTTGTGGGAAAAAATCCATTGCGATTTTAATCTTCAACACTTAGGTCATTGAAATGTATGCCTCCAAGTAGGACCCACTTCATCCTTTTATAAAAGTTTTTTTAATAAAAAATTATTCTCAAAATTTAAAGTTGACTATCTAAAAAAGTTGATCGTGTTTTAATTTTCAAGCATAATAATTGACTTCTCAGATATGGATACCATTATAGAAGTAATATTAATCATTCAGTATTTCCAACGAGTCCTCTTGAGTGAAATTTGGAGTTTTTAATCTCAACTTATTGTTGGACAACTGAGAGGGGGGGGGTGAATTAGTTGTTACTCTTTAAACTCTTTACAAAACACTTAATGATAATCACAATGATGCAGGGAAGTAAGCAATAGAATATTAAACATCAAACACACACATGAAACATATAGAGACAGATATTTCTTGAGGAAACCCATAAAGGGAAAAACCTCTTCTTCTTGATATGATAAGTAATCTTTATTTTCATTACATTATCATTCTTATGAGCTCCAAATCCTCTTGAGGCTACAAAATTTGTTTTACAAGCAATAACTTGTTGAGAGCACCAACTCTCGTGTTTCTCTAGCACCCACTAGAAGGAATCACAAACTCCCCGAGTGTTCCAACACCAACTAGATGGAATCAACAACTTCCAGTCACACATACACCAACTTGTATAATCGAGAACAATAGTTCTCCCTTGCACCACCCTGCTACCCTGGTTTTTCTGGCTACAACCAACCAGATGGAAGCTCCAACTCCCTATGTTCAAGCACCCACTTGAAACTTTGAGGACACCATTCCTCCCAAGCACCTCCCTACCACCCTGAAATATAAATATTTGGTTTTTACCACTTTATCACAGTGATACAACATTTATTTATGGCTTGCTAGTCTCATCACTGTTCTTCTACACTGCTCTTCTCTGCTTGTACAAGTGTCTCTCTCTCCTCGTGTCTGATGTGATTTCTATTGTTCTCTAAGATATGTGTTTATGTTCCTTTATTCTTTTGCTCTTCATCTCCTACAAACTACATGCTTCTACCCACATGAATCACACTCAACAGTGGTACTCCTCTCTTCTTTGTTCTTTGTTTTTATACTCTCTGTGCACCTTCTGCATGCCTCATGCGTAATGCCTCTGCATGCGCTTTAAAGTGTCACTGTTCTACCCTACAGGTTATTCACTGCATCTCTTTTGCACTCCTGCATAGCTCGACAACAGAAAAATCCCTTCACTTCACTATTCTTCATGCATTTCTCATGTTGAGTCATCTCCGGATCATCATGGAAACTCATCATCTTCTTTGGCGGTTTGGTTGCCTATGATTTCATCATCAGTGGTCGTTGTGTTGATATTCCTTAGCTTCTCTAGCAGTTGAGACTCTTCATCTTCTCTATTAGTTACATCCAGTCAGTTATGGCTTCTTTGGCTTCTAGCCCCTTCCTTCGCATGACCACCGGCGGTGACCAAGCACTTATTCAAAAAGTCTCTTCTCGATTTCTGTCTAGTGAGCGCTAGATCCATTTCACGATATGAACTTGGGCTGTGAACTTCATGTGACCAAGCTATTGCGGACGTGTCCAAAGTTGGTTTAGACCAAACTGATTTTCTCCCCACAAATCACCACAAGCCTCCACACATCCTTTCTCCAAAACGGTGGTTTTGATTGCGGCCTGGTTACGAAAAATTAAGGCCCGAGCATGTTCTTGCATTTGCAATGGAGCATGGTCATCAATCTCACGATCTTGACGGTGCTCTTTAACGGATAGTTAATATCTGTCCTCTTGAGTCCATGGACCAGATATCTCCTTCCTCCATCAACAGATGAGGTTTCCTTCGTGATCCAGGCTCTGAGAGTTTCAAGTCTCAAACCCTGTTGGTGTTGACTGGATATCTTCTGGAATGGAAGATCTGCTGACATTTGTCCTCTTCAATCAATGAATCTACCTTGTTTCCTTTCTCCACACACTATACTTAGTCTCAACGATCAGATGACATGTGTCCCTCCAAACCAATGGACGAGATCAATTTCACGATCTGAGTTCCAGGAGTTTCAAAACTCAGATTCTTGTTTGATTCAAGAGCATTTCACCCAAAGTCCACAATCCAAAAATGTGTGTCCCTCTTAGATCAATGGTCGATATCTCTTTCGTGTCTTCAGACTTCAAAGATTTCAATTCTCAACCACTCGTTCATCCTTCCTTTTCTTTTTCCCTGAGTTGACAATCCACTAACGCATGTCCTCTTAAATCCAATGACTATCCTCCTTTCTAGAACTTTAGCCTTCGGGACTTCTGGTCTTTGGGTGAGTACTGGTGGTAAAATGCCGTGAAGCAAAACTCCTGTAGTGACGTAACTCTTACGTCACTCAATGACGTGTCATGAGACAAGCAGTTGCCACATGTCACTTGGATTTGTGATTTCTATGTACCTAAAATATCAAATCAACTTGACATTTTTCATTGTCTGATTGTGCCATGTGTCCTTCTTGAATCAATGGTCCTTGATCTCCCTTTGATTGACGACTGTGATCAAATCATGACATCATGTTTCAAGTGTTTGAACATGAGCCAACCCTTACTCTTCCAACTCTCAATATCTGAAATACTCTAGATCAACGACCCTTACTTATCGATATTTCACGTTTCGTTAAGTTGGAGGACTACTCACCTTTGACTTTTACAGTTCGTGAGTCAGCGAAATGATGATCTCTCACCACGTGTCCTATAGATCCAATGGTTTATATCTCATCGTGATTTTACATTTCACGGAGTTGGAGGATGGCTCTCATCCATTATCCTCTTCGCAGTTATACTAGATCTGATGGTTGTTGGTCCTTGACACTCAGATCTAACCGATAAGATCTGTATTTATCCTCTACGCTTCCTCTAGTCACTAGACTCTGATCTAATGGACATCAGGTATTCAGGATTGGTGATCCAACAACCACTGTCTCTCCTCCTCATAAGCTTTGTCTTTCTCAAATCTCTAAGAGTCAAATGCCACAACCTCTGATACTTCTGCGAGCCTTGATGTATGGGATCTCATCTACACATCTCAGAACGCTATCTCTCCCGGGCTTTAATCTTTGCATACTCTTTGTTTCTTCACTGAGCTTTGATCTCTGTTTCTATTTTTCCATCGATGCACACTCTAATATTTCCATCAATGACAAGCACACTCTGCCTGTAAACATGCCAACACTTATATCATCAGGAAGTCGAGGTGCCAAATAGATTTTCCAGCAAGTCATGAAAAAGAGATAAATGATATCTTAATTTATAGAAACCTTATGCCCATGTCCAGCCATTGAGGCATATCCCATTGTCTTCCTGGTCAAATTACCTTTCTAATGAGGTATTTATTTCCCCAAATGAATGTTTGTATCATGATTTATAAGCTCTAGAAGATCGTTGCTCAATAGTTGTTGATCTGGTTCATGGATCAATCTCCTACCTCAATTTAATTCTTCCTTTTTTAGTACTACATGCATTTTGGTGGGTGAATAATTTGTGTTTATAATGTAAAATCTTTCCATATCATTCAATTTAGTTAAAGTATCTTATGGAGGTCTTATTTTAGCTCTTGTGCCTAAGAAAATTTTATAACTTAGTAATATTTTGGTCACCTAATCATCACCCAATTATCACCTATTCAACATGTAAATGCCCGACATGTCACACATAATCACCACCTAGTCACTTTTCATATCATTGTCAAGACATATTTTTCCATCCATACACTTCACTACCATTTTTCATGCAGATATAGGTCCACGTAATTTCCACGTGTCACCCAAGGATTGGTCCACGCAACCTCCATGTGTCATGCAAGGATAGGTCCATGTAATGGCCATGTGCCACACAAGGATTGGTCCACATAACTATCACATGTCATTTGGATGTGTTCCCAAAAATAATAAGAAATAAACTTAGGATAATTAATCAATATTAAAAATTTAAATGAAAGTTTCATGGGGTTACATTAATGCGGAGGTAGGTGAGGATAAATATTCATAAAAAAGAAGAAGTATAAAGTATAAAGAAGTCGTGGGGTTATGAACAATTGGGACTATGCACAATCAGGATGGTGGGACGATGGGGTTGTGGTAAGAGTTAGAAGAATCAATGTGGACCTATGGTAAGTTATAAGAAGATGAGGTAAGAATTAGTAACAAGAGTTGTAAAAGATTCTAAGTTTTGAGTGAAGTGGATCAGGAGGTCGCAAGGTTATGAACAATCGAGATGGAAGAAAAATGGGGTTGTGGTAAGATTCATAAGAATCACTGCAGACCCACAGACCCGCAATAAATCATAATAAGATGAGGTAAGACTTAGTAACAAGAGTTGTAAAAGATTCTAAGTCTTGAGTGAAGTCGATCAAGAGGAGGGGTATTGTATATGGAAGAGTCATAATAATCACCGACCTATGGACCTGTGAAAAGTCATGAGAAATTATACTAAGTTTTTCAGGGTGAAGTGATGGAGTTACATGATATATGGAAAGGAAAATGGAAAAGGAAATACAAAAATAAAAATGGAAAATGGAAATGGAAAGGAAATATAAATGGAAAAATGAAAAATAAAAGGAAAATAAGAAAGGGAAATGGAAAATTATGAAAAATAAAATGGAAATGGAAATGAAACTAAGAGAAAATGGAAATAAGAATGTAGAAATGGTTAAGTATCTAAAGGAAAGTAAGGGATGAATGTATAAATGGTGAAGTATGGAAAGGAGAGTAAGGGATGAACATAGAAATAATTAAGTATGGAATATGGAAAGTATGGAGAGTAAAGTGGAAGAGAGAAAAATGGTTAAGTATGGAATCTGGAATGTATGGAGAGTAGAGTGGAAGAGATAAAACTGGTTAAATATGGAATATGGAAAGTATGGAAAGTAGAGTTGCAATGTCTCGAATCTGAACCCTTTGTAATTGGACATATAGTTCGATGAGTTGTTCGTACCAATTGTAAATGTAAATGTACATATAGGATGGTGAGATTTTGGCACCAAGTCGTGGTTTTGCATGCACCTGAGTAGTGTGTGAGAATCATTATCAAAGAAAGGGTGCACACATTTTGTAGTGATGTGTGCACCTGGGTAAGTGTGTGTGATTCTGCATCAAAGGAATGGTGCACACATTTCACAGTGTTGTGTGCACTTGAGTAAGTGCACAGGGATTACTTGGAAGTGCGCATCGAATTGAGTTGTGTGTGTGTGTGTGAGAGAGAGAGAGAGAGAGAGCTTGTGTGGTTATGAGATTGGTGAGTCGGGACACAAATAGTTCAATGCACCTATCCTTTTAAAATTTAATCACACTCAAGTTATTAATATTATCACATCGTTGTGCATAGATAGATCAGACAAAAGGAGTCCGGGGGATAACTCCACTAGAAAAGGGAAAAGGAGGGAGGGGGACTTAATTCTTAAGGAATATTTTATTAATATTTTTGAAAAGTGTAATTTATGGATAATTATTTATCCTAAGTTCCCGAGGGATAGGAAAATGTCACCAAATAGCTAAATCTAGTTATAAAGGTGACAAGTGTCCATTTTAAGGCATGCAATATATATTCTTAGACTTAGTGTATTTTAAGGAGGAGGAGAATTCATTCTGGGGAATTAGTCAGTCATTTTCTCATGTATAGAAGGGATCAAACCATCSGTGAAAGRTGTAAATTCTAACCTTGTACAATATCTACTRCAAACTGATATTYAGAAAAGAACAKAAAAGATGCAATGGCAAATACAAACATTACACAGAGAWTTTTCACCTGGAAACCCAAAYCGGGAAAACCARCATATATTATATTGATACACATTGTGTTACATTGTTTAMAATACAATATACATATAGGAGCCAGCGGCATCCAAAATCCTAACCCAATGACCTGGATTAGTCCAAAACCCTAATTCCTTAACCGAAAATAGWAAACCATCGGCAAAAACCATGTGCCGAAAACCACCTAATATCATGTGGTCCCGGAAATATGTCGTCCCGRAAATATGTCGGCCCAAAAAAAAAAWTTCGGGGGCGCTGCCCCCGAACCCCCCTGCRCCCCCCCTCTTACTCCCCTGCGCGCCCGGCGCAGGCRCTCARACACTACTTCTTGTGCAAAGAATATAACACATACCCAACAAAAGGATGACCATTACCTTATCTGTGGAGAAAAKACTATAAATGGGTTTTTTTGTATTGTAACCAGASTTTTGTTGTTGAAGAGGTGGGTTGTCAGGCCCTTGAGCATTCTCTATAGGTGATATTTTTGCTGGGAATTATTCCCTAGTGCACTAGGAATTAGTTGCAAGGCTCAAAGACTTCTTGTTTGGCCTGTTGTTTGAACCCTGGAAGGGAAGTGGGGAAGCTGAGGGAATATTGAGTAGAGAAGGGGTACACTTCCTTGGGTGTAATAGGCATGTGGGGAATGATGGATTGTAGTCTATTTGTAGCAGTGACACCTCAGACTGAGCAATTATGTTGATTGTCAGACCTTAGCTTAACATTAGGAACCCTTTTTTCCCAGTGTAGTTAAGCCCCAACTCGGGGGTGACCTGTTGCTGAAAGTATATGAGAAACAAATTCTATGGTTGGGAGGAACATCTAAGTTTTTTACCCAGTTGGTAAAATTTCATAAAATATAAGTGTCTTTATGTGCTTGTCTCATTTGTTGTGTGCTTAATTAGCTATGTTTAATATGGGTTTAATTCTTGTATGTTTTTTCACATAATTAATTGTTGTTATTTTGTATAATGTTGCTTGCACTTGTAAGTGTGGTGTTGATAGTCAGTATTTGTAGTCATGCATGAATATGATAACTATTGTTAGTTTTATTGTTAATTTAACCTTATGATAATGGTCATGAGTTTCTGAAGGGAATTTAGAATGGACATGCACGCAGGGAAATACTTTGTGTGCACAAGAGGATGGATTTGCTTGTGCGCCTAGGGAAGTAGTCCATGCGCACAAGGAAAATAGAATTGTCATGTGACACCAGCATGGTTGCACATGCACTAGTGAACACATGTTCAAAGTGGATTGCACGCACAGTAAAGGTGTGTGCTCAGTATGCTTGTGCACACAATTATATTGTGTTACTTCCGCTATTATAAGTTATGTCAGAAGAGGAAAGTTTGGTGGTGTGACTTAGCTTGGGGTTGAGTGCATTACTTCAAGTATTTTTGTGTAAACCAATGTCATAGATTATAATCTACACACTATATTTTGGAGTAACATTGCTTAGTAGTAAGCTGGGTAATGATACAAATTGGTATCAAAATTAGTTTGGTAACATGGATGTTATAGTATGGTATTAGAGTAGTTTGGTAATGAGGATGTTGTAGTATGGTATCAGAGTAGTTTGATAATGGGGATGTTACAAGAGTGGAAGAGAGAAAAATGGTTGAGTATGAAATGAGAGTATGAGAGTATGTGAAGGGATAAGAGAGGAAGTTGTAAAAATGGATAAGTATGGAGAATGAATAATGAGAGTAAAAATGGTGAAGTATGGAGAATGCGAGTAATGAGAGTAATGAGCTATGTGAGAAATTACTAAGTGTTGGACATGGAAGAAGAGGGGCACAACACTTAGAAAATATTATTCATCAATTGTTCAAATCTCTTCTTGCAATCTCTTTGTCAGGTGGTTGGAAACAAATATGAGTACCTTGGGCATACAGACTCATATTTTGATTCTATAAAATGAAGGACAAAATTGAGAATGAGGGTTACAACATGAGATAATGAGCATGCACAAATTCCTCCTTATGATATCATTTTTTTTAATTATTCCAAAGAGTGGAAAATCTAGGTCATTAATTTTTTTTATCAACATGTGGCTCCAACTGTGAGACTGTGACTGCCAGAATTAGACCATCTACCTTATTCATTGGGATATGGATTCATCTTCAAACACTATCTCCATCTAGCAACTACGTTTTTATGCAAAACTTTGATTGAAGAAACAAACTATGTACAAGCTAGATCTACCTGGCCTATCCTACTTAGAGGAAAATGACACTTTTCAAGTGTAACCATATTTCCAATGGATCCATTCAAGAATCCAATTGATATATGGAATGAAATTGAGAATGGGGGAAAATATTGGTGATGTTATCAAGGAGTCAAGAGAATTCTCAAAGTGTACTGAAGTAAAATTGAGTTGGATGTTCCCAAAATCTGATTTCATTGCTTGATCAACAATTATTTGGAACCATGATTCAATAAAATCAACTCTCTTTGGTGGCTCATGATTGTTGCTATCTTTGGTTGGATGACAAGTTTCCTATTGGAATTTTTTTATTATCTTTATTCTTATTACCAAACACATCTAAGGTTCTTGATTCATCGACAATGTCTTGAAAGTATTCTTCCTTCATGCAATGACAATATTCCCATCATTGTTCTCAAGATTAATTTCTTCGACCAATTCTTCTTGGTGCAAATGTTCTTGTGAATTTTCATCATTAAGATGCATCTATTGAAAATTTGTTGCAACATTTTCCACATGTTGGCTGAAATCTTGTTTTTCATTTGGCAAAGACTCATCAATTTCATTTTCAAACTTTTTTCTCGAAATATCCTCATATGGAGTATACGAGAAGCTAAAATCTTTCACTTGCAAATTGGAATCCTTATTTTATTTTTCAGTAGTATGACTTAAAAAAATATCTATACTTTGATTAGATTTTTCTTGCAAATTATACACTTCATTGTCTTGTGTCGATATGGGAGAGGGTGGGTGGGAAACAACATTGAAAACAATAGAAAGGGAAGAAGGGTGCATTCTTTTGATGAAATTTTCATCAAATAATGAAGTTTCCAACACATCCCAACTAGTAATAGTCTTAGGAAACAATGAAAAGAACTATTCATGAGCATCCCCATGCAACGCTTGTGCAAATAGTCAACATGTAATATTTTATTTAGAGATATTGAAAACATCACATGTACTTTTGAAATTAAACAAATGTTTCTCCACGTCCTCTAAAGTATTTCCAAAAGAATGTGGAAAATTTTCCAATAGGAATGTCAGGCATTTGAAAATATACTTCTTGCATATTTAAAGGGATTTTATGTAGTTTCCTCCTTATTTGGGTACTTCTCTTTGTTGTTTATTGAAAATGCATTTATGGGCTTGGAAGAGAAGGAAAAGGACCATCACAACATGGAAAAAATTATTTGGTGGAGCCTCCATGAAGATTTTATAGATATTTTTTAATCTTTCCAATGGAGTTGTTAGGGACTTTAAGAGTTCTTTCAATGGAATCACCATGGAATTCATTATCCCGAATGTTTTATGTTTCTTGGCTCTTCAAATATTATAATATTTGATCTGTACCCCAATATCAAATAACATTTTCTTTTAGGTCATTCAAATATCTCTCAATAATCTTTTTATAAATCCTGTGAATCTAGAACAACTAAAACTCTTATTGAATCTTGTTTTTGAAACTTTGAGCCAAGGAGGATTTGGTTCCTCAATCAGATATAAAACAAAGCCTCAAACATATTGAAAATAAATTATTCCCCAATGGAGTCACCAAAAATGTTGATGTTCAGATTGGTCAAAATCCAAACCACAACCTCATGAGGATAAAATCCCCCTATGTTTTTATAGAGGTGGTACTCTTCTATTATAGTCTGAAATATATAGCTGATGTTCTAGGATTGGGATATCAAATGGGAGAATACTAAACAACAAACCCAAAATCTTTCTTTCTTTAGTTTGTATATAAGATGATTCTTGATAACCATATTTCTCTTTGAGTGCAACATTTTCTTGGAAATGGACCAAGTAGCTTATTTACAATAAAAATATAATGAAAGGATTTAATATCAAAATAAATATGTGATCAACTTCATTATTACATCTCTCTGAAATACATCTAAGCATAATATCCATCCATATTTTCTCACAAGAAAAAGAGTGAAATGGTGTTGATCACTTCAAAGAACTTTAAATGAGTATTGCATTCAAAACGAAAAATAATTTGATGAGATACTCCAAAAATCTCATACTAAAAAATTCCAAATTCTAAGAAATCATTAAATTCATGCCTCGAAATAGTTCTTTGTGGATTTTTATAAATAAAATAGGTCTCACATTACAAAGATTTTAGTAAACCAATTGACTAATGCTAAAAAATAAATCTTGTCAAATGCAAAGACTAAACCTCCATGAATCATTTATACAACCCTGGTTTACATTACCAACCACATATATGGCTGTAAAATAATCCTATTGATATTTTTGGGAAGAGACTTGGAAGAATAAAAAGAAATAGCACTTAAAAACTCAACCGTATGCTTGATCTCTTATATACAAACAAAAATATTTGAGAGAAATTGTGTAGAAGAAGAAGAAGTAAGAAAATGGAGATCTATATTTGTAGATGAAAATTTGGTTATGTACTAAAGATTGAACAATTCTATATTTATTATCTGACCTCTCTCAATGGTGTGAACTTCTAACTCTTTCTTTGATGGTGCTCTCTTTATTTTAAATCTACTCCCAAGGCTTCTTGAAGTAGTTAGGGTTTATGTTCTTCTATAAGTTTCCACGTGCTTCTTAGTTTTCGAATTGATGTTTTATTAAATTCTTATTAATGAACTTATGTAATTGAAATTTGTTCCTCCAAGTAGTACCCACTTCAGCCTTTTATAAAAGTTTATTTAATAAACTTTTACTCTCAAAATTTAAAGTTGACTATCTAAAAAAGTGGATTGTGTTTTAATTTTATGAGGATGATAACTGACTTTTCAGTCATGGAAACCATTCTATAAGTAATGTTCATCATTCCATATTTCCAATGAGTTCTCTTGAGAGAAATTTGGAGTTTTGTATCTCAACTTATAGCCTCGGGAAGTCAAGGTTCCAAACAGATTTCTCAACAAGTCATAATAAAGAGATGACTAATATTTTAATTTATATAAAACTTATGGCCAAATTATTCAATTGAGACATATCCCATTGTCTTCCTCATTGAATTACCTTTCCAATGAGGTATCACTTTCCCCAAACGAATGTCTAGATCATGAGTTATAAGCTCTGGAATATTGTTGCTCAACAAATCGTCGATCTAGTTCATGGATTAATATCCTCCCTTGATTTAATTATTCCCTTTTTAGTCCCACATGCATTTTGGTGGGTGAATAGTTGGTGTTTATAATTTAAAATCCTTCCATATCATTCATGTGAAGTAAATGAGCTTATGTAGGTCTTAGTGTAGCTCTTTGCCTTTAGAAAATTTTATGACTTAGTAATATTTTGGTCATCCAATCATCGCCTAATCAACCTGTAAATGCTTGACACATCACATCCAATCACCACCCAATCATATATGTCCATCCATGTGTCACATGTGGGTAGGTCCATGTCACTGCCATGTGTCATGCAGGGATAGGTCCATGCAATTGTCACATGTCACCCAAGGATTGTTCCATGTAACTACCATGTGTCATGCAAGGATAGGTCCATGTAACTACCACATGTCACCCAAGGGTTGGTCCACATAACTACCATGTGTAATTTGGAGGTGTGCCAAAAAATAATAAGAAATAAAATTAGGATAAGTAATTCATATTAAAAATTTAAATGAAAGGTTTGTGGGGTTACATGAATTTGGAGGTAGGTAAGGGTAAATATTCATAAACAAAAACAAAGTATAAAGTATAAAGAGGTCACAAGATTATGAACAATTGGGACTATGCACAATTGGGATGACAGGGTCGTGGTAAGATTTATAGGAATCGTCATGGACCTGTGGTAAGTCATAACAAAATGGGGTAGGAGTTAGTAACAAGAGTTGTAAAAGATTCTAAGTGTTGGGTGAAGTGGATTGGGAGGCCACAGGGTTATGAACAATTGGGACTATGCACAATCAAGATGGCATGATGATGGGGTTGTGGTAAGATTCATAAGAATCACCGCGTACATGTGCTAAGTCATAAGAAGATGAGGTAATACTTAGTAACGAGAGTTGTAAAAGACTCTAAGTGTTAAGTGAAGTGGATAGGGATGATCATGATTTGGAGGAGGGGTATATTAAATGGAAGAGTCATAATAATCACCGACCCACAGAAAGTCATGAGAAATTATACTAAGTGTTGGGGAGTGAAGTGATAGAGTTATGTGATATATGAAAAGGAAAATGGAAAAAGAAACATGAAAAGAAAAATGGAAGATGGAAACGAAATGGAAATGGAAAAAGGAAAAAGAAAAAGGAAAACAAGAAAGGGAAATGGAAATGGAAATGGAAATATGAACATAAAAATGGTTAAGTATGGAAAGGAGCATAAGGGATGAATGTAGAAATATGGAAATTATGGAGAGTAGAGTGGAAGAGAGAAAAAAAATCAAGTATGGAATATGGAAAGTATGGAGAACGGAGTGGAAGAGAGAAAAATGGTTAAGTATGAAATGATAGTATGAGAGTATGTGAAGGGATAAGAGAGGAAGTTGTAGAAATGACTATGGATAATGAGAGTAATGAGAGTAAAAATTGATAAGTATGGAGAACAAGAGTAATGATCTATGTGAGAAAGGACTAATTGTTTCACATGGAAGAAGAGGGGCACGACACTTAGAAAAAATTCTTCATCAATTCTTCAAAGATCGTCTTGCAATCTCTTTGTTAGGTGGTTGGAAAAAACTATGATTATATTGGGCATACATACTCAGATTTTAATTTTATAAAATGCATGATGAAACAAATATTGAGGTCTACACCATGAGATGATGAGAATGAAAAAAATCCTCCTTCTGATATCATGTTTTTTTTAAATTATTCCAAAGAGAGGAAAATCTAGGTGATCACATTTATTTATGAACACCTATCAAATGGATTACCCTTCCCAATAACTTGTAGCATAGTGGAGCATAATGGTATCTCAATCGAGTTCACATCAAAATCATGACATGCACCCTTGCCTCAACTATTGTTAGAGCCTCAATTGCAACATTTCCAGATCTTGCAAAATGACCACTAAGATTTTTTTTAAATGATTTTTTGATTTTGAAAATTAGGGGAAAAAATTGCATACATCAAGGAAATAAAGAAACGTCACAAAGCATTGAGCCAATCACAATTTTGATTCATGAAATTTCATAAATAGAAAAATATTTTTTTTTTAAATATATATATATATATATAATTTAACAAAAAATTGGAGATGGTTGCATAGATTGGGTGAATTAATAAGATTAGGTAAAATAATAAGATATCAATGTATTTTGACATATAATTGATAACTATAGTCCTCAGTAAACTATAGTCTTTGGAAGAGGCATATACTAATAAGAGAAGATGCCATCTTTTCATTTCATATCACATTTATTATTACATTTGACCAAGTTGGTCTTTCCAAGAATAGAAACACTTTGGTGGCATGTGTTTTGATGTCACTTATATCATTAAAAGCTTTCTTGATTGTTAAAAGAATGGTTCATCAGAATGATTCCTTATTATATAATATGATAGTTTTATCTTTTTCATAAAATTATAAGTTAAATATTATTTACCAGAGCATAACATCAACGCCATTCATAACAATAATAAAAATATAATACTTGTTATTTTCTTGTGGGCGTGTATGTTGATTTTTTTCCCATAGGTTTATGAAAAATATTATAAATTTTGAAATTAACCAAGTTTAGAATAGCATCATTGTAACACCCCGGTTTTAACCCTTATGAAATTTAATGTATTATGTAATTGTGACTTAGGCTGGTGAGACACTAAAGATGAAAATGGGCTAGAGTGCCTAGGAAATGTAATACTTCATATACATTAATTAAATACATCGTTGGTTGCAAGACGAACAAGGACAAAAGAGATAGGGGGCTATGGTTCCATGAGAGAGGGGGATTAAGGGGATAAATATTTTTATTATATTTTATTTACCCATAATTGATTTTATGGAGAAAAAGGGTTACATGAGCTTCTTGGGAGAAGGGCCATGTGGTTCTTGTTTTCATGTAATCATATAAACCCTTCCCTGTTGGTTGTTTGGGGGTTTCTCTTGGTTAATCAATTTCATTTTAGAATTCCTCATTTGAATCTTCCTGAATTCATGTGATCTTGGGGGGGAGCATGGAAATGAATGGTTGGAGGAGGAGAGTCATTGCTAGATGGCTATAATAGATTATTGATCATTCCAGGAGGGACTAGATGCATGAGTGTATGAGATTTATGGCAGTTCGGAAAAAAATGTTCACAACTGAGAATCCATGGAGTTTCCAGTAGGGTGATTTCCTAGCCAGTAGCATTGGAGCCCTGGAGAGAAATGGGACAACCTAAGGGACTGTATGGTAGATAAAGGTGTTCATTTATTTGGGTTTTGCAGGATGAGGTGGAAAGAGAGATGGAAATTCAGATTTTATATGTGGTTGGGAAACCTGACAGATAGTTATCCAACTATTGTGTGCTTTAGATCTTTTGTAGGACCGGTCCTTGTGGATTTATAGCCCTGGCTTGGGGGTGACCTGTTGTTGAGATTAAATGAACAATAGTTTCTATGGTTGGGAGGAATGTCCTTGGTCTGCAACTAGTTGGTCAATGTTTACTTGAATGATAAGTTCTCTCTATGTTTTTTGTACAATGTATTTTATGTTGTTTATTTAATTATCTCTGAGATGTATTTGCGTGTGCATGTTTTTTGGTTATTTGTTGTCCAAGGAACATTGTTTAATTATTTTATGTTCTAGCATGGATCTTGATTAATGCGTGTGAGTCTTTCATGCTTGATTTCAGATTAATTATTATCAGAATTTGAAATCGGTTTAGAAGTGAGTTTTGAAGCTAGTGTGGCTAGCCTATGATTGGTTGTGTATGTTACAGATTGGTATCAAAGCTTCTTGTTGAAAACCTGGACTAGTATGGGCCATAACAAGGTCAAATTTGATAAATTCATTGTCACAGATTTCAAACTATGTGAATTTGGGGAAAAATGAAAATATTAGAGAGAAATATCCCCAAATTCATGGGAAAAATTGAGTCGAAATAATTCAGGATTGTCTGAGAATTTTAATAGGTTCGATCTGTAGAGTTGCAGAGTCGAGTTCAAATTGGAAGGTTGGAAGTTACTATTTTTTAAAGGTCATTGGATCGTGAGGGGCAGGGGAATCCAATCTAAACCTAAAGCTCAGGAGAGGTAGTGTATTAGGTTGCACAAGTTCAGAGCACACAACGTTAAGACCTTTGGAAAGGTTGAAGGAAATATCAAGAGAGATAGTGTTGCAGTAATCATCCAGAAGCCGGAGCATCGTGCAGACATAGATCCTTGTAAAGGATCATGGAATCAAAATCGTTCCCTTTTGAATTTTGGGAGCAATCATATCCATTGAATCAAGGAATATCTAGATAATTAGATCAAGATTCAAGCAAACAAGAATCATCAGATTGAACTGATCGATCGTTAGTCACTGATCAAATCTAGTAGGAGATAGAAAACTTTGAAACTTCACCACTTTGGTGATTATGGGAGGCAGGGAAGAAGAATGAAATGCGAAAGTCCGAAGTCATGAAATCCTGCCAGTCGTTAGATCAAGGGAAAAAATTTGGGAGTAATGCTAACCGTCATATCTAACATTAGTGGAAGGATAAAGTAAGAAGAGGTGTTAACCGACAGTAAGTGGTCATCATTCCTTTATGACCACTTAGGCAAGTATAACTCTGGGGGAAATTGAACTACTCAAGGGTCATATTATCCCAAAGTCCTGGAGTGTCAAAGCCCCAAAATCTCACCAATTGTTAGATCGAAGGAAGAATTGGAGAGAAATTTCAGTTGTTAGATTAGAAGTACAAGGATAGAGAAGTTTTAGCACTTTGTAACTTCTCCACTTCAGTGACTACTGGAGACTAGGAAATGCCACGAAGTGTTGAAGTCGCAAAGTGTCGAAGCCATGAAGTGAAAATACACAGCCGCAATATTACGCAGGCCACCAGATCTGGAGTGGCTGAACGTGGACCGCCTGTTTGGTGGATGATGTATATTATGCCACATTGCAAGGGTGCCATATGGGGATACATGTCACACTAATTTAGGGTCTTTTGTACCCCAACATGTCCATTTCAAAGTGATGCGTGGTGCACATACTATGGGTCCATGTCACCATAGGTGACATCAACATGCCATGTCATCTCTGGGATTAGAGCATCCAGGAATTTCCAACATCACCATTAGTGAAAGTGTTGAAGGACTAAATAGCTAATTCATGAAGAATTTTGATTGAAGATCCCTTCGATACTTTTCTCAATTGTTGGATCAAGAAGTGGAAGGAGGACATAAGTACTTAGAAAGGTATAACTATGGGGGAGTTGAACAACTGGAGAGTTTTAATATACTGGAGTCCTAGAGTGTTTAATTCTCAACAACCGTAGATCAAGATTTGGTAGGATCCTTCCTTCTTGTTCGATCAAGAAGTGGGAGGACAAATTATTTGGGAATGTTAATCGACAAGCACCAGTTGCCTACACTATATTACCACTTAAGTAGGTATAACTCCATGGGAGTTGAACAACTTGGGAGTTGTGATATCCCAGAGTCCCAAAGTGCCAAAGCCCTGAAGTGAATAAGGATCGTTCATATCATTAAGTCATAGCCATTGGATTAAGCTGGTGGAAGGATAGCATAAGGGGAGTTGTTAACTGACGATAAGTGGTCATCATCACTTTATGATTACTTTAGTAGGTTTCACTCCAAGGAAGTTGAACAACTTGAGAGTTGTGTTATCCCGGAGTCCCAGAGCATTGAAGTCCCAAAATAAATATGGACCATCTGTCTCAGAACCGGGTTAATTCATGATCACTGATTTCATTAAAGTCTCATGAGAAGCCAGGATCGTCCATCCCACGGGAGATTAAATATCAACCGTCCAATCTACTAATGGAGATGATATAAGTACTTCGACGAAAGTGTACTCCAGGAAAGTTGGAAGATCAAAAAGGGAGAATGGTCGAAGGTCGAAGTCCATAGGAATTGGTTCCAAGCATCGGTCTCATGATAAGGTAAAGGGGTTGATTAGAAGCATGAAGGGCCTAGAAGTGAACAATCTTGCGAACACTTTCGAACAAGGTCCTATGTAGAAGAATAAAGAGAAATACGATAAAGGAACATTGCTTAGAGTGGATAAGCCCATGGTTTTGATCTGCGATCACAAGAAAAGTGGATCGAAGGAAGAGCCTATGCAAAATTTGAATTTTGTACCAGTTTGAAGGCGATGTGGAATAGTTTGACAATATTGGCACACAACCATTCCATTGCCTCTACAAAATCATGTTTACACAAAAAGGGTGAAAGTGACTTTTCAGGAAGCCTTAACTTTCAGCTCAGAGATTGTATTGGGGTATGGGAATAATCATTGGAAATATTACTAAGATAATAATGACATTGAATTGTTAAAATTTGAAGAATGATGATATATTTATTGATGAATTAAGAAGAAAAAGTACCTATAGCATTAATTGGAATATTTCTATAATATGTATAATTCTAACAAAAATGGCTTCTTGCATATTTTTCAAGATTAGAGATTTAATTGGATCAATTCTAGTCTAGGATTGGATATCATAGTCATGGAAGCATGACAGAGCTTGTAGAAGCTGGTTGCGGAAACAAAGAACTATAGGGAAAGTAATGAAAAGTGGATAAAGAACTCAAGAATAGTGGAACAAAAGTATTAGTCAACATTTATAGGATCTAAATGAATTGCAAATACAAAAGAAAGAATCCTCACATAAGAAATGAATCTAGTAGGTGAATAATGTCAGTAATGGGCATATAAAGGAAAATTATGATTTCCTAGCCTTGAAGGAAGAGAGGTGTAGACAATTGCAAATATTAAGTGTGAGAAAAGTATTCTAATGGACAACTAGGAGTAATAGTATTTGATTCAAGAATGTTGTGGTAGTAGAGTGATGGAATGTTTGATCTACTTCATTCGAAGGTGATGGAATGTTTCATAGAAGTAATGTTGGATATGACTACCCAAAAGGAGATCCTACAAATTGAGTACATTGGTTGGATTGCAAAATGGCCAAGTGAAATTTGGCTAGAAAGTATTCAGACCAGGGAACAATATTGCAGATGAGAAGAATGGGAGAACACAAGGAAAAAAGGATATGAATTCAAGGACAACCAACTACAACATAAATAAATAAATAAATAAGTGAATTGAAACAGAAATCCACTAGAGTGCATGAGGCATACAATGAAGTTAAAATTCATATGCATTAGTAGGCATGCTGACAGTGAATGCTTGGTGCATATGGAAGTGTAATTGTGAATATGCACATGCTTGGATATGCATATAAAATGCTTGTGAACTTCGAATAGTTTGTTATTATGAGATAATGATGTTATGGAAATTGAGTATGACTAATGATGAATTATGTCTTCAAGAAAAATGATATAGCATGGTTAAAGATGTGGATGTTGATGTTTCTTACAGTAACGACCCCTGTCATTACAACAACATACGACGTGTAACAAGAGCTAATTTTTTTCTTTTTAAGCAAGGAAGTAACAAAAAAAACATTCATTCAACGCCACTCAATGATGAACATAGCATACACAACCTAGGCAAAAAATTCGACAACCAGTAATTAGAACCTTCCCAATGAGTGGGTGACAATCAAATTAACATTATAAACCTAAACGACCTTAATCATAAAAACAAATTCATCCAGATAGAGGCGCAAACCCTAAGCCAGGATTCATGTGCGTTTGTTGATCAACGCACGTAATGATCCATTCATAAGGTATCACGTCGCCACCTTGTGACCGATGCGCTAGGGACTCACATGCAATCAAATGATTCCAACGCTTATACCAAACATAAAATCTAACGTGCCTGAATTCCACTAGAACTGACATACATTATTATTGAAGGAGAATGGTTTAAGGTTGTAAATGAATGGAGAAGTATTAAAAGTAAGGAACTTTGTAGACACAAAATATCAGTCTAAGTTCTATAAGCTTTTCTTATTCCATTAAAAAAATTTCACAATAAAACAAGGTCTTAGTAAGAGCTTATACACATTACGAATCTAATATCAATTGAAGAGTTCTAAATAAGGTAAAGAAAAGAAATATGACCAAATTTCTCGCATTAATTCAAAATTGACCTCATCCTTTCAAGAGATTACTATAATTGTAACTTTTAAAACTCTGTTATAAATCCCAAAAGAAACATGATACCATGTGAGTGTCCACTCCTGGATAAAATGTGTGATGGATTGGATTTTATTTAACATGAACTTCAGTATGACAAGCCTTTCTGTGGAGGGAACAAAGATTTTGGTTTAGTGTTTAGAGTTAGTCAGAATGGGGCAGAGAGATTTACCTCAATGGTTAGAATCGATAAAAGTGAGGAGCTATCTATTCAATCAATAAAAGAGGTTGTAAGAACCTTGCCAATACATTTAATCTATCCTTACCAGTACCAGTACTAAAAAAACATTTAAACTGTTAGCTAGTGCTAAGACACCAACACTAATACGCCATTAAATTGTTGACTACTGCTAGCAAGGTTTATGTTTGAATCCAAAATTTAGGTTTTATTTCCAATACGAATACAAAAATGTTGTCCTATTTAAAGTGCGAAGGGAATCTTATAGAATGATTAGAAAAGAGTATAAATTGATTGGTAGAATATAGATCTCAACAGGGAGTCTCTTTCCTTTACTAACCACTGAGGATTTGACCCCATGATATCTGAGGCATTCTCATTAAATTGATGGAAGGTCAGAAAACTAGAATAATGATTCAGATATATTAGTTATCTATCAGAATGTGCAAAAAGGGAAGAATCAATGGAACAAGTGAATAGAGTGTATTGGAACTAGAAAATTTCTCTAGATCATTTAGAGTGCCAAAATGGTTGTTTAAGTATTCACTTCGATGATTCTGTATTTCTTTCTAATTGATAAACTCTATTACGATATCATATGCCTCAACGTGTAGGTCTATATATATATATATATATATATCCTGAGATTCAAGCAGGATATTGATAGGGTAAATATGCATGTAAATAATAACAAATATGGCAAGGAAACTGTAGAATATGGATGTTGTAATAAAATTTAACCACTGAATTATACCAAAGATGAAAATTGTGGGGATTAAATTCAACGCACAGTTGGTCAGCGCTCAAGATTTCCTAGGATAAACAAGACCAAAGCCTCATGCTAAGCCACAAGAGAGGAGTTGTGCACAATGCATCAAGTGTTAAACCCAACAAAGGGGATACTCCGCGTCAAGGTTGCACACTCACTGGACAACTAGGAGAATCGAAACTGCGTGGCATGCTCTTGGTCAAAATTATGGGAGATCACCAGTTGTCCTGTGGGGTACTTGGTCAAGGCAATCATTCAATTTAAAAAAAAAAAATAGTAGACTTGAACCTGCGGGTCTGAGGAAAATTTGTGCGACTCATTCCTTCTTAATATGTAATACATGCTCTTTTAAATAAAAAATTACACGGAAAAAATACAAAGGTAGAAGGTTGCAATTATTGTCTGAGGGAGAACAGGAGCTTGCATCTCAATCTCACTTCCCTCATACTGTTTTCATTTAGGATGAAGAATAATCATATTTAAAAACATGATACAATAATCAAGATTTAGAAATTTAATACAAATTACAACATTACTATTTAGAAGTTTAACACAACATTTGCGAATTAGAAGTTTAATCCAGCATCCATGACTTAGAAATCCAGTACAACATTTATGAATAATAATTTAATACGACATTTGAAACAATCATTCCAGAATGAAAACAATACACAATCCATAAAATATTCGCAATAAAAGAGTATTCAAGGACATATGGAAAAATGCAAGCAATGTCTTATTCTAATGCAGGTCAATAGATTATAAACACAGAAATTCAAGAGGTGCAAAGATAAATGAAGAGGAATTTTTGTTGTATGGGCAAACAAATTTTTGGGAAAAAAAATGAAGTTGCGGAGAGTAAAAACACAATAATCGCAAAGGCTAAGGAGGGAATAAATGCTTAGGAAAGAATTCCTTGCTGGGTATAGAGACGATCCTATAGTTATTATCCATGCACAGGGAAGCGGGGCATTTGAATCTAAGTCTTTAACATTAGAGTGAAAGACAGTCGATTCGGCTCTTGATCGAATGCTCAGGAATGGAATAATAACTTAAAGGATAAGGAACAAAATATAATCAATAACAAGTACAGTGAGCATAAGGTTGGGATAACTTGAATTCTCTGATAAAAAATGTTGGGCTCTTTAAGACAAATTCGATGAAAGAAAAATGAAATCTCTGGATAATATTACGTTGAATAAAACATAAAATTTAACACAATAGAAGTTTCTTAACAGGAGGTGCAGGAAAATAATTTAACTACCCTTCAACCAAATATACACATGCATACCATAACCATACGTGCAAGCTCTGAAGTCATTTTCTTGTGTGTTCTCTGTCCAGCTCCCACTTGCCAACCAATGTTACCTCACCGATACCTCCTAGCCAATGCTAGGGGTACTCTACTTCCCCCTAAGCCCCTCGAGTCGCAAAGAGGCCACACACCCAATACCAGAGAATGATAGCATGCAACTCGCCTCACAAGGTCGAGCTACCACTCATTACCCGAGCCGGGTATCCCAAATCCTACAAGAGAAAGTTCATTCAAGATAAAATTTTAGCAGCATAACATTACACAAGCCAGATGTGATCCATAATCCTACTCCTCCATCCTTTTTATAGAGTTCCTTAGTCATTAGTTTCCCCAAATCCTCATTAGATTCCTTTTTCAATTATTTAATTAGCAAAAACCTCCCCCGTACACATGTCGCCTGATCCCCTAGTTGCATCAGAAAATCAATTTATTAATTAATTAAATATTCCTATTTCCCTCACCCACTTAAAAGCATTCCTAAAAACACTCCTCGGTGTCCCAATATTCCCTTACAATTCTTAAATGACTTACACCTTACTTAATTCCTAGTTGAGTTCATAAATAGAAAGTTCCAAAGGCTAGATTCCTTACTAAGTTAGACATTCAACTTTTTCTTTAAGTTTCCCCTTTTCTTTAAGTTTCCCTTTTTCTTTAAGTTTCCATTTTTCTTTAAGTTTCCTTTTCTTTTAAGTTTCCCCTTTTTATAACTAAGTTCAAAATTAACAGGTTTAGACAAAACCAACAAATACCCCTTTTATTAATTAAACCTTTATTAAAATTTACACTTTAATTATTAATGCTTGAATTTCTTTATCCCCTTCTTGTTACATGTTTAATTAGTTTTTTTATTTATTCTAAGGTTCTACTCAGACCTAGGTTTTCAATTCACTAAGCTTGGTGACAGTTGTTAAGGGAAAAATTAGTTATTAAACTTTACTTATCACATCATTCATTTTAATGCCGACCATGTCCTAAGGAGGCATATTTTTTTTTTAGGCACTAAGTTTATTTACTTACCAGTTAAAATTGTGACATGCCCTTTAGGGAACACCATGTGCTCCAAGGGTGCCACTCACCTCTTTCCACTCTATTTGCGTGACATGCCCTTCAAGACACACTACGTGCTCCAAGGGTGTCACTCGCCTCTTTCCATTTCATTTGTGCGACATGCCCTTCAAGATGCACTACATGCTCCAAGGGTGCCACTCACCTCTTTCTGTTTCATTTGTGCGACGTTCCCTTCAAGACGCACTATGTGCTCCAAAGGTGCCACTCGCTTCTTGACTGAATTTGGTATACGTCAAACCCCTAGAGTCAATACTATGTCAGGTGTTCTTGTGGGAGACTAAGGGCCTCTAAGGAATAAGGATGATGCCTTATTTCATGCCCCTTATAATCATCATGAGCAACTGTCACATTCTACCCTCACAACATCGCGGGTCTTCTCGAACTAGGTAATCATTAACCTATAGTTCAATCCATGACGGTAGTGCTAGTAGGTTGTTGTGGGGTTACTGCCACACCTCTCCCTCAATTTCTTTGGTTGTCATGCGTGACCCCTCTATTATCACTCCAGGAAACTCTCCTAGGTTGTATCTCATAGATGCCTGGTAACTTAACTATTTTTGTAATTATTTACTCAATAATGGGTGTGGGGTTGGATCAAGATGAATATCTAAATCATTGGATTGTATCTTCAAGACTGTCTAGTTATATTCAAACAGTACAAGGCCTTCAAGAGATATTATCAGATAGGTTTGTAAATCAAATGGATAAGAAACCAATCAATTAACCAAAACATACATAAACAATATATATGATGGGTCAACAAACTAGCAGTGGATGCGTATGATTCTTGTTTAATAATCAAAGGTAAGATTACAATTACCATAGGACATTTAAACAGAAACAAAGAAATAATTTCAACTCATAGGCATAGAATAGAAATGAAAAGAAAGTTTGACAATAACAATGAAAGAATCTTGTAGGATGAATATATTAAAGAAAKTTTATGTATCACAATAATAGTAGATTCTAGAACTCAAAATCGAACCCTCCATTCTTCCAATATTTTTGGCTTTATAGCCTTTACAAACAGTTTCCAGATCCTAGGATACTAGATCGAATTTTGCCAAAAATAGAAAGTCAATAACTGGCCCAAGAAAATAGGCAAAGATCCTATAAAATAGGTCAATTCCTATTCTTGGGTGATCTTCATGTCCTTCAGATTCTTGGACAGGTGTAGTAAGCCTTCCAAGGCTGATGGATTTTCATGAGATATGAGAGAAGTMAAAAATGACACCTGCTGACAATAAAACAGTTTTATCCCTGAAAATAGCTAACCAATTTTGACCTTTCCACCTTGTAAAKMATCTCCAAAATCAAAAAAGACTCTTGATAAGGATGTCATTAATTATTTTCTATCGATTGGAACTATTCTTGAGGMTTTTGGACAAGGAAAACTTGGATCTATGCAAAAATACTAAATTTTTTCCCTGTCAGTGCTTTCGGTAGTTAGAATAGACAAAATCTGGACCAATTAGCTACTGAAAGCTTTGCTTTAGGTGGCTAATGAACAATTGAAATGTTCACCTAAGCCACCAAAAGTTTTGTCTTAGTGAAATTATCAAAATTTCAAAATACCTTTTGTCTTAGCTCCAAAACGCCTTAGGGCTGATCTTCTGAGGCTTCTGCACCTTGCTCAACTTCTGGGAAGACTGTAGGATTCTTGGGTGCCTCTGGTTCATTGCACTGAAATGATACCTCTGCTAAGGTTTCAAGAGTAGCATGCATTTGATACTGGTGTTTTGAAGACATAGCTTGCGACCTTAAAGCCTTGACCTTTTTCTTCAAGTCCCTAGCTACTCTCCATAAGTTGTTGTAATCTTTTACAATCTTCTCCTTCTTTTTCTTTTCCTTTATGCTTTCATGTGCTAATCTTTCTAAGGCTGAGTTGCTTTCTGCAAAATTCTTCGACGGGGTTTCACATCTGGTTTTAATTACCCTTTCTAGCACTTCTTGTTGAGCTAAATTATTTTTAAGCTTCTTGATTTCATTTGATTTAATCCGCTTCACTTTTTTGCTAGATGAGGCATCTGCAACTTATAGTTCTTGTTCTTCTTGGGGTGTAGGTGATGGAAGATATTCATACCTTGCTGTGAATACATTTACATATACTGAATCTTCATGCCCTGTGGTAACCAAATCTTCATGCCCTATTTCAATCTGGTGCTCTTCCTCCTCCGAGTCTGTGTAGGACAGATTAAGAATTCTCTTGTTCACTGGGTGTTCTTCGACCTTCTCTATCTCACTGCTGAATTTTAGTTTCTTCTTAGTTTTATTAGGCTTAGAAGAAGGAGAGGGTTGATTAAATGGAACTGGAGAGATATATCTCCTCCTCTTCTTTCCACTTCTTGGAGTAGAAGACTTTTTAGAAGAAGGACTCTTTTTACCCTCTGGTTGTACATTAGTTTGAAAATCATTCCAAAACAAGAAGTAATTCCATTCTTTACTTCTTCTCTACAACAGCTCATAAACCAAGAGTTTAATCAAACCATGGTGGGATAGCCTGCCTGCAACCTTATTGGGCTTAGCCTTGACCTGATGAGCCATCTTAGATAATCTTCAGTGGAGATAATAGGGCAGATTGAGTGGGTTTCTACCAGTGAAATGGTTCATGAGTTTGAAATGGTAAATCATCACCCTATTATATCTACCTTCATAAGTTATATAAACCAGAATGGCTTTTAATAACTGTTGCCATTTCTTTTCAAGGAAAGACATAGGAATGTCTTTCTTCCATACCAAACCCTTGTGGTCTAGTTTCAAGTAGGACCTAAATTCAACATTCTTTGTGACAGTGGTTTTGAACTAGTTTTCTCCATTCCTGGGAAGCTCTGTCACCTCAGCTATGAGGGCTTCATCCACCTGAAATTCATCTTGACCAATGACTGCTTTCCTTCCATCGAAAGTCAGGGCAAAAGCTTCTGCCACCTGTTGGTGAGAGCTCTGTAATTTTTTACAAATATTATAGCAACCTGCATACCTCTAGATGTGATTCCAAGTAACTAATGTCATCTAGCTCCTTCCTCAGAGTTGATCCTCCTTTCTTCATTTGTCGCAATGTTCTTGTACACCTGCAATTAGAAAATCGGGTTTTGGGGGAAAATTACACAGCATAGACTTAGGAAGATTTATCTCGGCTGTGACAGGGATGAGAAGTATGAGGTGTGCATTAAACGTGGCACTGATTACAAGGGATGCGAAAGAGTGGCTTAAGATTTGAAACAATCATGGTTGGTGACTGTAATGATGGGAAGTACGTAACCATGTGATTTGATGAAACAACAATTTGAAAAGATTCAGTGTATCATGCAAAAATCATCTCCAAGTCTCTAATTGGTTTTTCCACCTATCTTTTTAGTGGCCAATTGCAATTATAAAACCTCAAGCCCAACAGTTTAGGTGTGTGAAAGGACGTGCTGACTCCTCCCACGCTCCTGCAATTTCGGTGGCTAAAATAGCCTTGAATTTCTTTGTTTAATCTGCTGAAAGATAAGGCTTTCGGTAGCTAAGAAGCACTTTTGAAAAAGCACCTAAGCCACTGAAACCTGAGATTTGACTTAAATCAAATTAAAATATAACCAAATGTTTTTTCTAAACTTTATAACATGCATAAAGCTCTCAAAAATGAGCTTTAAAAATTTTAAAATGTATTTTTTTAATGACATCCTATCACCTAAAATAAAACAACTTGATTAATTTTTTTGAGGAGATAATACTATCTCCTATTGGGGGTGAAAGCCTCCCTGTGAGGTTTCAAGAACCACAGAACCAATGCCTTTCCTGTAAGACAAAAAATTCAAACCTATCTACTAGTGTTTCCATTGGGAATGGAGTTATTTTGCAAAAACAAAAACTGAAAATAAAATTTACAATGGCAAGGCTTTGAATCCTTAGATAAAATAGAGTTTCAGAAAACGCCCATTGACTGAGCCACCAAACATTTCTTCACCTTTCAGACTTTGCAGAATGAAAGTGTTGTTGTGTTGTACTTGAGTTATCATGTAAGGACCGATCCACAAAGAGTTGAACTTGTTGTGCTTGCCTTTATCTTGTCTGAGAGCATCCCATTTCAGAACCCAGTCACCAACCTGAAAGTTGTCCACCTTTTCTTTTCTATCAAAAGTATCCTTGATCCTCTTTTGATGAGCTTCTGATTTATCCACCAACTATGTTCTGACCTACTGCAATTCTACCAAGTCAAGCATTCTTCTCACCATATCATTTGATTCAGTTTGTTCTTCCTAAAAGAACTTAGCCACTAGTAGAACTAGCTGAATGGGGAAAATGGCATCAGTGCCATAAACCAATTTGAAAGGAGAAGTCCCTATAGATTTCTTATTAGTCGCTATGTCAGCCCAAAGAGAAAACTTTAGTTTAGAATCCCAACTCTTTTGATTCTCCTCCAATAGCTTTCTGATGATTTTGACTAGACTCTTATTGGATGACTCGACAAGGCCATTGCCTTGAGGGTAGTAGGAAGTAGAGTGTACCAATTGAATGCCCATTGACTTACACATTTCAACCAATGCATCAGATTTAAAGGTTGATGCATTATCTGTCACTAGACTTTTTGGGTAGCCAAATCTGATCAGGATGTTTTCATAGAGAAACTTCATGACAACTTGATGAGTGGCATTTCTAGTGGGGATTGCCTCTATCCACTTGGTAAAATAGTTAGTGGCTACCAGGATCCACTTATGCTAGCCACTAGATGAAGGATTAATATCTCCTATGAAATCTAAGTCCCACTACTGAAAGGGACCATTCACTACAATAGGTCTCAAGGGTAGAGATTTGATTGTTTCTTCCCTGTGAATCTTTGGCACTTATCAGAAGATTTCACAAAGGCACACACATATGAAAAAAGAAAAGGCTAATAGTACCCAACCCTTAGGATCTTATGATCTGTGGTATTCCAGTAATGATGGCCTCCACAAATACTTAAATGGAACTGATGCATGACTTCAGCTGATTCGTCTTTTTCCAAACATCTCAATAGTAAACCAAAAGGATCTTTCCAATACAAAAGATTATCATTAATGCAAAATTTAATTTCTCTGAGCTTCAGAGCTCAGGCTTGATTCATGCTAAGTTCAGGAGAAGCCTCCAACTTCTGTAAAAAATGAACAATACCTGAATACCACTCACATGAAGACAAATTCTCAGCCACCTGCTGGCTTTCGTGTTGCTCTTCTATAGCTACCTCTATCTCCAAACTTGTTGAACTTACCCCAATGAAATTTATTCCTAAAAGATCACAATTCTCTTTTGTCATGAGCTTGGCAAGGCCTTGGCCTTTTACCAGATTGGTGGGCTTCACTTCTATGTCAAACTCAATCAGCTTTGAGATCCATTTGGCTCTCTTTCCATCAATATCAGGCTGGGTCAAGACATCCTTCACAGAGGCTGAAGGAACATAGGAAAAAAACTTTGCATGGAGGATATAAATTCGGAAAGATTTTAATGACTTAATGAGAGCATAGGCTTGTTTTTCTATGGGATCATACCTTAGTTCATCATCCCTGAGTGATTTGATGAAGAAATCCATCGGTTGATCAAGACTTTCATCATCTTTTTGTAACAAGACTGTTGCCATTGTGTCATAGGAAGAAAAAGAGAAAATATAGAAATTCTTGGTGTAATTTGGACTGATTAGAGTAGGAGATTCCATATAGCCTGTTTGATATCCTGAAATGAATTTCTTTCATTGTCTATCCATTTGATCTTGTATCCCATTTTTAGCATAGAGGTTATATGTTTCACTAACTCAGCGAAATTAGGAATAAAACTTCTGACAAAATTGATCTTACCGAGTAGGGATTGGATATCCTTCTTTTCCCTTGGTATGGAAAACTTATGAATTGCTTCCACCTGGGCTGGATCAATTTTCACTCCCTCTGTTGAAACAATGTGGCCTAGGATCTTACCCTTCTTGTGAGAAAATTGAGACTTTTTTGGGTTTAGCGAAATTGTGAACTGTCTGCATTTCAAAAATACTCTTTTCAGATGCTTCAGATGCTCTTCATAACTGTTGTAATAAACTATTATATCATCAAGATAAATGAGGATAAACTTGTCCTTCTCTCCCACAAATTTTATGTCCATGGCCCTCTGAAAGGTGTCCCTGACATTCATTAGCCCAAATGGCATCTTGGCATACATGAAGGTACCCCAAGGAGTAGTAAAGACAATTTTTTCTTGGTCATCAGGGTGTACAGAAACCTAATTATAGCCTGAGAAGCCATCTAGGAAAGACATGACACTGGCTCCTGAAAATCTCTACAACAAGTGCTCCATATTGGGTAGGGGATAGTTGTCTTTCTTGGAGCATTTATTTAGGTTTATAAAATCAACGCATAACTTGATCTCGCCATTTTTCTTCCTCACTATCACTAGGATTGCAACCCATTTAGAGTATCTCAGTGGAATTATGATTTTGGCATCGCAGAGCTTTTTTATTTCTTTTTCAGTTACAGGCAATAAGAGAGGAATGATACATCTCAACTTCTATTTGAATGGGATGGTGTCTTTTTCTAGGGGAATATTATGTTGAATGACATCAGGATTATAGGTTTTTAGATCACTATATTTCCAGGTGAATACATCAACAAATTCCTTCATAAGGCTGCAATATTCTTACCTTTGATCAACAGTTAACTCAGTGGACAGATTTATGAATTTAGGATGACTCTAGCTTCCTATATTGTGCTCATGGACAGCAGAATCCTTATCCTTCTTATCAGGTTTGTAGGGGACATCATTTTGGTCAAAATGATTCTCAAGAGGCACCAAACCCTGAGGTATATAATTGTTGGGTAGCTGAACAATATCGTGTTGACCCATTTTTCTCTTCAACTTAGGCTTTTTGGATTCCTCTACATTTTGATTTTCCTGGTCAATATGCATATCAGAAAACTCATCTACAACCTGGAAAAATCTACTAAGATCATCATCATCTTCAAAGACTTTCCAGTACTTGACATTTTCAGGTAGGGATGGTCTATATTTGACTTGGATTTCATATTTCAGTCTAGGAGGCATGGGAGGAATGAACATACTGGCCGAGACAAAAAGGGAATCAACTAGGTGATTCATAGCTCTGGGTATATAAGAAATATCAAAAATTGAAAAGAGTCCCTGAGTTTCCATACCTCATCTCTGTAAGCTTTCAACCTAACATGTTTTGCTTGGAAGGTACTGTTTACTTATTGTATGATGAGATCCACATCTCCAAACACTTTTAGACCTTCAATTCCCATCTCCTTGGTAGAATTTAATCCCAACAACAAAGCTTCATACTCTATTATATTGTTAGTAGTCTTGAAATCAGACTGCTGATAAGTAGGATTTGTGAGTTGCAAAGGAGTTGGCTGAGAATCATCTATTTGCAGAATGCATGCCCCAAAGTCCATGTCCAATGAAAATATGGGATGGTTTACAGAACGTTTCTCATCACTAATGATGTAGGCAAGATGATTCTCTCTGTAAAGTCTCTTTACCTCTCCTCCAAACACTGAGACTCTGGCATACAAAAGATCCATCTGCAGGGTACCACCTAGCCTTTTTCTACATGAACGTGACAAGAGGATGTCGAACTTGGTTGGGATATCAGCCACTACAACATCCATTTCCATGTTTCTCATTGGCAACTAGGCAAGGTTTATGACAAGGTATTTTATGAGGCCAAGGCATCTGACTTTCCTAGAGTCAAAAGAGAAGAGATCATGGTAAGGTTTTGTGATGTCAAGCCCAAGATCATCCATCACTTCTTTAGGCATAAGATTTTATTACGCTCCCGAGTCATGAAAGCAGTTGTGAAGGATCGTGTCATGGACATTCAGGGATATGTAGAAGGGTGGACAAGAATCATGTTGGTCCTCAACAATAGGTCCTATAGTCACTGTGGGCTTATCATCTTGAAGGTTTACATAATAAACAACTATGGGAGTCTTTGGTTGAAGGGACTTCAGGATAGCAGACTTGAATATATCATTCTTCATAAGTTCAGTCAATGGCATAGGTATTTTTACCTTCTGAATTTCTGATTCGAAATTAAATGAATATCATATTTTGTCTAAAGGTCTTACCTCATTAGAGGGAGCTCTGAAGGACACCTTTTCCTTAGCTTAGGGCTTAAATGGATTCTTCTTCTATTTTACAGGAGTGGAGATCTGCTTTGCAAGAGCAGCAGGCTGCTTGGTAGCAACATCTTTATTTTTTCCAGGGGCAGGAAGCAATGGCTTTGAAGCAACAGTCTTAAATCTTAAATTATAACCTGGCTGATCATATGTCTTATAAAAAGATTCTTCAATGCTTGTTTCATTAATCTGCTCATTCATGAGGGCCTCCTCATAGTCTATTTGTGTCAAGAAAGAGGAATTAGCATCATCCTCAAAGCAATTGATGTCATGTTCTTCTTCAACTTCACCATGAGATAGCTCCTTCTCTTCTTCCAGCACGACATTTTGGAAAGGGGTCCTGATCCTTTGGTCTTCAGCTACATTCTTGTCTCTTTGAAGGATATGGACCCGCTGGTTGTTCCTTCTGTAAGGGAATTCAATAGGATTCCTGGAAGCATAAGCATTAGGCTCTTTACCTCTTGTTGGTTGCTGACTCTGAATTTTAAATTTTGACATCTCCGAGGTCAAGATGTCCAACATCTTGGCCATCTTTTCCATTTTGGTATTTGAAGAAGAAGGAGAATCAGCAGATGACTTCTTTCTTTCAAAATTTTCTTTAAGTTTTTGGGATGCCACAATTTTATATTCAACCTCAAGAGAAACATCTTACATTAAGGTGAGTGTGGCTGACCTTCTTTCTCTAAGGATCAAGCAGAATTCTAGATCAAAAGAAGAAGAGTAAGTAATCTTTGTTGATGCATCAATTGGCTTGATCTCTGCAGGGATCTTTCCAAACATCTTATTGAATCTTTTGGTGAAGTCTGAGACAAATTTTCCATTTTCTCTTCTTAGATTTCCAAATTCAGTAATATAATACAAAAGGTCTCTTCTTTCTCCCCAATGTTTCAAAAACACTTCATCTAATTTCTCAATACCTCCCACTGAATTAGATGGCAATTCCTTGAACCACTTCCTAGCTTGACCATCCAAGCTCTGCACAAACATTCTGGTCCAAACATCTTCCTCAAAAATGTTAATGCTCTTATCATAGGCATAGAAAGCCTCTATGTGCTCTTCAACAGTATAATCTCCATATCTAGTAAACTTGGGCATGTACTTCTGATAATCTCCTATTGGCATGGCTAACAAGGGATTGGGCAAAACAAGAGGAGCATACCTATTGGCTAAGATCTATTCCATTTTTGTCAAAGGATCAGCCATGGAAATCTTAGGGGTTGATGCAGAGGAATATATTTTTGTAGATGATGGTTGCTATGGGACAGGTGGGACTATGGACAATGGTGGTTTTACTTCACTGAGAAATGAAGTGGAATCACTGGTAGAATGACTACCCTGAAATGTGGTTCCTGAATAAGGTGGGAAATAAGAAGCTTTGTAAAACTGGCCGAGCAACAAGGCTAAGTTTTCCTCGCCTTTAGAGAAAAGATCTTGTAAAATATCTTCAAGAACGAGCAAACTAGTATGGGTATAGAAAAAAAAAATTCTAGGCTCAGTTTGTGAAGAATTCAAGGAAGAGGAAGAGTCCTCTTCTTGGATAGATTCTACAACTTCTATTCCTAAGTCAGATATAGTAATATGCTCATAAATGGGATCTATAACATCAGAAGAAATTGAAGGCTCATCACCCTTCAATCTTTCTGACTCAATTACAATTTTCTAAGAACTAGAAGTTTCAGTAGAAGTATATTCGACAAGAGGTTCTCTAGATACAAATGAAGAAGTGCTTCTTGAAATACCTAGTCTAGATGCTCTTGCAGATCTGGAAGTTTGTCTTTGCAGTTCTTTTCCACTTCTGATGATCTTCTCAGGGTCTAAAACTGGTGTTTCCAGTGGCCTTTCTTGATTTCCTTTGGTATGATCCCTTCTCGAAGCCACTTTATTCCAATGGAGCCGCCAGATAGATGATTACAACCAAAAAAGTGTCCACACTTTGTCTATCATCAAAGTTGGATCTATATTGTTTCCCAAGAAAGATGAGCTTCAATCTATGTTCCCCGGCAACGACTCCAATTTGTTATCACTCCAGGAAGCTCTCCTAGGTTGTATCTCAGAGGTGCCTGGTAACTTAATTGTTTTTATAATTATTTACTCAATAATGGGTGTGGGGTTGGATCAATATGAATATCTAAATCACTGGATTGTATCTTCAAGATATTCTAGTTATATTCAAACAATACAAGGCCTTCAAGAGCTATTATCAAATAGGTTTGTAAATCAAATGGATAAGAAACCAATCAATTAACTAGAACATAGATAAACAATATATATATGATGGGTCAACAAACTAGCAGTGGATGCTTATGATTATTATTTAATAATCAAAGGTAAGATGACAGTGACCATAGGACATTTAAACAGAGAAAGAAATAATTTCAACTCATAGGCATAGAATAGAAATGAAAAGAAAGTCTAACAATAAAAATGAAAAAATCTTGCAGGCTGAATATATTAAAGAAAGTGTCTGTATCACAATAACAATAGAGTCTAGAACTCAAAATAGAACCCTCCATTCTTCCAATATTTTTGGCTTTATAGCCTTTACAAACAGTTTCCAGATCCTAGGATACTGGATTGAATTTTGCCAAAAATAGAAAGTCAATAACTGGCCTAAGAAAATAGGCAAAGATCCTATAAAATAGGTCAATTCCTATTCTTGGGTGATCTTCATGTCCTTTATATTCTTCAACAGGTGTAGTAAGCCTTCCAAGACTGATGGATTTTCATGAGATATGAGAGAAGTCGAAAATGACACTTGCTGACAATAAAACAGTTTTATCCCTGAAAATAGCTAACCAATTTTGATCTTTCTGCCTTGTAAAGCATCTCCAAAATCAAAACAGACTCTTGATAAGGATGTCATTAATTATTTTCTATCGATTGGAACTATTCTTGAGGCTTTTGGACAAGGAAAACCTAGATTTGTGCAAAAATACTAACCTTTTTCCCTGTCAGTGCTTTCGGTAGTTAGAATAGACAAAATCTGGACCAATTAGCTACCGAAAGATCTTATTTCGGTGGCTAATGAACAATTGAAATGTTTGCCTAAGCCACCGAAAGTTCTTTCTTAGTGAAATTATCAAAATTTAAAAATACCTTTTGTCTTAGCTCCAAAACGCCTTAGGGCTGATCTTCTGAGGCTTCTGCACCTTGCTCAACTTCTGGGAAGACTGTAGGATTGTTGGTTGCCTCTGGTTCATTGCACTGAACTACTACCTCTGCTAAGGTTTCAAGAGTAGCATGTGTTTGAGACTGGTGTTTTGAAGACATAGCTTGTGACCTTAAAGCCCTGGCCTTTTTCTTCAAGTCCCTAGCTACTCTCCATAAGTTGTTGTAATTTTTTACAATCTTCTCCTTCTTTTTCTTTTCCTTTATGATTTCATCTGCTAATATTTCTAAGGCTGAGTTTCTTTCTGCAAAATTCTTTGATAGTGTTTCATATCTAGTTTTAATTACCTTTTCTAGCACTTCTTGTTGAGCTAACTTCTTTTTAAGCTTCCTTATTTCCTTTGATTTACTCTTCTTCACTTTTTTGCTAGATGAGGCATCTGTAACTTGTAGTTCTTGTTCTTATTGGGGTGTAGGTGATGGAATATATTCATACCTTCCTGTGAATACATTTACATATACTAAATCTTCATGCCCTGTGGTAACTGAATCTTCATGCCTTGTTTCAATCTGGTGCTCTTCATCCTCCAAGTATGTATAGGAAAGATTAAGAATGCTCTTGTTCACTAGGGGTTCTTCAGACTTCTCTGTGTCAATGATGAAGTTTAGTTTCTTCTTAGTTTTATTAGGCTTAGAAGAAGGAGGAGGCTGATTAACTGGAACTAGAGAGATAGCTCTCATCCTCCTCTTTCCACTTCTGGGAGTATAAGACTTCTTGGAAGAAGGACTCTTTTTACCCTCTGGTTGTACATCAGTCTGAAAATCATTCCAGAACAAGAAGTAATTCCATTCTTTGCTTCTTCTCTGAAACAACTCATAAACCAAGAGTTTAATCAAACCATGGTGGGATAGCCTGCTGGAAACCTTATTGGGCTTAGCCTTGACTTGATGAGCCATCTTATATAAGATTCAGTGGAGATAATAGAGCATATTGAGTGGGTTTCTACCAGTGAAATGGTTCATGAGTTTGAAATGGTAAATCATCACCCTATTATATCTACCTTCACAAGTTATATAAACCAGGATGGATTTTAGTAACTATTGTCATTTCTCTTCAAGGAAAGACATAGGAATGTCTTTCTTCCATACCAAACCCTTGTGTTCTGGTTTCAAGTAGGACCTAAATTCAACATTCTTTGTGATAGTGGTTTTGAACCAGTTTTCTCCAGTCCTGGGAAGCTCTGTCACCTCAGTTATGAGGGCTTCATCCACTTGGAATTCATCTTGATCAATGACTGCTTTCCTTCCATCAAAAGTTAGGGAAAAAGCTTACGCCACCTACTGGTGAGAGCTCTGTAATTTTTCACAAACATTATAGAAACCTGCATCCCTGAAAAGTTGGCATACCTCCTGGTGCGATTCCAAGTAACTAATGTTGTCTATCTCCTTCCTCGGAGTTGATCCTCCTTTCTTCATCTGTTGCAATGTTCCTGTACACATGCAATTGGAAAATTGGGTTTTGGGAGAAAATTACACAACGTAGACTTAGGAAGATTCAGCTCGGCTATGATAGGGATGAGAAGTATGAGGCGTGCATTAGAACGTAGCACTAATTACAAGAAATGCGAAAGAGTGGCTTAAGATTTGAAACAATCATGGTTGGTGACTATAATGATGGGAAGTATGTAACCATGTGATTTGATGAAGCAACAATTTTAAAAGATTCGGTATATCATGCAGAGATTAGCTCCAAGTCTCTAAAAAAAAATTCCCCCTATATTTTTTTCTACCAATTGCAATTATAAAACCTCAAACCCAATGGTTTAGGCATGTGAAAGGACGTGTTGACTCCTCCCACTCTCCTGCGATTTCGGTGGCTAAAATAGCCCTGAATTTCTTTGTTTAAGCTGCCAAAAGATAAGGCTTTCGGTAGCTAAGAAGCACCTTTGAAGAAGCGCCTAAGCCACCGAAACCTGAGATTTGACTTAAATCAAATTAAAATGAAACCAAATTGTTTTTCTAAACTTTATTACATGCATAAATCTCTCAAAAATGAGCTTTAAAAATTTAAAAATGTTTTTTTTGAATGACATCCTATCACCTAAAATAAAACAACTTGATTAATTTATTTGAGGAGATAACACCCTCTACTCCAATGTGAGTCTGGTCGCCAAGCTATCGCCCTCCTGCATCCATCAATGAATCATGTCAAGAATAACAATCAACATCACAATATCTAATCATATGTACATATGTCACATCAACAACATTTAAACCCTAACAGTCCACTCCCTGACTTGATCCAAATTCCAAGGGGTTTCATCGATGCCTCAACATCCTCAAGGTCCAGAGTCTTTCATAGTTAGGAGAATCTAGTCAATAGCACATGTCTATGTAAATACAACAAAATAACATATCATCAAATCCAAAATATCTCATAATCATAATCAAAACGAACAATAATATAATGACCTAGATCACTTGCACGCAAGTGTCCTCAAAGAATAAGTTCCCTCAGTGTGCACAAGAGCAGGATATTACATACACCCCCTCTTGTTTTAAACTTCATCCCGAAGTTTCAAAGTATGTAACTGATGAAATAAAGTGTGTCAGAATATCATAGGTCTAGCTACCAAACAAAATGGAAACTATTGATGCATATCATTTGCATCCTCCCAGGTTGTCGAGTGTGGACTATAGTTGTCCCACTAGACCTTGGCCTAATCTATTGTTTGACGTCATAGCTGTCAAATTCCATTGTCCAGGATGCAGATTATCTCTATCGTGAGATAACCCTCATCCGATACCTGCAAGGAAATCATGTCAATAACATGTGTAGGATCACTAACATAATGTCTCAAAACAGATAAGTGAAAAACATCGAGCATACGCCTCAAAGAATCAGGCAAGGCTAGTCGATAGGCCACGGACCCCTTCCTTTCCACAAACTTGAAGTGTCCCACAAACCTAGGAGAGAGTTAAACACCCTTTTCAAACTTGATCGAACTCTTATGTAGGTTCACTCGCAAGAAGATTGAATCACCAACTTCATAACTACGATCGACACGACACACATTGGCATAACTCTTCTGTCGATCCAACGCTTCCTTTATCCTTTGTCTTATGGTTTTCATTTGGTATTCCATTTCTTGGATTTCTTTAGGTCCCACCAGGAACCTATCCTCAATCTGATCCCAACTCAAAGGCGTCTGACACAGTCGCTCATAAAGAAACTCGAAAGGCCCCATCTTAATGGTGCTTTCATAACTGTTGTTGTATGCAAACTCTACCAGTGGAAAGAATTCCTCCCAATTCTTATGTTGGTCCATCACGTACATATGAAACATGTCCTCCAAGATTTGGTTTTTTCTTTTGGTATGCTCATCTGTCTCTGGGTGATACGCTGTACTAAAGTTAAGTTGGGTTCCCAATGCCTCCTGAAAACTAGTCCAAAATTATCCTGTAAACACCGATCCTCTATCGGATATAATCCTCTTAGGCACACCATACAGTCTCACAATCTCATTGATGAAAACTCTAGCCATGTCAGGTTCCTGATACGTCATATGCACAGGGATAAAGTGAGCACTCTTCGTCAGAGTGTAGACTACCACAAAAATCGAGTTGTGTCTCCTTGCCGTCAGTGGCAGTCCAACAATAAAATCCATTGAAATAACCTCCCTTTTTTATTATAGAATAGCGTGTGGTTGTAGTAATCCTGTCAGATGTCTATGTTTATCCTTCACCTTCTGACATTCTATACATCTTTCCACGTAGTTGACTATGTCTTCCTTCATTCCTTTCCAGAATAATAAGGTTTTAAGGTCTGATCTCATCTTCGTGACTCCAGAATGAGCCATGTACACTTATCTATGAGCCTCGTTTAGGATCAAACACCTCAACTCTTCGTTGGGTGGTACGTAAATTCAAATTTTAAATATCAATAATCCATCGTTGTCCATAGTAAATCCCTCAAATTTTGGTACCATCATTTCATTTTGTCCAATAAAATCCTTGATCTCCTTGTACCAGTCATTGTCGCACTATAAAGTTAGAATTTTTTCGTGTAGATTCGTTTAAAGAGGCATCACCGAAAAAATTCGTGGTCTCCGACTCAATGAATACGCCACTCTATTCACGGTTTCTTTTATGTAAGTAATCTCAAAATCATACTCGCTAAGCAATTATGACCAATGTCGTTGTCACATGTTTAAGTCGCTTTGCGTAAAGATGTGATGTAGACCACAGTGGTCCATTTTTAGTTTTAATTTCCATCCAATAAGGTAGTGTCTCCAAACTCTCAAGGAATAAACAATGGCTAACAACCCCAAATCAAGCATCACATAGTTATCCTCATGCCTTCTCAACTTTCTCGAGATGTAAGCGATCATTCAACCATCTTGCATCAAGACTTCGCCTAAGACTTGCTTGGATGCGTCAGTGCATACCGAGAAGTCTACATCCATGTCAAGGAACTTTAGTATTGGTGTTGTCTTCAAAAACTCCTTGAGCCTCCAAAATTCCTTCACACATATCTCGGTCCAAACAAACTTCTTATTCTTCTTCTCCAATTCCGTAACCATATTTGCTATCTTCGAAAAGCTCTTGATGAACCGTCGATAGTATCCTACTAAAACCATGAAGCTATGCACTTCCATAATAGCCTTGAACTTTGTTGGATCCACAACAATACCTTCGTCAGAGATGACATGCCCTAAGTAGTGAATCTTTGATTGATAAAATGAGCATTTCGACAGCTTCCCAAACAATTTGTTCTCTCGTGGACACTGTAGCACCAAGAGAAAGTGATTGTCATGCTCCTCCATTGTCCGAGAGTAATTCAAAATATCATCAATGAATACTTGGATGATCATGTCTAAGTATTCACAGAACACCCCATTCATCAAACTCATAAATACACCTGGGGCGTTCGTCAACCCAAACGGTAAAATAATAAACTCATAATGTCCAAACCTCATCTTAAAGGAGGTATTAGGGATTCCATCCTCCTTGATCCGTAACTGGTGATACCTTGATCTCAATTCAATCTTTTAAAACGTTGTCGCATTTTTCATCTGATCAAATAGATCATCAATCCTAGGCAATGGATATTGATTCTTGATCATTTCCTTGTTCAATTGAATGTAGTTAATGCAAAGACTCCATGACCCATCCTTCTTTCGTATGTAGATAATAGGCGCACCCCACAGTGGCACACTTAGACGTATAAGTATTAGGTCCAACAACTCCTTCATTTGCATTTTCAACTTCTGGACCCCGGGGTTAGCATCCGATAAGGCATTCTTGCTATCGGTTCAGTCCCCAGTTTTAGTTCTATGGTAAATTCCAATTCCCTCTCAGGAATAATCCCAGGTAATTCCTTAGGGAAGATGTCCGCAAACTCTCGCACTACTGCAATGTGTTCTATACCTTCCACTACTCCCTTCTCGTTTAATACAAGGATCGCATAAATATTACATCCCTTGTGCATGCTCTTCCTTAGATGCAAATAAGAGATGAACCTCATGGAGACTCCCTGATTCCAACCTACAATCACACGTCTCTATCCCTCGTCATAGACCAATATAAACCATTTCATCTTACATTCGAGTATCGCACCATGCGATTCCAACCAATCCATATCGATCACGACGTCATAAGACCCTAAGGTTGTGACATATAGGTTGGCCCTAGTGACCAACTCTCCCAAGTTAAGGCTACAGCCCATAACCTTCCCACCAACCTTTTGTTTGGCTCTCGAAGCCATTTCTACAAAGATAAACTCGTCCTGTTCGATTGCCTTTACCTTAATCCTTTTTAGAACTGCACTGGAAATAAAAGTCTTTGTAGCACCTTGATATATCAAAATACTAAGGGTCTGGCCAGTGATGGTACCTAACTTCTTGAGCACATGCGACTGGTTCTCTACTTGGAAGTTATTTACCATTGCATGAATGCAATGGGACTTGCCCAAATCTTCCACCGTAGTGGGTCCGGCTGATCCAGATTCTCTGGTCCTCTCCACTGGGCAGTCATGGTAGTAATGTGGCTCCCCACATGTCCAACACCCTTTGTTCGGTCCAGTGCTCCTGGCACCCGAATTAGAATCTGACGTCTCACCATCCTATAACCTTGGTATGTTCTGCTAAACATGCCTAAACTATTGTTGTTGCAATCGACATTGTTGTTGGTGTTGTGGTCCTCGTTAACGATTTCGTTGTTAAGCCATTGGTCACCGAGGTGTAGTGAAAGTGGATCTTGTCTAGAAGCTAAGATATCCTGGTGAATGTCTAGTTGGCGTATGATGTTGTTTCACACTAGACGACACCTGTCATGCTGGTCTCGCTAGTGTCCTACTCTGACACTCACTGATAATATCCTCCTCTACTATGAGGGCCTTCTGGACAATATCATGCAAGGTTTGAGGCATCATAATCCTAACCCTTGCATGAATGCTAACATTAAGGCCAAATAAGAAACTATTGACCTTAAGTTTCTGGGTATTCAGGTGCAGAGCATATCGAAACGGCTACATAAAATGGGCCTTGTACTCGGGCACCATCCGACCACCCTGTCGCAAGGCGTTAAACTTGTTGAGCTGATGCTCAATGAATTCCTCCAAAAGATACCTCTCCTGGAACCGTTCTTGAAACAGTTCCCATGGCACTTCTTCGACTGCCATGTTCAATTGTGGTAGGAGTGTATTCCATCATACAAGAGCGCTCCCCTTCATTTGAAAGAACGCCCTACAAACCTTCATGCTATAGGTCTAAATCACGAAGCGTGAAGCCCATAACCTTTCTCTCCAGCCATGCCTCGAAAGTTGAGTCATCTGTGACACTCATGGACTTGAGAATGTATCCCTCTTGAGCTCTCGATGAATGCTAATGGTACTGGTTGGGGTGCATTGTGGATCCTCAGGAGTACAAAGGCCTGTTGACAGGCAAAAATGACCGTTCGTCAACTATAAGAACGAATCAGGTCCTGGGTTGTCTAAATAACCGAAGCCGTTTGGTGTAACTCGTTCCGATGGGTTTAATGGCTCTGTTAGCCAATCTAAAAGTCCTAAAAGAAATAAATAAAATAAATGAAATAAATAATTACCAATCATTGTATATATATGTACATATGTATAATGTAACTACTGTAAATATATTTAAACATAAGATTTACTTAACTTACTTATGTACATGATATACAAACTGCAATTTTTAATCTAAACTTATGAAACTCAATGTGAAAAATGATTGCTTCAAAGCAGATAAAGAAAGCACATACAAATATTTTTTCATTTTTCCTTTATAAATCTAAACTAATATAAAAAAAGAATACTGTGAAACAAAAATGTATGGATAGTCAAAAGCCGAACCATACATTCGAGTTTCAGTGATAAGTAAATGACAGAAAAATATAAATGAGCTAACCTGTTAGTGAGTTAGCGACATGTATCCAAGTATCTGCATGATTAGAGGACGTCCAACTACTGTGTCCAAGAGGGAAACCTGCAATGAACCTTAATATTGTTCTAAATAAATCCAGAACAATGTGTTGGCAGTTGAGTTTTAATAACATAATAGATGATACGAATAGGTCATGTGATCTTATGATCACAATAGATTACATTAAGATAAATATGATTGTAATAACATTGCATTTGATCATTCAACTAAAAATTAAAGAGAAATCTTGTCATTTAAGTTGAATAGATGATCACACTGTTGATATCTAGAGCATCAAATATGGACAGTATTTATAAAAGAATTATCCAAAAACATAACATATTGTGAAGTCTAAATCTATCAAAACCTATTAGTTTATCAGGATAAACAAAGTATAAATGAAAACACCATTTACAGGAAGCTAAAGATAAAATGCAAATTGTTGTTCCATTAAAATTTGTGAATTAATCGTCCACCTTCAGTCCCAGGCTAAGATGTCTTCATTACAAAAATATGTAGTATTTAAAGAGTTCATGTAAGCTAAACATCCTATCTTGTAAGATAGGATCAGATCTCAAAAGGATCTACAAGTTACAAAAATCGAGGGTCCAAAAAGCCACTCAATATCAAATTGAATCTTCAAAATTATGAAAGTTTTGTTTCGATTTACAAAATAAGCCAAAAGAAATGGCTAATTAACTAAGTCCAGAAATGCTCCATCTTATGAGATCACCAAAAGATACATGATATCCTGAAAGAAAAACGAAATGTAGAAATTAGATATTTATTTAACTAATATTTTCCAAAATTGTACATGAGAGTTGACTAGCTATAGAATCTGTTGATTCTGTAGCTAGTCTTATTTTAAACAACAAAAATCTAACTCAATCCATATTAATTAGAAAAATAACAATAAAAGAATAACTAATATAAAAATATATAAAATATCAATTGAATACTAAATTCGAATCATAAAATATCAGAGTTGATCACTGCTTTGACACACTCAACATTTTTTATTATGACATTGCCAGTCCTTTTCAAACGTTTTCCTTGCCTTTGTGCACTGATCTTGAGCTCGTGTTTTTCAATTGTTAATAAGTCATTTTGATCCATAAGGGTCTTGATCTTTGCTTGAAGGACAGGGACATCTATGTAATATTGTCCTATCCAATGTAGACACACTTCACGCTGTGGATCTAGGACAATCAGTTGAGGAAGCACATGACTGTGCATCAAAACATTACCACTATTCACTGTGGGATTTTGACCCAGTTTAATTCCTTGAAAATTTTTGTTGTGTTTCAAGCATGGTGGCAGGTTATTTACATAATCAAAAGTTTGAATGAGATCCATTTTAGAGTAATTCGGGTCTTCATCTACCAAGAACTTTTCGATCTCGGAATCAGAGATTTCATGGACCTCAATCACTTCAATCGAACTCACATGATCTTTTTATCTATTTCATAGGCTCCTCGAGATTAGTCTCCCAACCTTTTTGTTATTAAACCCTATGTCTAGATGCTTCTTTGACAGTTTGCGTGAGTTTTTATTGATGGTTCTTGCAATGGTATTAGGGCAAACATACTTCTCACTCTCAGGAGATTCAATGACCCTAGGGCTAGCATCTTGTTGCTCGAATATAGCATGATCGGGCTTAGCCCTTTCACAGGGTTTTTGGCATAATAAATTTGGCCTGTCACTGGAAGGAATAGGAGGCCTTTCTAGCATAATCTTATCAACCATATGAATCTCTATAGGGTTTACTGTAACAAAGACATTGTAGGTTACAAAATTATCCCAATCGCCACCCTGTAGATTCAAATGATGGACTAACAACAATCTAATCAACCCATGATGTAATAAACTGGAATTCAAACTCTACCTTTGATATCTATTAGAAATTTTATATAAACTCCTCAATAAGTAAAATGGCATGTTTAATTGAAAACCGATGAAATTCATTAGCAGTCTTATGTGGTAAAGGAAAACGACGTCCTAACAACCTTCACATGTAATGAATTTCCTCAACACTTCCAATAAACCATGCCACATAATCTTCAACAAAGATATTGGCATACCTTTGCCACAACAATGGATTTTCTGAGAGGTAACAAACAAACTCCATGGCACCTCCTCCAACTTGGAATTTTTAAACCATTTTTTCCCGATGAGGGGGAGGCCTGTTGCCTCACTCAGAAATTCCTCGGTGATTTCTAATTGAACATCGCCCACTTTGGCTCTGCATCCATTGAAAGTGAGTACGAACTCTTGGTCTTCTTGTAAGTTATAACCCTGGAATTTCTTGAGAAACGCAACCCAACCCTGACTCTTAAGGTCTTCACTCGCATCATCATACATAAGCAAGGTTTGGGAGCCATTTGGATCAACACAGATGACAGGGGCCATAAGGGTTTAGACAGGCAGTCATGAAGGCGACTAGAACTCACTGTGAGTGTAAGGGTTTCAAAAACAGAGGAAACCAGAGAAAATAACAAAGGAATAAAACCCACCATTACCTTAGCGCGACCAAAATGAGAGCATAAGGGGTTTCAAGTCATGAAAATTTGGGCGTTTCGGGTAATGAATTCCATGAGTACAAAATGAAACCCGAGACTTTAGTTTGGAATGATGAATATGTCGATTCAAACTACCATGTAAGACAAAGTACAGGGTACGACCAAGTTTGACTCTCATCATATGTAATGGGCACCTTGATTTTCCAAGGTTAGGAGAGGATGTGATCCAAAAATCAAAATACCAATCAAAGGATTTTAAAATTGAAAATGATCTATCAGGAAATGAAGAAGCTTGTAGTCTTAATGCCACTCTATTCTTGATGTGTTTACAAAGTACTCAAGATATAACTCATAATCCAAGGGTAACTCAAAAACAAATGTTGTATTGATATATGATAAGTTTCAAAGAAAAACACCATTCATTAAAAGAGTTGTAAGAATATTGACCCTACATAAAGACCAAGCCTTGGATATAATTGCAACTTGATTATAAGTTTCAATGTTTCATTCATGCTTTCAATCATGAATGAAGCATGAAAACGAAAAATAATAAATTAGGAACAATCAAAACGTCTTATTTACAACCGAGTAGTCACCTTCAAATAGTAATATTTACATGACAAAATGTAGGCAGCTACATGAATCGTTATTTGTCACTTTAAAAGGAAACAATCGTGTAGGGTTGCCAACAATGGGAACTTACTGGGAGAATCAGTTATCTCCGCATCACTGATGAGTTCATGTTGGGACTATTTAGAATGATTACAGATCAAGAACAGCTAAAGGACATCAAGCATCCCAACAATCATTACACAATCTAGGTTTGGATATCTTCCTGTTCAATTGAAATATGGTGACAAATTTTAAAAATGAGAGCAACGATGGTCAAGTCCATGGCTCTGATACTATTGACAGGGCCACTGCTGCTAGCAGGCATCCATAGCCTTGGCAGGGATGTCAATTAACCCACTCTGACGTCTCTACCTTGTCCAAGAAATTTCAATTCAAAATGAAGGATGCTTATGACCAATATCAAAATTTATACCTGAGAAATTTCTTGAACCTGATATTTCTTCGCTGCCAGTGGGCCTGTTCAGTACCCCAACGAAGTTGTCTTGGCATCATGCATGCATTTACCTACTACCAACAGACCTGTTCAGTATCCCAGTGGGTTTACAAACACTTCCCACAACTCTTGAGAATTTTTTTACAATCTGATATAAATTTTAAAAATATTCAAAAAAGTGGGGTGATGCTGAAAATTCCAGTCTTTAGAACACTTGTCATTTTCTAGCCTTTAATTTTCTATTTAATCAACTCCATTATGATCCGAAATTAGTTTCTTGATGAAAATAATTTTTCGAGGACAGGAAGGCATACTTGAATTGCTTTATTTAAAAGCAGGGGCAGCGTAAAAAACTTTAAAGATGGTCATGTCTTCTCATAATTATAAAGTGAGACCAGGAAATCTGTTTCAAACAGAATTTTTCTTTAGCTAGTATGTGTTTCAACAATTCATAGCATTGATGCTCTTGAGAAGACCTTAATAATTTCTTCATGATGATGCATTCTAGTTCCCCTTAACGAACTAAAAGGCGACACAGACATAAGTTTAACCAAAAAGCAGTGAAAACAAACAAAATGAAAAGAACCAAAATCAGAAAATAAAAATAAATCAAAACAGAAAAATATGTACAAAATGTACATCTATAATTATCATGAAAAATACTTCTTGAGAGTTTGTCCATTCACCGGGAAGGTGTCTAGCTGTCCCTCCAAATTCTATAGGAGGAAAGAGTTGGGACCTAGTTTTTCAGCAATTACAAAGGGCCCCAACCATATTTTCTGGAACTTGGTATGTTCCCCTTTTCCCTCATGAGGTTTATCCCACTTGAGAACCAGATCTCCTACCTCGAAGTTTCTATCTGAAGAAGATTTTGAATTGAACCAACTTTTCATGATATGCTAATGTTGATCCAGTCTCTCTTTCGCTTGTGCTCTTACTTCCTCTAATTTAAACAAAGCATTGATTCAACTTTCAAAAGGAGGACAATCCTCTTCCTGAACTTTCTACGATAATTGCAGAGATGGAAGCAGAACATGAGGAGGGAGAATCGCTTCTCTTCCGTAGATGAGAAAGAAAGGAGAATTACCAACAAAAGTTTTCGGTGTCACCCTATCAGCCTAGAGCACGTTAGAAAGTGCGTTGTGCCAGTTTTTGTGGTTTTCAGAAACTGTCCTCTTGATGATTTTGATCAGATTTTTGTTTGTTGCTTATGCTAAGTCGTTTCCTTGGGGGTAATAGCTAGCAGAATATTTCAGTTTTATCCCTTTTTCTAAAGAAAAAACAATCATATCGAGGGATGAAAAGTAAGAATCATTATCAAATACCAAACACTTGGGAATACCAAATCGAGTAATGATGTTTGAGTTAAGGAAAGATATCACCTGACTAGTGTTTACCACTTTTAGTGGTGTAGCCTCGGACCATCTGGTAAAATAATCTGTTGTTGTAATGATGTATTTATGCTGCTACAAGGAAGTGGGGTTAATTGGACCTATAATGTCAATACCCCACTGCTAAAAAGGAGAATCTACCAAAACAAGATGCAAAGGGAATGCTGCCTTTTGTACTCGACCAACAGCCTTTTGGTAGATTATGCATTTACGACATAATGCATGGGCATATTTGAACAATGTGGGCCAATAGTACCCAACTCTTAATACTTTATGAGCAGTGGTATCTCCACTGAAATCCCCACCAGCTTCACTTGCATGCAGTTCAAATAATACTTTCTCTGCTTCATCTCTTTCCAAACAACGCGTGAGGACGTTATCAAAAAAATTATGGAATAATACGCCATTTACCAGCTGGAAAGGTGAAGATTTTAGTCTTAATACTCTTCTCTTTTTTGTATTGAGATGGCAAGGAGTAGAACCATGTGTTATATAAAACTTAATATCATCAAACCAAGAATTAGCAACAACTTCTGTATAACAGATCTGATTTTTACTATGGTGATTTACAGTTAAGACATTAATTTGACTCTATTTCTCTTCAACTGAATCAACCACTAGTTTTCACAGACCTTGACCTCTGATAATTTGTGTAGGAGTAATTTTGAGGTCATACTCTTGTAATGATGTCATGTAGTTTGCTCGTTTTTCACCTAATTCTTTTTGTACTAATAGGTTTTTGACAACAGAATAAGGCACAACAACTTTAGTTCTGGATTTCAACAAATATGATCGGAAATGTTTCATTGCTTTGAAAAATGTATAAGCCTATTGAGATACAGTCGGGTAGTTAAGATCTGCTCCTTTGAAGGCTGATCTCATAAAGGTAATGGGGATTTCACTTCTTTCAACGTTTTTTGGGGTCAACACAATGACATAAGATCGATTATACGTAAAAGTATAAAGAGTGAAATCTTGTGAAAAAACAAGACTCATTAAGGAAGGGGCCTCCACTATGGATTTTTTGATGGAATCAAAAGCTTGGTTTTCCTATGGTCCCCAGTGATACTGAACATCCTTTTTAATTATTTTTTTCAATGGCCTTACCATTTCTGAGAAACTTGGGACAAACCTTCTGACAAAATTGATCTGGCCTAAAAAAAATTGCATAGAATTTTTGGAGGGGGGAGGAAGTTTGGCAATGGCTTGAGTTCTTTCGAGATCGATGATCATCCCATCACTGGATACTATGAATCTGAGAATGTTTCCTTGTTCTACTTCAAAGATATACTTATTAGGGTTGACATATATGTCGTACTTGCAGCATAGTTCTAGGACAGACCTAAGGTGAGACAAGTGATCTTTCTTGTTTTTGGAGAAAACAGTAACGTCATCAAGAAATACCACTACAGATTGATTGATGAGACCATGAAAAGAAATCTCCATTGCTCTCTGAAAAGTGGCCCCCACATTTATAAGCCCAAAAGGAATTTTCCTGTAGGCGTAAGTACCCCATGGGGTACGAAAAGTGGTTTTTAACTGGTCTGGGGGAGACATGAGGACCTAGTTGTATCCTGAAAAAATGTCTATCAATGATAGTGTTTCGGAACCAGATACCTGTTGAAGAATTTGTTCCATTGGAGGAACAGAATAATTTTCTTTGTCAGATACTAGGTTCATGTTCCGAAAATCAACACAGAGTCAAATTTCACCACTTTTCTTTCTTACAGAAACCATATTAGACACCCATTGTGTGTGTCTTACTAGGAAGATTATCTTTGTGTTCAATAATTTATTTAGCTCTTTCTTGACTATTGGTTCTAGCTTAGGGTGCATCTTTCTCAGCTTCTGCTGAAAAGGTTGAGTCTGGGGCTTCATGGGGATGATATGTTGTATTATGTTAGGGTCAAAAGTTTTTAAGTCATCGTATGTCCAAGAAAAGACATCCTTGAATTCTCTAAACAGTTTTATAAAAGTGGACCACTCTTGCTCAGAACATCCCATTCCCAGATTGATATATTGTGGATTATCTTTAGTCCCTAGATTTACCTTTTCATGAGTCAAGGAAAAAATGTTTGTTTTACAATTTACTGATTTTCTGAATTTATCATGCAAATCATAAAAAATTTCTAGTCTTACCACGGATTTAGGGATAGAATTTACCAGATCAGATGTTGATTCGGGAGACCTCAGATCTAATATTACCATAAAATTGTGGAGATCTTCATTATGGGTGCCTTCATCAATAACCGCACCTTGGAAGGTGTCCTCCATGTGAAAAAAAATGATGATCTGTTGTTCATCATCAAACACTCTCCAATTAGTGGTGTTGTCTGGGATTGATGGTCTGAACAATAACTCAATTGAAAATGCATTTGGAGAAACACCTTCTATGGGAAAAAGTTTGGAAGTGACGTTAGCTAATAAATCATCCTCAAAATTGTTTAATCTCGGAATGGAATTGATGTTAAATGTGGAAAACTTGTGCATTAGATTCCATACTTCGTTTTGATAACTTTTTAGGTGTGGTGATTGGCAATATATGGAGTTTCTTACCTGTCTAACCATAATTTCCGAATCACTGAATACCATTAAGTTTTGTACATTCATATATACCGCATTCTTGAGTCCTTACAAAAGTGCCTCATATTTGGCAGTGTTGTTTGTACATTCAAACTCTAATCGACACGCGATAAAAAATTTATTACTTGCTAGATCGATGAGTACACATCCTGCACCAAATCCTTCTTTAGATTTGGATCCATCGACGTAAAGTGACCATATCTGAGTTTTTTCGGTAGTGTTTGGTACATTTGGAAAAGTTGTTGATTGGGTACATGTCATGAGCTCGAACTGTTCTTCTGAATCGGTGATGGGGGAGGTTTCAACCATGAAGTTACCAAAGAAGGTGTTCATTCCCTGCATTTTGATTGAATTAGTGAAAGTAGTAAATGGTTCATTAGCGTCGTTCAAATCCGTCACAGTGTGTTTCAGGTAACATTCACGATTAATCTTAATTTTGTTTGGCTTTCCATTTTTTGGTAGCCACAAATGAGACCAATCTGTTGCAAAGTATCCATGTAGCATTTTGGACCAATCCTTGCTTAAGAATAAACCATAAACTTTAGGGATGTCAAGAACAATGATATCAATAATTTGGTGAACCATAGGATTAGAAGATAGCCTAACGAGCACATTTTTTAGTTCACCAATTACCTTAACATTCGTCTGATCGAGCTGAATGATTTTAATACTAAAAGGTTGAACTTCAGCATTGATTTTTTGGCAAACAGACAAGGGAATCACATTTGATGATGTGCCAGAATATACCATGCAATTATGTACATTTCTATTGAAAATTTCAAAAGTCAATAAGAAAGGTGGGACATTTTTGCGAGTATTAACAACAGAATTATGTTGATTTTTAGTCGTTGTCCCTGAAATTACTTTATCTACATTTGATACAGTTTTTTCAATGAGGTCCCTTTTATTTGAGGGTTCAGGTGTTGTTTTAGCAGGGACCTTTTGAGCTATTTTGGAACTGATTCTGCAATTTTCTTGTTGTTCATATTGTTGTTTTTACTATTTTCTGCAATGTTCTGAAGCATTTTCTGCGGAAGAAGAGGAAACTTCAAAAGTTCGTAAACAGAAATATCAGCTCTAAGTTTCTTTAGGTCTTCAATCAAATCATACTCTAAACTTGGGGCTGCTAGGTTCTGTTTTGTTTCAGCTTGTTTAAATTGTTTCGGAGGAACATTAGTACTTATTTCAGGAAAGGATTTACCCTGAGTTTTTCTTATGGTGTTGTAAGGATGGACAGTTTCAAAATTGGCTTGAAAAATACTATCGGAAAAATGTCCAAAGACATTGGGAGATGATTCCTCTTCTTCAACTATTTCTTCTTCTACCACATCTTCATAATTATTAGGAGGGACTAAGTTATCATGTGCTTCAAGGATAGTCTATAGAGCATATTGTAAGCTTTCAAGATTCAGACCCTCAGGGTTTGGATTCGGTCGGTTTGAGGAAAAAGGTTTTCTGAAAGGAGGTTTGTAACTTCCTTTGCTCGAAAATGCTTCTTCATCCGATATCCTCAAGTCTATGACTTGATTTGATACTTTTTGGATGACCTTTTGTAAAATTTCTAAGTCCGAGGTTTTTGATTGGATTTTGGTTTGGGGAGGCCTAGGAAGAATTTATATTTTCTTCTTAGAAGATGGGGTTATTTATGCCTCATTAATAAGATTTTATTTCAAGCTCAAAATATGTTTTTCGATTTGTCTTGCCTCCTCAAAGGCTTCCAGTAATGTTGACTTCTTAGACCTTAAACCCAAATTGCTATATTATTGTGTAGAGCTTTAGTGTAATATGCCACAATAAGGTTTTCTACGAGCATTTAATCAGTGGAGATTCGGTTTTTTAACATGAGGAACCTTTTGTTAAAATATTTTACTTTCTCCTTAGGGTTCATCCTTTATATGGAGAGTTCCATGACTAAGACCTCCATAGTTTTGTCATCTCCGAACTTCTCTAGGAAACAAGTCTTGAATCTGTCCCAAGAGACGATAGTGTGAGGTTGTTGAGAGAAATACCATGTAGATTCATTGGTCTCAAACGTATAAGGAAAAAGTCTACATACTATATCTTCATGTTCTACACTTTGGAGTCTAATGGCTAGCATGAATATCTTTATGTGATCCTCGGCAATTTTCTTAGAATCTGGATCGAACTTAGGTAACCATTTCTCCGGGTGTTTTAGTAAAGGGTGTTGGGGTCCAGGTATAGCCACAACATCTTGATCGAGCCAAGGTCTGGCAGGATTGTTTTGGTTTTCCATGGGTGTAGGTGGTGTCGAAGGTTGAGATGGTTCAGTTGAAGAATTGCCTTCCTCATATGACTCTCATCCTGAAGAGGAAGGATATGAATGAGGTGGGGAAGGTGTAATACCAGATCCTCCAACTGCAAGAGTAGGGGTGTGGTCGAGGTCTGTGGTATTATCTCCTTAAGGATCTAAACGTAGACCAGTGCCTTCGAGTTGTTCTCAGATATCCAAGAAATATAAAATTTGATTGAGAGGCCTACTAGGTTGTCTGATATAGGACAAAGCACTGTGTGTCCTTAAGAGTGACTGATGAACGATTTCTTCTATGTCAACACCTTGAGGATTTGGTATTACTGGTTCAATAGGAATCTCAGGATTTTTGTTTGAGGTAGTTGTTATTTCATAGGTAACATTTTTATCTGAGCGACTACATGCTACTACGGGGGAAAGAGTGTGTGGGGGTGGAGTTTTGCCACCTCCACTTTCCATCAATTGTATTCAGGCCCTCCTTCTAGTGCCATTTGTTGACGGGCAAAAATGACCGTCCATCAACTGGAAGAATGAATCTTGTCTGGGGTTTTCAAAATAACCCAAGGCATTTGGTGTAATTCGTTTCGACAGGTTTAATGGCTCCATTAGCCAATCTAAAAGTACTAAAAGAAATAAATAAAAGAAATGAAATAACTAACTATGTATATATGTATGTATGTATGTATGTATATATTGATCCAGGTGGATATCGGTGGCCACCCACCTTTTCCAAATGGCTCAAAACAGTTTTCTAGCCATTTTGGCAATTTACTATTTTTAGCAGGTTTTAACATACGGGGCCATTTTGAGGGCCTAAATGAAGGTTTTTCTAGATTGAGGTTCTAAATGATATCCAAAGGCATGATTTATCCAACAAAATGAATCTCCTCGATGATACCTTTCCAACGAGCTATCAAACGCCTAAAACGAAGATCGTATGCAAAAGTTACGACCCCGGGAAGTTGATGCACCAACTTAGCCAAACGGGGCCCACATGACTTTTGGCGCTTCATCTCCTAGGGTTAGGTTTTTGGATGTCTAGGACTTTTGGCATTCCCGATTATTGTAAAAAGGCCTCCAGAGCCTCATTGTAACCATCTTCTTGCGAATGCGAGTAGCCGTCACATCTCTTCTCAGAGATAAGTTGCCACCATTCTAGCGAGTCTTTCACTCTGTATTTTTACAGTCTCTGTACATTTATTTCATTAATAGAAATCATGTATTACTGTATCTCTGTGTTTATGGTTGCATATCTGATATATTTCTGTTATATTACTGGATATACGCGATATCTCTGTGCATTTCTTTATTATATCTCCGCTCTCATTTCATGCCGAAAATAATCTGGATCAGTGGTATCAGAGCAGGCTGCTCTTGATCATTTTTCAGTGCATGTCCCCGACGAGGTCCGAGTATAGCAAGTTGGGTCTCGAGCTTGTCTCTCTCGATGAAAATCGCTCTTGCACACCCAAGAAACCCTCAATGGCGGAAGAAAAGAAAAACAATGGAGCAGACGATCCTATCAGTCTGTTGCTTGAGCAAGCTCTCACGCAACAAAGGGACGAAATGATGGAGAATTTTTCCCACATCCTTCAACACCTGCCGATAGCATCAGGTGCATCTTCATCAAGTGACCACTTTGGAGGCACCTCGCCTTTCAAGGTACAAGTTAATTTTGATATTCCCGTATTTGAAGGTCAAATAGATGCAGATGCCCTAGATAAATGGTTAAATCTGCTAGAAGGTTATTTC
>ML784672.1:105700-125613 GCA_009831015.1 Picea engelmannii
ATATACAAACTACAATTTTTAATCTAAACTTACGAAACTCAATGTGAAAAATGATTGCTTCGAAGAAGCAGATAAAGAAAACACATAAAAATATTTTTTTGTTTTTCCTTTATAAATCTAAAATAATATAAAAAAAGAATACCATGAAACATAAACGTATGGATAGTCAAAATTTGAACCATACATTCGAGTTTCAGTGATAAGTAAATGAAAGAAAAATATAAATGAGCTAACCTATTAGTGAGTTAGCGATATGTATCCAAGTATCTGCATGATTAGAGGACGTCCAGCTACCGTTTCCAAGAGGGAAACATGCAATGGACCTTAAGATTGTTCTAAATAAATCAAGAACAGTGTGTTGGAAGTTGAGTTTTAATAACAGAATAGATGATACGAATAGGTCGTGTGATCTTATGATCGCAAGCGATTACATTAAGATAAATCTGATCGTAACAATGTTGCATTTGATCATTCAACTAAAAATTAAAGAGAAATCATGTCATTTAAGCTGAATAGATGATCACACTGTTGATATCTAGAGCATCAAATATAGACGGTATTTATAAAAGAATTATCCTAAAACATAACATATTGTGAAGGCTAAAGCTATCAAAACCTATTATTTTATCAAGATAAACAAAGTATAAATGAAAACACCATTTACAGGAAGTTGAAGCTAAAATGAAAATTGTTGTTCCATTAAAGTTTGTGAATTAATCGTTCACCTTCAGCCCCAGGCTAAGATGTCTTCATTACAAAATACTGTAGTATTTAAAAGTTCTTGTAAGCTAAAAAACCTATCTTGTAAGATAGGATCAAATCTCAAAAGGATCTACAAGTTACAAAAATAGAGGGTGCAAAAAGCCACTCAATATCAAACTGAATCTTCAAAATTATGAAAGTTTTGTTTTGATTTACAAAATAAGCCAAAATAAATGGCTAATTAACTAAGTCCAAAAATGATCCATCTTATGAGATCACCACAAGATACATGATATCCTGAAAGAAAAACGAAATGAAGAAATTAGATATTTATTTAACTAATATTTTCCAAACTTTTACATGAGAATTGACTGGCTATAGAATCTATTGATTCTATAGCTAGTCTTATTTTAAACAACATAAATCTAACTCAATCAATATTAATTAGAAAAATAACAATAAAATCATAACTAAGATAAAAAACAAATCTTACCTTTCAATTGAATACTAAAATCAAATCATAAAATATGAGAGTTGATCACTTTTTTGACACACTCAACATTTTTTATTATGACATTGCCAGTCCTTTTCAAACATTTTCCTTGCCTTTTTGCACTGATATTGAGCTCAGGTTTTTCAATTGTTAATAAGTCGTTTTGATCCGTAAGGGTCTTGATCTTCTCTTGAAGGACGGGGACATCTGTGTAATATTGGCGTATCCAATGTAGACACACTTCACACTATGGAGTTGGGACAATTAGTTGAGGAAGCACATGACTGTGCCTCAAAACATTACCACTATCCACTGTGGGATTTTGACTAAGTTTAATTCCTAGAAAATCTGTGTTGTGTTTCAGGCATGGTGGCAAGTTATTTACATAATCAAAAGTTTGATTGAGATTTGGTTTAGTGTAATTCGGGTCTTCATCTGCCAGGAACTTTTCGATCTTAGAATCAGAGCTTTCATGGGCCTTGATCACTTTGATCATGCTCACATGAGCATTTGATCTATTTTGTAGGCTCCTCGAGATTAGTCTCCCATCCTTTTTGTTATTAAACCTTATGTATGGATGCTTCTTTTACAATTTGCATGAGCGTTTATTGATGGTTTTTGCAATGGTATTATGGAAAACATACTTCTGATGCTCAGGATATTCAATGAACCTAGGGACAACATCATGTTGCTAGAATATAGCCTGATCGGGCTTAGCCCTTTCACAAGGTTTTTCACATAATAAATCTGGCCTGACACTGGAAGGAACAGGAGGCCTTTCTAGAATAAGCTTATCAACCACAGGAATCTCTACAAGGTTTATTGTAACAAATCCATTGTGGGTTACAAAAGTATCCCAATCGCCACCCTGTAGATTCAAATGATGGACTAACAACAATATAATCAACCCATGGTGGAATAAACTGAAATTCAAACTTTGCCTTTTATATCTCTTAGACATTTTATATAAACTCCTCAATAAGTAAAATGGCATGTTTAATTGAAAACCAATGAAATGCATTAGCAGTCTTATGTGGTAAAGGAAAATGAGGTCGTAGTGACCTTCACATGTAATGAATTGCCTCAACACTACCAATAAACCATGTCACCTAATATTCAACAGAGATATTGGCATACCTTTGTCACAGCACTAGATTTTTCGAGAGGTAATGAACAAACTCCATGGCACCTCCTCCATTTTGGAATTTTTAAACCATTTTTTCCCAGTGAGGGGGAGGCTCATTGCCTCGCTCAAAAATTCCTCGGTGATTTCTAATTGAACATCGCCCACTTTGGCTCTGCATCCATCAAAAGTGAGGGAGAACTTTTGGGCTGCTTGTAAGTTATAACCATGGAATTTCTTGAGAAACTCAACCCAACCCTGACTCTTAAGGTCTTCACTCGCATCATCATACATAAGCAAGGTTTGGGAGCCATTTGGATCGACACGAATGACAGGGGCCATAAGGGTTTATATAGGCAGTCATGAAGGCGACCATAACTCACTGTGAGCATAAGGGTTTCAAAAACAAAGGAAACCAGAGAAAATAACAAAGGAATAAAACCCACCATTACCCTAGCACAACCAAAATGAGAGCATAAGGGGTTTCAAGTCACAAAAATTCGGGCGTTTCAGGTAATGAATGCCATGAGTAAATAATGAAACCCAAGACTTTAGTTTGGAATGATGGATCTGTCGATTCAAACTACCACTTAAGATAGAGTACAAGGTACGACCGAGTTTGACTCTCATCATATGTAATGGGTACGTTGATTTTCCAAGGTTAGGAGAGGATGCGATCCAAAAATCAAAATACTAATCAAAGGATTTTAAAATTGAAAATGATCTATCAAGAAATGAAGAAGCTTGTAGTATTAATGTCAATCTATTCTTAATGTGTTTAAAAAGTACTCAAGATATAGCTCATAATCCAGGGGTAACTCAAAAACAAATTTTTTATTGATATATGATAAGCTTCAAAGAAAAACACCATTCATTAAAATAGTTGTAAGAATATTGACCCTACATAAAGACCAAGACTTGGATATAATTGAAACTTGATTATAAGTTTCAATGTTTCATTCATGCTTTCAGTCATGAATGAAGCATGAAAACAAAAATAATAAATTAGGAACAATCAAAACGTCTTCAAGAGGTGCAGAGATAAATGAAGAGGAATTTTCGTTGTACGGGAAAACGAATTGTTGGGAAAAAAAACGAATATGCAGAGAGTAAAAACACAATAATCGCAAAGGCTAAGGTGGGAATAAACACCGAGGAGAGAATTCCTTATTGGGTAGAGAGATGATCCTACAATTATTATCCATGCACACGAAAGCAGGGAATTTTAATCTATGCCTTTAACACCGGAGTGAAAGACAGTAGATTCAGCTCCTAGTTGACTACTTAGGAATAGACTAATAACTTAAAGGATAAGGAACATAAGATAATCAATCACAAGTACAGTGAGCATAAAGCTGGGATAACTTGAATTCTATGATAAAAAATGTTGGGCTCTTCAAGACAAATTCACTGAAAGAAAAATGAAATCTCTCGATAGTATTATGCTGAATAAAACATAAACTTTAACACAATAGAAGAATCTTAACAGAAGGTGCAGGAATATAATTTAACAACCCTTCAACCAAATATACACATGCGTGTTGTTGGGAAAAAATACCCTACGGACTAGCAAACTAGGGTCAGACTTGCATGCATATTTTGACCGTAAAGAAATTACTTTTTAACCTACAACCCAAAACTTAAACCCCTCTTTCACAATACATGCATGGAAAGGAACTACTAACCTTGTTACTGATGTTTGGTGTAGATCCTCTGTTGCGCTTTTTACCGCTTGCTTGCGCTGCTCCTTCCAAAGATAACCTGTAATCAAGACAAACAACTATGCATGCACGCTAATTCTCTACTTGAGGGTTAGAAATTAAGCATAAATTAAACAAACCATAGATAACTCATGCATTGGGACAGGAAAAGTATTATTTTATTATTTGAAAAATGAATCAACTTACAATCAAAGTCAAGATCGGCCACCGCTCCTTGATCTTGATCCTGGGATCCTCCTCTTCTATCCTCCAATTGATTTGCATTAATTCTTCTTTGGCTTGAGGAAAGGCTAAAGGGTTGGGACAATGGATTCGGCAAATGGGTAGAGTTTTTTCACTATATTTTTCCTCTTTCAAATGGTACCCCTACCCCTTCTTTTATAGGCTAGAAGGAGCTAGGGTTTTGGACGAACTCTCGGCCATGCATGATCGGGAGTTTCAATTAACTGACCCATAGCTTTTTGTTCCGTCGACAACTTTCCTCTTTTTGTTCTTTGTTAGGTACATGCAGGTTGTAGTGAGCCAGCCAGCGTGCACACGCGTGCAGTAATGGGTTAGGGCGCGTGGGCCTTGACACAAGAGGATTTCCAAAGAGTTTGTTTAGCAGATGTTTTGGCAATGAAGGGATATGAGTTGGCCTGATGCCAGGTAAGCATGTGTGGTGCAATTTAGGGTTATAACAATGCATACCATAACCATATGCGCAAGCTCTGAAGTCGTTGTCTCGTGTGTGCTTCATATAGATCATGCTTTCCAACCGATGTGACCTCACCAATACCTCCCAACCAACGCTAGGGGTACTCTTCTTCCCTCTGAGCCCTTGAGCCTCAAAGGGGCCACGCACCCAATACCATAGAATGATAGCACCCATCTCGCCTCGTAAGGTCAAGCTACCACTCGTTACCCGATCTGGGTATCCCAACTCCCACAAGAGAAGGTTCAATCGAGATGAAATTCAGCATCGTAACGTTATGCAAGCCAAATGTGATCCATACTCCTCCTCCACCATCCTTTTTATAGAGTTTCTTAGTCATTTGTTTCCCCAAACCCTCATTAGATTCCTTTTTCAATTATTTAATTAGGAAAAACCTCACCCGTACACATGTCACCTGATCCCCTATTTTCCCTAGAAAATCAATTTTATTAATTAATTAAATATTCCTATTTTCCTCACCCACCTAAAAACGTTCCTAAAAACGCTCCTTGGTGTCCCAATATTCCCTTACAATTCTTAAATGACTTACGCCTTACTTAATTCCTATTTGAGTTCATAAATAGAAAGTTCCAAAGGCTAGATTCCTTACTAACTTAGACATTCATCTTTTTCTTTAAGTTTCCACTTTTCTTTAAGTTTCCCTTTTTCTTTAAGTTTCCTTTTCTTTTAAGTTTCTCCTTTTTATAACTAAGTTTAGAATTAGCAGGTTTAGACAAAACCACCAAATACCTCTTTTATTAATTAAACCTTTATTAAAATTTCCACTTTAATTATTAATGCTTGAATTTATTTACCCCCTTCTTGCTACATGTCTAATTAATTTTTTTTTGTTCTAAGGTTCTACTCAGACCTAGGTTTTCGATTCACTAGGCTTGGCGACAGTTATTAAGGGAAAAAATATTTATTAAACTTTACTTATCACATCATTCATTTTAAGGCTGACCAGGTCCTAAGGAGGCATAGTTTTTTTTTTTAGGCACTAAGTTTATTTACTTACCAGTTAAAATCATGACGTGCCCTTTAGGACACACCACGTGCTCTAAGGGTGCCACTCACCTATTTCCATTTTATTTGTGTGACGTGCCCTTCAAGACGCACTACGTGCTCCAAAGGTGCCACTCGCCTCTTTCCATTTCATTTGCACAACATGCCCTTCAAGATGCACTATGTGTTCCAAGGGTGTCACTTGCCTCTTTCCATTTCATTTGTGCGACATGCCCTTCAAGATGCACTACATGCTCCAAGGGTGCCACTCACCTCTTGACTGAATTTGGTAGACGTCAAACCCCTGGAGTCAATACTTCGTCAGGTGATCTTGTGGGAGACTAAGGGCCTCTAAGGAATAAGGACCCTGCCTTATTGTGCACCCCTTAGAATCATCATGAGCGACTGTCACAGTCTGCCCTCATGACATCGTGGGTCTTCTCGAACTAGGTAATTGTTAACCTAGAGTTCGAGCCATGACGGGAGTGCTAGTAGGTTGTGGAAGGGTTGTTTCCAAACCTCTCCCTCAATGTCTCTGGTTGTCGTGCATGACCCCTCTAATCCAATGTGAGTCTATTCAACAAGTTATCGTCAACGTGCATCCATCAACGAATCATGTCAGCAATAACAATAAACATCACAATATATAATCATATGTACATATTTTACATCAACAACATTTAAACCCTAACATTCCACTCCCTGACTTGATCTGGAGTCCAAGGGGTTTCATCGATGCCTCGACATCCTCAATGTCCATATTTTTGCACACTCAGGAGAATCTAGTCAATAGCACCCGTCTATGTAAATACAACAAAATAGAATATCATCAAATCCACAATAACTCATAATCATAATCAAAATGAACAATAGTATAATGACCCAGATCCTTTCCACACAAGTCTCCTCAAAGAATAAGTTCACTCAGTGTGCGTAAGAGTGGGATGTTACACTTACGATTTCCATCTATGTGAATACCCATGAGGGTGGTAGGAATGGTGATCAAAATGATGAAAGAGGAAGTTTGTGAGATTCTACAAATACCAATTGATCAGGAAGCATCATGTAGGTTGATAACAACAATTCAGGTATTCATTTGTTACTTCTATGTTGAAGGGAATTGAGGTAAGAAATTCCCTTAGTTAATTTTTCAAGATTTAAATTGATATGTAATGGCCAAAGTCCTAGAGTATGTAACTGTTATTAATGCTAGAATGCATTTAGATAGATTTTCAGTTGTATATTGTGTTATGATTGGTTATGGGATCATAACCGAGTTAATTTAGGAGACATACTCCTTCTATAAAAATGACTATCCATAGAGCTAGTCATGTGTGAGAGCACAATATGGTTGAATACATAAGGGCTATATCGCTATGTGAGTTCTCAATGGTATCTATGATATATCTAATGTTTTGAATACAACCTCTTTGCCAACATTGAAGAGCACTTAAGAATTATATTCTTGGTGTTGTGTTTGGGTTGAAAAGGAAGGTATCCAAATAGTCAGGAAAGCAATAGGAAGTGTGTGGATGATGTGTTCAGACATTGGCCATACCTTCCAACTCATTGTGGAGGAATGCATGACATAGTTATGTGGTATTATGTAGTCAATGCATGGATGCATTGTGTATATGTGGCCATGGGTATTGGTACATGGATTGTTATTTTATTTAGTAATTAATTGTTGCACTATTAAAATCATGTGGTGTTGAAAATACATAATGATGGATAGTTGCATTATATTTAATATGAACACTAGTTGAAGGTGATTGGACTTTTGTTTGTTGCAATTATGAGATAACTTTTTGGAGCTATTAAAAATGTTACAAGTGGTATTACAAGAATTATTGAATGCATTTTGGTGAATGCATGTATATATTATATAAAATAGAAATGATTACGATAACAACTGAAATGATGCAAGTATTGCTAACTCATGAAGTTGGAAACAATCCAGGAGTTGTTAGATAATGCAACAAGAAAGTTGTAGGTGGGAGTAGTTATAGAATGATAAATTATGGAAAACCTCTGTCCAGGTAACAAAGTGATAAAAATATTGGCGATAGAAGAAAGAAAATATTGGTTGATAATACATGTGTAAATATTGATGGGTTCATTCCAGTTAATAGTTGGATTAAGGGAAGTGATCGAATTGTTATTATAAACAATACTGAGATCACTTTGTGAATTTTTGTAATTATTGCCATGAAAATATACATATGCATGATACTGAGAACTTGTTTGCCTGAGTGAAAGTTCAAGAAAATTGCAGGTAAGATGGTCTTGGATATGGAAGGGATGTAAGCCCAAAATGAAGACTGATATCTACAGCTGCAAAAGCCAAACATTATGAGTAGAAACATTCATGACTAGAAATTTTATTTTCCTATATAAAACATATTTGAGAAATTAATAGTTACAAATTGTTACATGATTATGCTAACAATTGGTTTGGTTGATTGAAGGTTGAGAAACATACAAGAATAATGGTATTGTGTATGGTATTGTTGTAAGCCATAATAAATATTGATGCCTGCAGCTAGAAGATCCAAATAGATTATGAGTTGGAAGCTCATGCTTGGAAACTTTGCTTTCATATATAAAACATATTTGACATTTATGATTGAAATTGTTATAACAATATCTCATCATGATTGTATTTTTATAATATAGATGATATGTTGGACATTGAAGTTGAAATCTCGTGAAAAAGAATACCAGAAGGAAATCAAGCTCAATGATGAAGGCATGGAATGGAGAAATTCCAGTGGACTTGTTGCAGCTGGAGTTCTGGAAGCCGCAAATCTGAAAAATATTGGTTGAATGCACTGGATCCATGAAGAGAAGTGGAATAGCCTAAGGGACTACAGGGCGGAGAAAGGGGTTCATTTATTTGGGTTGTGTAGGTTGAGAGGGAAGGAGAGCTTGTTGGTTGGAACTGTTGCCAGAAATATAAATTCTGAAGATCATTATACATGTTTTGGGTCGGAATGCCTATGTATACATGTTTAATTTTAGGCCAGAGTGCCTATGTATATAAGAGTTGGCTAGATTTCATGTGTGGATTAAGGCCAAAGAGCCTAGATTTGTAATGATAATAACATTAGAATGGTGTTGTGCACTAAGAACAATGCCAAAGTAAGGGAAGGGGGATGTAACACCCTAGTTTCAACCCTTATGAACTAGAATGTATTATGTAATTGTGACTTAGGATGGTGAGTCGGTAAAGTTGAAAAGGGGCCATAGTGCCTAGGAAATGTAATACTTCATATACATTAATAAAATACATCACTGTCTACAAGACGAGAAAGGAAAAAAGAGATAGGGGCTATGATTCCATGAGAGAGGGGGCTTAAGGGGCTAAGTCTTTTTATTATATTTTATTTACCCATAATTTATTTTATGGAGAAAAGGGGTTACATGAAATTTTTGGGAGGAAGGACATGTGGTTATTGTTTTCATGTAATTATATAAACCCTTCCTATGGGCTATTTGGGGGTTTCTCTTGGTTAATCATTTTCATTTTAGAATTCCTCATTTGACTCTTGTTGAATTCGTGCTCTCTTGAGGGGGGATCATGGAAACGAATGGCTAGAAGAAGAGAGTCATTGTTAGATGGTTGTAATAGATTACTGATCATTCCAGGAGGGAATGGATGCCTGAGTGCATGAGATTGATGATAGCTCATAAATAACTATTCACAGCTGAGAATCCATGGAGTTTCCATTAAGGATATTTCTTGACCAGTAACACTGGAGCCCTAGAGAGAAATGGGACAAGATGACGGACTGCATGACAGAGAAAGGTGTTCATTTCTTTGGGTTGTGCATATTGAGGGGGAAAGAGAGCTAGAAATTCAGATTTGTTGTGTGGTTGGGAAACCTGAGAGTTAGTTAGCCAATTGTTGTGTGTTTTAGATTTGGCCTAGGTCCCGTCCTTGTGGATTCATAGCCCTGTCTTGGGGCTGACCTGTTGTTGAGGTAAATGAAAAGCAATGTCTATAGTTGGGATGAATCTCCTTGGTCTACAACGAGTTGTTGAATGTTTACTTGAAAGATAAGTTCTCTCTGTTTTTTCTGTACAATGTATTTTATGTTGTGTATTTAATTATCTTTGAGATGTATTTGTGTTTGCATGCTTGTTGGTTATTTTTTATGCAAGGCACATTGTTTAATTCTTTTATGCTATAACATTGATCTTGATTAATGCACGTGAGTCTTTCATGCTTGATTTTGGATTAATTATTATCAAAATCCAAAATCGGTTCAAAAGTGAGATTTGGAGGTAGCATGGCCAACTTGTTGGTGGTTGGGTACATTGGAATCATTATCTATGCTCAAATTTATATAAAAATCGACCTAAGTTAATGTTTCTTTGATAATATTTTCCTTAGGGTGAAACGATTCTTGTCGATTGAAAAAATAGATTACAAAAATACAATGTTTGATTTTATATAAAACTCGACTGAAGTTAATATTTCCTTGATAAGATTTTCCTTGGGGTGAAACGATTCTTATCAATTCAAAAATTATAATACAAAAATACGATGTTTGATTTGGAGTATGTCAAAAAATTATCCATTTAATGAATATATATCTTAAGATGAAGATTTTACCAAAAAGAAAAGGGAAACCTACCAAAACCAAAGGTTGGAGATTAATTCTTAGATTGTTTCGAAAGAATGATAAATGTTTAATCCAAACTTGATGCATTGATTAAGGATCTGATTTCCCTACGGGCGGAAAGAGCGGGTGGAATTCTCTTATATCCCAAAGGGAACAATATATAACATTATGCTTGGGGTATCTGGCAAGGGTCTAACAATTTAGTAGAGGCTTATTCCTACTAGTGCAGACTACACTTATCCATAATGCAAAGGATTAAAACTTTGATGGTTTTTGAAGATTCTATGCTCCTCATCCAAGCCATAAAATTAAACTCAAAACTAGGGGGAATCAATTAAAAAACATGGTGACATAGATTAAATCTCTTTCTCAACAATTTGATTACATCTCCTTCTACCACATTCAGACGTCCTTAAATGAAAAAGTAGACGCTTGGGCCAAGCTTGCAACTACATTCTAACAAAGGTGATTGGAGCAAAATGGGGACAAATCCACCCTCCCCCTCCCTTAATCAACTTATGATCAGTGTTTTCAATGTGGATGGTTGTGTGATCGCCATAAAAATGGCATGGTGGAGAATACATGCACGTATATCTTCAATAGTGTGGAGCATCGATAGGAACACACATGCTTTATGGCATTTACTCTCAACCATTGATGTGGCATTTCTTGTGGTAGGAGTGAAGGTTGGATTCATTCATCCTGGGTTAGTGTGGGTGGCTCTACTCCAGTAATTTGGTGGAAGGGGTCTCTCCGTGTTTTATCTGTGATCAGGGTAGGAAAGTTGAGGGGGTTCAAGTGTGTTTTAATGGTTGTAGGGGGGAGTGGGTCCTTCATCTTTGTTTGGAACCTTGCTATGTCTCTGTGTAGGTGTCGTTAAGGTGTCTAATAAGTGTGGTGACATGTACTTGGTAGGAGTTTGGCCATGTTTTCTTTGGTGGAGGTGAATTTCCTCTCTGTGTTTGGAATAGAAGTGGGAGAAAAAATGATGGGTGGAGATGCGATGGAAATGAAGCACATTCTGCGGAGACATGAGGAGATTGGAAAAGAAAATAAAAATGTTATTCAGGCCCTCACCATAAAATTTTACGAGATGGAATAGGTAATTAATTCTCATTTCGGGAATGTTTCCAATCTTCTTCACAATTTCGACAATCATTTGGAATCTATCAAAGCATAATGCAGTAGAATGAGGATTTTTTTCACAACTCAGCATGTGGAAAATCTCTTGTTGGATTTGAACAATAACGGTACTCACAGCTCAGTGCAAGGAGGGGAGGCAAAGGAAAATGTTGACCATTAAGTCCCCATGAAAATTGAATATGCAGTCAACTAGCAAGTCATAGAGGAGACAAAAGATTAAAGTAGTGCTAAAGGTTGATCTGTATGGATGTATTATCGTATTATATGTTTATTAGGATAGTTTTCTTTGAAATATACTATCAAAAATATTTGGAATGATAGGCCAACATGCCCATTTTTGTATGAAGTTTGCTATACATATCATTGTAGAGCTAAAGGCCATATGAAGAAATTTGGTAATCGTTGTTGTATTAACACAACCTATTTTATTTATACATAATGAAAAAAAATTCTTCAGTTTGGGTTTAAAAAAAAAAGTCTCCAATTTCCCTCTCTATGGAAAACGATATACATTAAAATTTGTTCATGCAAACCAAATCTAGTTGAACAAATTATTCATGCAGAGAGACCTTTAGAAAGGTTAAAGTCGTTGAGTCATAATTATGATATCAAAATGGACAACTGGTGATTTAAGTGTGTTACAATTGATAGGTGGTTGCATTGAAGTTCTAGTAGGCCTTCCATCATTAGTTGAGAGGAAAGATTACCAAAAATAAGAACAAGAAGTAAGATGTTTATGTGATTATTATAGATTCAGGAAATGTATCACTTATTTGTTTACCTATAACAATAATTCAATAATGGAGTCTAAATTAATCATCATGTTTAACTTATATGATGTAGTTAAAAGATTACTTGTTACATATTCGATGCTAATAAAAATTAATATGAATATGAAATAAAATCTTAATTAGATWTTGTTTGCTTATAGCAATGATTCAATAATAAAGTCTAAATTCATCATCATGTTTAACTTATATGATGTACTTAATTCTAAAATCATCATCATGTTTAACTTATAGAAATCATCATGTTTAACTTATATGATGTAGTTAAAAGATTACTTGTTACATATTCGATGCTAATAAAAATTAATATGAATATGAAATAAAATCTTAATTAGATTGTGTTTGCTTATAGCAATGATTCAATAATAAAGTCTAAATTCATCATCATGTTTAACTTATATGATGTACTTAATTCTAAAATCATCATCATGTTTAACTTATAGAGATTACTTATTACATATTCRATTTTTTATTTTTACTAATAAAAATTACTATGAATACGAAATAAAATCTTAATTGAATTATTATGAATATGAAATAAAATCTTAATTAAATTATAATAATTAAATAATAATAACGAAAAAATATAAATTAAATACAATTAACAAGACATAAAACTAATACCATCAATTAAAAAATAAAATATTGCATCATCCTATACACTTGATTATTAGATTATTATTATTTTTTCATAATTTGATATCACTTTTCCGATTGTAAGTAGCACATGGATTTCCTTTCCATTACTGTAGGATGAGAGGGAAAAAAAATAACCATTACATCAACTTATGCATAAGTAGCACATGGATTTCCATTATTGTAGGATGAGAGGGAAAAAAAAGTAAACATTACATCAACTTATGCACTTAACTATTGGTTTGATTAATGATGCTTCCTAATTTTATTTCACTTTTCCCATCTTCTCGTTTGACATAATCGATTGTCTTACGTATTTTCCATTACTTTATGACGAGAGAAAAGACATAAAACTATGGATTTTCATTAATTTATTATGAAAGAAGATGATGGTTACCTTTTGATACTCTCGGAATGTGTTACTTTTTCGGGAAGAAGAAAAAAACAAACATTGGATAGTTGAGTGATGCAAGATAAAAAAAAACACTCGGTAGGGGTTCATTTTCCCGTCATTAAATGAATGGTTCCTGCCCATGAAAAACAATGGTACTAGGTATTAGTAAGGTGGTGTCAAAATCAATCAAAATTTATTAGAAGGAAGGTATCGAAGTTACTAGAAATGGAATCATGAAGATGTATTTTAAAACATATTCTTATCTTCTCATATTTATAAACGAGTTGTTAAATCATTTGATATTATGTTTACTATCGGGATATTCTTTACAGCAAATTGGGATGAGATGAGATGAGATGGATTTCTTTTTTTTAATTTATTATATTATATTTTGATTTTTTTTTAATGATGATGATGAGGGTTAACGTTCACTGAGATCAAAATTGGTATATTGGACTTTAAGAAAAGTAAGAGATTACTTGGATTACTTTAAAATGTTATTTCGATGATTGAAAAACATTATGAGAAGCGTTCCAGGATTACTAAAGTCTTGATAACTTAGAAGGTTAGGAAGGTCGCTATTGTGACAAATATTTTGAAATTGTGATCTAATTTGGGTATACGTAGAGAATTCTAGGAAAAAGTTATTTTCATATTCAACCCTCTTGGTGTCACAAAGGTGACAATTTTTTTCTTCCCATGGTGTTTTGGGGATTGTCCAACACCTAGTTTCACTATGCAGGTCATCAAAATTAGCTCTTATTTTAGCAATATTGATTCTCTTCTTTACGCTAGTCAAAACAAATAGATATTTTTAATGTTCAAGGTTAGGATTAATCACGTCGTTATAATATGACGCAGGACTATTGGCCCTCGGGCCGAGATCCGCTCATAGGATCGTTCTTTAACCCCTTTGAGCCGAATTGGCTCTTTCGAATTCCCTGCTAGAATCTACTTTCAAATCGATCCACATGTCCTTTTTGTGACTCGTAAAAGAGATCACGAAATAACTGAGATACCTGAGATCACGAAATGGTTTTGGCCCTTTCTTCTGTCAGCACCCTCCTTGCGCGACCGCCGGCTAGGCCAAGCGCTAGCACTTTTCGCCTCTCAAGCCTTCACGAGTTCAAAGGTCCAAACTTGGCACCTTTCTTTCCCGAACCCCCGAGAGGCGATGTTGATTTTTCAACTCTCCTTCTCACTACTCGCGACTTCGCGAGTCGAAGGCTCGAACTTTCATTCCCTTGTTTCCCGAGTCCCCGAGACGTGAGAGGTCAACGGGGTGTTGACTCCTCCAAGTGTATGATGTGTGTCCACCTGTTTAACGCGCGGGCCCTACCTTGAGGTTCTTCCACGCGTCCACACTCGTGCCTTGGCTCTCGGCACTTCGCGACTTTTGATATCGAGAAAAACTCCTCTCAACCTCCAAACCCCCGAACATGCGAAATGTGATGGGGTTCCCAATCCAACGATTCTCCCTCTCTCTGGATCCAACGGCTACCCTCGCTCCTCACGATTTCACGACTTCGCCACTCACGACTTGGAGCACCCGAATTCCTGGCTCTCACCTTGCGAACCCCAAGTTCGCGAGATCTCTTGATCTATGCCACCTGTCCTTCCCCGATGGACGGTTTCGATTCTCTCGCCACTTCACCACTCGCGAAGTTGATGGGTTTCTCTTCCTGACCTCCGATGTCCAAATCCTCGATACGGGTGATCTCGCGACACTTGTCCTCCACCGGATGGACTGCTCAGATTCTTTTCATGAATTCGGGACTTGTGACCCACTATGTGACAATATTATCAACTCAAAACCCCAGTAGCCGAAATACCGATGGGTCCACTGATCTCTGCCACGTGTCTCAACGAACGGATGGCCTAGATCAATTTCTCCTTGTAACGATTTCTGAGGTCGAATGCCCGGACTCTTGTCCTCCGGACCCTCGAACTCCCGATTGTCGATATCTCGATACGAACTCCTCTTCGGGACTTCGCCTTTCGCTGCTCTTTGCGTGAGGTTTAAACCTCATGCATCTTCTGTCAGATCTAATGATTGATGGTTGTTCGCTTGAGATTTGATGGCTTCAGATCATTTCTCCTATGCGCTCTTCCTGTATTGCCTCCTAGACATGAAAACCTTCAATGGTCCAGATCTTCTTGGCTTAATCCGACGGTTTCCATTGCTCCTCTCGAGCTTCGGCACTTTCTTCCTGCACTTGGAAGAATTTCAAGTGTCCAAAAGGCCTCGACCTTTGTCTTCTTTCCTCTACGAGCTCTTCTACTTGAGTCCTCGCCTGCGCTCTCAACAACGTTGTTCCTCCTGAGCTTTACTCTCGAATCCTCAAAGGACTCTTCGGCTTCTGCACTTCTTGCAGAACCTCGGCACACACAAGGTGTTATCCATCCTGAGATTTCCTATAGCTTTGACCTCCAAGGAAACTCGTCCTTTTTTTCTTTCTCCCTCAGATGGAGAATTCATATGCCCTCCTGGCTATCCTTCACTCAAGAAACCTCTTGTTGAGTGCTCAGGGTGTTCAACAACCCTGCAAAGATCCTTCAGTGGATTCTTCCTTCAGCTACAGAACTCAAAAGATTTATCTTCCTCTCTGTGCCTATCTGCACATCTACTCAATGCCCACCTGGCAGAGTATCAAGAACCCTCAATGATTCTTTCTTCTATCTGAACTCACAGCAGAGTTCTTCCTCTATGCACTCCTTGCACTGGCTCAATGCCCACCTGGCAGAGCTTTGAAAAACTCCTCAGAGATTCTGTCTGCCACTATGTTTCTCCTACACAACCTTGTCTCCTGAGGTATTCAACAACCTCACAGGTCTTCCTCCGAATTGTTGATTCTAGTTTTTGTGCCCACCTGACACGTCTTTGTCTAACTCCGCAGAGTTCAGAAGTGCATCTATGCACTGGTATTCAGAGACCATAGTACTATGTCACGCCCTCCTAGCATGAAACCAAAAAGAACCTCTCAATCCTGGAAATCAAAAAACTCTCTGCAAATGTTTAGCATACATCTACAGCATAACATGAACACTCAAAGACATTCACATAACACAGACAATATGCAGGAAAAACTACTCTGGTTTATATTAATCAAAATCTCTCTATACAAAGGTGTTCTGAGCGCAGACTGTAACAAAGTCTCGGCTCCTTCTCTTCTTCTCTCTCCTCGCAGACTCTCTCTCTTGAGATACAATTACAATGAAAGATATTTTACATGAGGGGGCTCTTTGAGCTCTTCCCTCCAATCTACCTACCCTATTCAATTGCATTGAATGGACTGTCTAGTCCACCATCTGGATCTAGATCTCAGCCTTCAAAGCATTAAAGGCCTATCTACTCTACGCCTATGCAAAGCATGGCTTCATGGCTCACTAGCCTAAGACATTAAATTACATTCAAATTCAAAATGGAAGACGAGAGTTGCGCCTCCCTTCAACTTTGAATGCATGCACTGATGTGGCTGGCTAGTTGGCTGGATGACGTGGAGAGATGCTCCTGCATCATAATATCTTAATTTTATTTTATACTCTAATCCTTTATCACACCATATATTCTCCTTAAATTTATCTTGTACAATATTTTTAATATCATCGGTATTATGTAGAATAACTTCTTATTTTATTCCCCAATGATTTAGCCAAGACTTGGCATCATTATGTCATCCCCGCTTGAGTCATTGGTGATTTTGGCTAGAGTCTGAAGCAATTTTGGGGAGCCTCTTGTTATCCATGTTGTTTATCTTGTTCATGTACATTAAATACCTTATCATAGATGTTCTCTAAATTGGGGGAAGGCTCGCTTCGATGAGGAGGATAGGATATGGTATATTTACCTTAATTTCGAGATTGTAAGTTATAAAAATCTTTTGGATCTCCTATATCTCTCTCCAAGATTCTTGAGAGATACTGCATCCCCAAATTCACATCCATATAAGATAACATGAGTGACAAGAGTCTCAAAGAGGATTTTTTTAATATCCCATAGCCAAAGGTATGCTAATTTACAATTATTTTCAAGCCCATAATAAGCTTTCCACCCTCCATTTATCCTTTTATCAATGCTATAGTTCTAATTGAGCTTGTGATGAATATCAATTCTAGGATACTTGTACAAAGGCACTTCGTCCAAGATATTATTGTCACGTACAAAATTATTGTAGGTGATCTTGTTGGATTTAATGATCATACCCTTCGTTTTGTCAGTGTTCACAGTCATACCTGTACTAGAGTAGAATTCCTTAAGGATTATAAGTTTCTTGGTAAGGTCATAGGAATTCCTAGCCATAAGAACAATATCATCGGCATAGAGAAGAAGGATGATTACTATACCAGCAAGTGTTGGTCCAACGCAACCTATGGCTTCCAAACAATCTTCTAACTGGTCAATGTAAATGTCAAAAAGGGTAGGGAATAGGGGAGGACTTTGATTGTCTCCTATATTGCAGTTAATTTCTTCTGGCCAACCCTCAATTCTCCTAAACTTGGAAATAACATTCTCATACAACCTTACCGCAACAACATTTAGCATGGGGGGGAATTTTAGCTCTTCTAACCTATTCCAAAGGTTGGTCCTAGGAACAGTGTCAAAATTTTTCCTAAAGTCATTGAAATAACAAATGAGATTGGTTTTATTATTGTGGCACTCCTATGCAATGATCCTAAGCGTGATAAGGTGGTCCACAATTGAATGATAATATCTAAAACCAACCTGACCTTTAGCTCCTTTTCAATGGATTTCTAGCCATATCCTTATCTTCTTTTCCAAAATACTTCCATATAGCTTGGATAAAATGAGGCTAATCATAATAGTCCTATAATTAGAGGGATTGCTTTTATCCCCACTTTCAAAAATATTTACAATGAGGCTTTGAGTCCAAGGTTTGGGGAAGCCCTGTTTGACTACAAAATTGAAGAGCTTGTGTATGTGAGGGATCAAAATAGACCCTCCAATTTTAAATATTTTATCTTGGTATCCCTTGATGTCCTTATCTTTCCCGTTTGTAATTCGCTTAACCCCAAACTTTATTTCTTCTATGGAAAAAACATCATCTTCTATATAAACTTTTGGAATTTTGTCCAAAACATTGTAATATATTTGATTGTAAATATCAAATTTATAATATTTTTATTTGTGTACAACTCTAATATTTTTTTTCTCTATATAAAATAGCTTTTATTTTAAGTGTACATACCAAATATTCCATGTGGCAATGATATTGCCATGAAAAGTTGCATAACTTGAATTGGAGTGAAGAATGAGGAAAATAAGAGTACAATGGGTTTGGTTTTTGTTAAAGACAATCATAGTGAAAGAAAGAACTACAAACACTAAAGTTTTCATGGAAGTTGTCAACTAAGATATTGTTTGAGTTGGTTAGTCCCACCATAAATAAATCAATTGCTCCCTGAAAATTTTGTTGTCTTGAAAAACCAATATTTAGTTGGGTCATTGTGGATATTAAAATAATAAATGGAATATCCATCTCTAAGATCATGAAAGTTTTTGAAAGATAATTGATCATTGGGCTTTTAAATAATATGGGTCAAAGAAACTAGAGATTATATCATATGTTCCTCCATCTTTTTGTTGGGGGTAATTGGTGTTAATGACTAGATCATGGAAATAATTAATGGAGTTTCTCTTTGTTTCATTGTAGAAAAATGCAAGATATGTAGAACAATAAATGAAACCTCCTCACTTACAATTGTTTAACATTATCAATGTAGCTAAAATCTCAAATGGTTAGATGCTCAGTATTTCTTATCTATTTATACATTGAAGATTAATGTTTTAAGGGTTGGCCATTTTATGATGGACCACCTCCAATTGGGTTGTAGTCTTATTGTCTCACTCATTTCTTAACATAAAATCAAAGATATACAATGTGAGATATTTGAGGGGCAACCTATCTTCAATATCCACCTAGGGTTTTGCCTACTAGATGTTTAAGGAAGAAAACAATAGATATTGTGATTGACACTGGTTCTTTGATGATATTTGTACTTAACTAAAACTCATATTGGAATTTATGAAATTTTGTTGTAATCCAAACAACTTTAATGAGTAAAATTATCAATTGATTCAATTACTTCTTCTTGTAATAGTTTCTCAAGGTTTTATGTTGATTACAATAGTGAAGTGATTCATGATGCAAAATTTTCTTTAATATAATTTTTTTTATCTCATTTTCTTATTAAATTTTTACACACCAATTATTTAGAAAAAATAATTTTGCCTCTTTGTTATTGAAAAACTAATCTAATGTTTAGGTGTAATACTTTCTAATGATTCATAATGATCATACCTTCTAACATTCATAATGATCATACCTTCTATTTAGAAATCTATTTTAATATCTCTTTCATTTTCACAACCTTTGAGCTTCATTCTAATACTCAAAACAAATATCTTCTACATCTAAGGATACCCTTGGATACAAAAAAAAATCGTTAGTCCTTAAGTAAGAGGGTCTTGGTAGAACAATAAAATCGTTAGTCCTAAAATAAGAGGGGCTTGGTAGAACAATAAGCCTTTTTCTTAATGTCCCATTCGATGAGGCATTCCCAAAAA
>ML784672.1:137304-161442 GCA_009831015.1 Picea engelmannii
GAAGGTATCTTCTTTCAATGCGATCACATAGTTTTATATGTATCCTTTTCCTTATGATGTCTAGAAGTCTTCAAGTTTAATATTCATTGTTAAGTGTCATTTTATATCTCAATGTTAATTTTAATGAGCACTTTAGATATGTATGATGTAACACTATGTTTCCCTCAATTTGTAAATATAACTATATTGGACAAGGAACTATAGAAAAGTCAAAGGTGTGAATGTTTGATTTGATGGACCTTTGTATAAAAGGTCGATGAATGTAAATTCTGTTATTTTAATAGAAAATGGATACATGTTGCATGACTTCTTGAAAGGCGATGTGCTAAGAGAGACCATGAATGCTCGACAAAGGTGGTGGAGGGGACCAGGAATGGTTGCATTAACCTCCATTGAACCAGTACTTTGTTGGAATTAATTTCTCAAGATTAGAACAACCCTCTAACCCAGGACTAAATTACAGTCAGGCTGGTAGGTGGGAATACCTCCTCAAGAGTTAATGAGGGAATGAGAAAGACCGCCCATCTGTAAGGCTTCCATACCTGACCACGGACTAGGAATTTGGGCTACACACAATCTTGTTGGAGAAGGAAAAGAAAGAAAGCATGGGGGTCAGGGGAGAAAATGTATGAAGAGTGCAGAGATGAGAGTTGAAGCTCTTAGGTCCGAGGAAGGACTGAAAGAGGAAAGTGAGTTATGATCGCAGGAAATAGAGACTGAGTCAGGAGAAGGAGAGTAACCTTCACCCCTATCTATTTCTGTACTGGGAGAAGGAGAGTAACCTTCATCCCTAACATCTTTTGAGATGGAAGAAAGAGATGGAATCCTAAAGCATCATGGTCTAAGATCGGGGGTGGCTAGTGGTAAAGTCATTAAGAGTGACTAAGCCTATGGTTGGGTGGAAATGAGCACCCGTTTCAGTAGTCACATCACACCTTATGGTTCTGATAAGTGTTTTCATGCCTTTTTCTTTGAAATGGAAATAATGGATGCATGTGTGCATTTATATGTCTATAAATGGTTTCTATGTTGAAATGATTAAGTTATGAGTATGCGTTTGTTCCCTTGAGAACTTAGGATTTTGCTCGATTTTCCATATACTCTAGTTTAATTCCTTGAAGGAATTCCCCAGGGAATTACATCATAGTTCTAGAGTCAGATCAAGCCTCTTGGCACTGCTATCATTTTGATAACCTCATGAGTTTACCTTTCCCTGTTTTAGAGCTTAAAGTTCTACAAGTTAGGGAGACATTCCCTTCAGACCAGTAGTCTAAGAGAATTTGAATTCACGTCCAAGTCCTTAACCAAAAACCTGGATAAGAGTAGAGTTCATAGCCCAATAGTCATTTGAAGGTCCATGTGACTTGGGTCTAGGAACCCTATGCTAAAAGGAGTTAGCTCATGAAGGTTTCAGAACTTCAAGAGCTTGAAGCTCTATGACGTCAAGTTTGACGATAGTCAAAGTTACCCGAACTACCGAAGTAACAAGAGTCGTAGATGACTTAAGAACCTGACATCAGATATGGATGTGAGTCATTTATCGGGAGGAGAAGCCATCACGGTTTTCAAATAGACCCAAACACCCATTGGAGTTAATGAATCAAACACCATCCACTCGATTAAATCGATGGTTGGGAATCATTACGGAGCATGAAGGTGAAATTAGAGGACATAATAGTTCACGGCCCGCAATCAACCAACATCATTGATCTCGTTGGGAATGTAATATCAATAACTAGGATTATATCAGAGTCTGGTGATCACTTCCTAGATTGCAGAGATTGGACCCCGCAATCACTGTGAACCGTCGATATGTGAATGGAGATCAATGGTGGGGAATCATTCCTGAGTGTGAAGGTGAAATTAGCGGACATGCTAGTTCGCAGCCCACAATTCACGAACGTCATTAATCTCGTCGGGCCGGAAGATCAACAACCCCAATTAGACCGAGTTGGGCGAGTAATTTTCAAATTGTGGAGGTTGAGCTCTCTGATACAGAGTGCACATGTTGGGGCCCCGCAATCACTATGAACCGTTAATCAATGATCACATCAGTATTGGATGGATCATGACCATCAGACCAAGAAAATTTGTTAGGTAGATAGTCGTGAGTTCCTTTGGAAATCCGCAGAGTAACAAAGTCCTTCTATACCGTCGATATGAGAGAAAGGTCATGTGTCGGTAGATCATCAACTAAGGGTGTAATCAATCTGGGAGAAAGCGAGTGTGGAGGGGTTGAAACTCTCGAAGCTCGAAGAGCCAAAGTGATTTGCAACCGTCGATCTGTGGGAGACACGTGTCGACAAATCTTCAACTTTGGGTGTCATCACTCCGGGAGAAAGCTAGTGTGGAGACGTTGAAAACTCTCGAAGCTAGAGAAGCTGAAGTGATTTTCAATCGTCAATATGTGGGAGAAAGGCATCGATAGATTTTCAACTTGAGGTGTAATCACTCTGAGAGAAAGCGAGTGTGGAGAGGTTGAAAACTCCTGAGGCCTGAAGAGAAAAAGTGATTTCCAGTTGTTGATCTGTGGGAGAGACGCATCGACAGATCATCGACTTCGGGTGTAAGAACTCTTGAAGAAGGAGAGTGTGGGGAGGTTGACACTACCGAAGCCTAAAGAGTCAAAGAAGATCTGAGCCATCCAAGTTAAAGGGACAAGTGTCAACAGATATTCCATTTCGGAAGATAGCCACTTCGGAAGAAGGTGGGGTCATGAGAGTTCAGAACTCTTAAAGTAAATAGTGAATATCTATTTGAAAGAGATGCACATCGATAGATATTAGACTTCAGGTGAAATCACTCTAGGAGAAAAGGTGGTGTGAGAATCCGGGACTCCCGAACGCTGAAGTCTCGAAATGGACTCTATCTATTGATTTAGATGGATGTGTGGTGCTTGATCTGGAACTTTGGGTACGGAGTACTTTGGGGTAAAAGAGTGGAGTGCTCAAAACTCTTGAACGTTGAATTCCCAAAGTAAATCAAGGTCGTCTAAATCCTTGAGGACACGCGACGTCAGATCGTGAACTTCACAGGTTTGCGACTTCAGAGGATTTTACATGGTAGTAATCTTTGCGCCTATTGTATTGGCATCTGGTCATAGCCGCAGTCATATGAAAGTATAGGGGGATGAAATAACCCAAATATCTTGGGAGAGAATATCTACCTTCTCTGATATCATTTAGGAGCATGGATATCGTGGCTAGAAATCCCTGGAAGAGAAGAATGGAATTGGGACCATGAATGAGGGTATTTCTTTTCTTAAGAAGAACAAAAAAATTTACGCCCCATCGTGGGTGTGCTACAAATTGGTATCAGAGAAAGGTTACAACACTTGGCCTACTTGGGCTCATGGATGAGTCTCTTAAAAACTATATTTAGATTAATTTTAAGAGTGACACCCTATATTACCTCTTTCTTAAAGAGTTTGGTTAAACTTTTATTGAGGAAAAGAATGAAACTTTTTGCTATGTGTGTGCACTTAAGAAATTTGAATTGTGTATTGTTCATAAACTAATAGACTATTGGATAACAATAAGTGTTTTTTCAGCACTCGAGAAGTCAGTAAATCATGGGAAAACTTCAATTCTAAAGGATGGTGACGTGATATGAAGTGGTGGATAGAGCCCATAATAGAGACAAAGAATATGACAAAAGGAGGGCAGTGGAAACCCCTCTGGATCTGGCTGAAACTATAAGGAGCCTTAGGGCCAAATTATAGAGTTGCAAGGATGATAATGAGATATTGATAAAGGAGAAAGAAAAACAAATATAAATTATCGTAGTCTTGTTGCAGAGCTTATCCGACATACAGAGGCAACTGCATCATGAACCCGCAACCAATCATGTGGATCGATGACATGTGAATAGAATTCAAAGTCCACTTGATATCTGAAAGCCCCATAAGTGACCACACTAGGAGAAGTACCTTGAAGAAGGCCCAACCTGGAGGTAGGGGACAGTCATTGGGAGATTCCTCTGGAAAGAAAACTAGCAACTCTAAGGGATCTTCTAGTAGCAAAACTAACTCACAGTCTCACAGGAAAGGAAGGAAGCGAAATCATTCCAAAAGTCGTGATCCTGAAGAATTCAAGAAATCCAAACCACTCTCTTTCGATGGAGATATTAAGAAAGGGGAAGAGGCTGAATCTTGGCTGCTTGGTTTAAATAAATACTTCAGAGTACATTTCTACTCTAAAAACTTGAAGGCTCGAATAACCATCTTCAATATGAATGGAAAGGTTTCCATTTGGTGGGAAGACCTTAGGAATGTGAAAGGAGTCCATGAGAAGGACTTTTCATGGGAACATTTCTAGAAATAATAGAGGAAGAAGTATCTGTCAGAGAAATACATGGATGGGAATACTAAGGAGTTCTATGAACTCAGGCTGGGACAACTCACCATAGATGAATATTTCAATAAATGTTTTGAGCTACTAAGGTATGTACCCTACATAAAGGATGAAAAGGTAAAATCCCAACGATTTATCAGTGGGTTACCTTAGACCTACCAGAACAAGATTTATTTTGATGATCCAAAGACCTTATAAGACACTATCTGGAAGGCAAGATATTATTATGAACAATTTGGGCATCAGACAGAACTTTGCGAGGATTGGAAGAAGAAGAATAGTTCAGGGTTCAAGAAAAAGGGGTTTAAATCCTCAAGGTTTAAGAATTATAGGAAGGATTCAAGGATGAGCCTTCCTACCTGAAGTGTGTACCAACATAATTTCCCTTCCCATAGTGGAAATAAACCTCTTCGATTAGCCCTAGGAAAGAATGATAACCCAAAGAAGGAATCCTTGAAATGTTGGGGTTGCGAAGAAGAACATTTGTTGATGGATTGCCCACACTGACAACAAAATAGTAGGAGAATTTACAACATCCAAGAAGATACCACAGTCAATGATGTGGCTAGGCACATGCCATGAATTTATGCATCCTTGGACAATAATCAAGCCAACCACCAAGCTTCAATGGTGGAGATTGAAGGTATGATCGCCAACCATCTAGTTTCTATTTTAATTGACCCTGGTTCTAATTTGCGTTATGTGGCCCCTCAGACTGTTGATAAGTGTAAACTACAACCAATTAGACATTTTAATCCATGGTTGATACAACTAGCCACTGGGACCAAAATAAAAGTAGCAAAGGTCATACCATCTTGCCAATTCATCATGGATGGATGGCCAACCTGAGCGACCCTTAACATACTTCCCCTGGGATCTTATGACTTGTTGATTGGTATGGACTGGTTGGTTGCTTATAAAACTAAGTTGGAATGTTACCATAACAATTTAGAATGTGTAAATGAAGAAGGGATAAATATAACTCTCCAAGGGATTCAAAATCTTTTCTCAGTGAGACAAATATCAACACTTCAAATGAAAAAGTATTGCATAAAGGGGTGTCCTTTATATGCAATACAGGTGTTGGAATATGTTCAGGATGAAAAACTGAACCTAGAGGACCACCCCATATTAAGAGAATATAAAGGCGTGTTTCCAGAAGAGGTACCAGGTTGAAGAGACATTGAATTCTTGATAGAACTTGCACCAGGAGCAATGTCATCATCTAGAACGCCCTATAGGACAAGTACACCAAAGTTGATTGAGATCAAGCTACAACTAAAGGATATGATGGAAAAAGGCTACATTTGACCCAGTGTATCTCTGTGGGGAGAACCTGTCTTGTTTGTGAAAAAAAAGATGGCACACTTCGACTGTGCATAGATTATAGACAACTCAATAACACAACCATAAAGAACAAGTACCCCTTACCAAGAATCGACGACTTGTTCAACCAATTGGGAGGTGATTCCATTTTCTTGAAGATTAACTTAAGGTATGGATACCATCAAGTCCGAATTAAGGATGAATACATCCACAAAACAACCTTTAGGACGAGGTATGGTCACTATGAATTTTTGGTGGTGCTATTTGGATTAACCAATGCCCCCGCCAATTTTATGTGCTTGATGAATAATGTACTTGGCAAATTTATGGAAAAAATTGTATTGGTTTTCATTGATGATATCCTAATCTACTCCAAGAACAGAGAGGATCATAAATAACATCTTATACTTGTACTTCAAGTACTAAGAGAGCATCATCTCTACGCTAAGTTTAGCAAGTGTGACTTTTTCCAGAAGTAAGTGCATTACTTAGGCCATGCCATTTATGAAGAAGGGGTAGCAGTAGAACCCAACAAGATCAACTATATTATGGAATGGCCTACCCCAAAGGATGTATCTTATATTAGATCCTTTATGGGCTTAGTAGGATATTATAGAAGGTTTATAAAACGATTTTCCAAGATTGGTTGTCCAATCACTTCCCTCCAGAAAAATCGGGTTAAATTCACTTGGACATAAAAATGTGAAGAAAGATTTCAAGAACTGAAATACCTCCTGACCCATGCACCCATGCATAATATTGCAGACCCTGATAATGAATTCCTCGTGTGTACAAATGCCTACAAGGAAGGACTCGGAGGATTCTTTATGCAAGAGGGATGTGTAATTTTCTACGCATCTAGGAAATTGAATGAGCATGAAATCAATTATTTGACCCATGACCTAGAGTTGGCTGCCATAGTGCATGCTTTAAAAATGTCGAGGCATTACCCCCTGGGTAGGATATTTTTACTTATGACAGACCATTGTGGGTTGAGGCACCTATTTCATAAACCAAAATTCAATGCTAGACAAGGTAGGTGGATGGCTCTCCTTAGTGAGTTCGAATTCGAAAACAAACACATCAAAGGGAAGGAAAATAGGGTAGAAGATGCCCTTAGCAGAAGTATGAAAATGATTCACCTGGAAGCGATAAGCACCTATGAAACGGATGTCAGGGAAAGAGTCAAGAATGCATAAGAAACATATGCATTCTTCAAGACCGTGACCTCATACCTAAGGCAAGATATTACAGGGCTAAAGTATGAAGGCTATTAGATGATCATCGAAGGCCTGCTGACTTACATAAATAGATTGTATATCCCAAATTTTGGCGAGTTGAAGAGGTTCATAATGGATGAACTACAGAAGATACCATATACTGGTCATTCAGGTTATCAGAAAATGATCACGACCACTAGAAAACAATTTTATTAGCCTGGATTGAAAAAGGACATAGTTGATTACTTAGCTAAGTGTCTCGAATGCCAACAAGTTAAGGCAGAACATCAGCATCTAGCAGGGTTGTTACAACACCTTCCAATCCCATAATGGAAATGGGAAACCATATCCATGGATTTCATCATCGGATTACCAAAGTCAACCAAGCAAAATGATGCCATCATGGTCCTGGTGGACAAACTGAGTAAGTCTGTTCACTTCGTTCCTGTCAATCCAACTTGAAAGGCAATAGATATTGCCAACATATTCATGAAGGAGATATTCATACTACATGGCATGCCCAAGGAAATTGTGTCTAATAGAGACACCAAATTTACTTCAAGATTTTGGAAATCCTTAACGGCTGGTTTTGAGACTAAATCATTGTTCATCATAGCCTATCACCATCAAACTGATGGAAAGACAGAAAGAGTAAACCAAATATTAAAATACATTATAAGGATGCATGTAATGCATCAACCTAATAAGTGGCAAGACTACCTACCATTGGTAGAGTTTGCCTACAACAATGGTTATCAAGAATCCTTGAAGATGAGCCCTTTTGAAGCCCTCTACGGTAGACAGTGCAAAATCCCAATCAGATGGAGTAATCCAATGGATAGAATTACAATCAAACCCAACATGATGAAAGAAATGGAAAAAAAGGTGATTTAAATAAAGAAATATCTGAAGATTGCTCAGGATAGACAAAAAAGTTATGACGACAAATAGAGAACTCCCAGAGAATTCAAGACATGAGACCATGTCTATCTCAAAGTTAGGCCCAAGAAGACTTCCTTGAGAATGGGAGCTTGTTCCAAGTTGGCACCTCGATATTGTGTAACCTTTTAGGTCTTATATAGAGTGGGACCTTTAGCCTATAGGATAGCACTCCCTCCCACAGTAAAGGCACATAATGTTTTCCATGTTTCATTATTGAAGAAATATGTACATGATTCTAATCATATAATTGACTGGTCTATGATCCAGGAGGATCTAGAGGGAGAATTCCTACTAGAACCCCAATGCATACTAGACAAGAAGGAAACATGACTCGTGAACTAAACCATTTCATAGGTCAAGGTGCAATGGAAACACTTTGGCCCAGATGAGGCTATGTGGGAAATGGAGGATGCCATTAGACAGGAATATCCGATTTTGCTTACTCCTTTATATACATATCATGTTGACAGATATAACATCGAAGACGATGTTACTTTAAGGGGGAGGGAATTGTAACACCCTTTTTCCCATAGTTTGTAAATATAACTATATTGTCCAAGGAACTATGGAAAACTCAAAGGTGTGAATGTTTGATTTGATGGACCTTTCTATAAAAGGTCGATGAATGTAAATTCTATTATTTTAATAGAAAATGGATACGTGTTTCATGATTGTTGGAAAGGTGAAGTGCTAAGAGAGACCATGAATGCTAGGAAAAGGAGGCGGAGGGGACTAGGAATGGTTGCGTTAATCTCCACCAAACCAGTACTTTGCTGGAATTAATTTCTCAATATTAGAACAACCCTCTGACCCAAGAATGAATTACATTCAGGATGGTAGGTGGGAAGACCTCCTCAAGAGTTAATGAGGGGATGGAGAAGACCACCCATCTGTAAGGCTTCTAGACCTGACCACAGACTGGGAATTTGGGCTACAAGCAATCTTGTTGGAGAAGGAAAAAGAGGAAAGCGTGGGGGTCAGGGGAGAAAATCTACGAAGAGTGTAGAGACGAGAGCTGAAGATCTTGGGTCCGAGGAAGGACTGAAAGAGAAACATGAGTTTTGAATGCAGGAAATAGAGACTGAGTCGAGAGAATGATAGTAACCTTAGTCCCTATCTATTTACGTATTGGGAGAAGGAGAGTAACCTTCGTTTATAACTTTCATTGAGCTGGAAGAAAGAGATGGAATCTAAAAGCATCATGGTCTAATCTCGGGGGTGGCCAGTGGTAAATCCATTATGAGTGACTGAGCCTATGATTGGGTGGAAACGAGCACCCCTTTCAGTAGTCACATCATGCCTTATGGTTCTGATAAATGTTTTCATGCCTTGTGCTTTGAATTGGAAATAATGGATGCATGTGTGTATTTATATGTCTATAAATGGTTTATGTATTGAAATGATTAAGTTATGAGCATGCGTTTTTTCCCTTGAGAACTTAGGATTCTTCCCTATTTTCCCCATACTCCAGTTTAATTCCTCAAAGGTGTTCCCTAGGGAATTACATCATAGTTAAAGAGTCGGAGAAAGCCTCTTGTCACTACTACCATTTCGGTAACCTCACGAATTTACCCTTCCCTATTTCAGAGCTTAAAGTTCTTCGATTTAGGGAGATGTTCCCTTCAGACTAGTAGTCTAAGAGACTTTGAATTCACATCGAATTCCTTAACCAAAAACTCGACTAAGAGTAGAGTTCATAGACCAAGAGTCATCTGAAGGTCCATGTGACCTAGTTCTAGGAACCCTACGCTAAAAGGAGTTAGCTCATGAAGGTTTTAGAACTTCGGGAGCTCGAATCTTTGTGACGTCAAGTTTCACGATAGTCAAAGTTACTTGAACTATTGGAGTAACAAGAGTCATAGATGACTTAAGAACCTGACAGAAGAGATGGATGCAAGTCGTTTATCAGGAGGAGAAGATATCATGGTTGTCAGATCGACCCAAAGACCCATTGGAGTTAATGAATCAAACACCAGCTRCTCAATTAAATCGATGGTTGGGAATAATTGCAGAGCGCAGAGGTGAAATTAGTGGAAATGATAGTTGACATCCCTCAATCAACCAACATCRTTGATCTCATTGGGAATGGAAGATCAATGACCAGGATTAGATCAGATTCGAGTGAKCACTTCCCAGATTGTGGAGATGGGACCCCATAATAACTATGAATCGTTGATCTTTGAACGAAGATCRATGGTGGGAAATCATTGCAAAGCGTGAAGGTGAAATTATCGGACATGCTTGTTCACARCCCRCAATTCACCAACGTCRTTGATCTCGTCAGGTTGGAAGATCAACGACCCYGATTAGACCGARTTGGGCGATTAATTTTCAGATTGCGTAGGTTGAGCTTTCTGATACAAAGTGTGCACATTGGGGCCCCACAAGMACTGTGAACCATCGATCRAYGATCACATCGGTATTGGCYAGATATTGACTATCAAACCAAGAAAAGTTGCTAGGTGGATAGTCGTGAGATCCTTTGGAAATCCATGGAGTAACAGAGTCATTTTGTACCATCAATCTGATATAGAGGACATGTGTCGACAGATCGTCAACTTCAGGTGTAATCACTCAGGGAGAAAGCRAGTGTGCAGGGGTTGAAACTCGTGAAGATCAAAGAGCTAAAGTGATTTGTAGTTGTCCATCTGTGGGAGACACRCATCGACAGATTGTCAACTTCAGGTGTAATCACTCTGAGAGAAAGTGAGTGTGGAGAGGTTGAAAACTCTCRAAGCCTGAAGAGCTGAAGTGATTTGCATCCATCGATCTGTGGGAGACATGCGTCGAAAGATTGTCAACTTTGGGTGTAATCACTCCAGGATAAAGYGAGTGTGGAGAGGTTGAAAAMTACTGAAGCCCGACGAGTCGARGTAATTTGTAGTCATTGATCTGTGGGAGACACGCGTCAATAGATCGTTAACTTTGGGTGTAAGCACTCCAGAAGAAAGCAAGTGTGGGGAGGTTGAAACTCCCGAAACTCAAAGATCCGAAGCAGATCTRAGTTGTCCAAGCTAAAGGGACAAGTGTCAACAAATATTCCATTTTGGAATATAGCCACTTCAGAGGAAGGTGGGGTCATGAGAKTTAAGAACTCTTGAAGTAAATCMTGACCRTTTATTTTAAAGAGATGTGCATCCATAGATCGATGACTTTGTGTGAAATCACTCCAGGAGAAAAGGTGGTGTGAGTGTCTGAGACTCTCGAACGCTAAAGTCCTGAAGTGGACCCGAGCCRTTGATTTAGATGGATGYGTGGCRCCTGATATCGAACTTCGAGTATAGAGTACTTYGGGGGAAAAGAGTGGAGTGATCGAAACTCCCAAATGTCAAAGTCCCAAAGTAAATCAACGTCGTCAAAATCCTTGAGAACATGTGAYGTTAGATTGTGAATTTCGTAGGTTTTCCACTCTGGAGGATTTCGTATGGTGGTCGTMTTTGCGCCTGTTKTCTTGGCATCTAGTCATATCCGCAGTCATATGCAAGTATAGGGGGATGAAAGAACCCAAATATTTTGGGAGAGGATATCTACCTGCTCTGAGCTTGTTTCGGAGCATGGAGACCGTGGCTAGAAAGCCTTGGAAGAGAAGAATGGAATTGAGACCCCGAATGAGGGTATTTTTTTTCTTAAGAAGAACGAAAAATTTTATGCCCCGTCATGGGTGTGTTCATTATGACCTGTCAATAAAAGGCTCTACTGAATGCTTGATTTATTTTGGGGTAGTCTATAAATGAATGAAAGAATTATATTCGTGCATGCATTATAGGTGATGTATCGAATTTAATTAAGTATGAATTAAATTGTTGATGGACTACTATAGATTGATAGCACCTAAGTTGGGGACTTTACAATGTAAATTGTAAGCCTCATTGAAAAACATGACTACTTTGCACATGAATTGGAATTGATACTTATTTTGTGCCATGTATTAAAAGATATGTATTGAATGTTTGGATGTGATTTGATTACATGAGTGCCTTGACTAATGTTGATGTATGATCAATTTAACAATTATATTGCTTGCACGCCTTGAAAATGTAGAGGGGTAAGTAAATAAATCATTCGTGTGCCACGATATAAATGTTGATGAATTATGAATTATGAACAACGTTGATGTATATCGATATGTGTATAATTTACTATTTCTTCCCTTAAATTGGTGTATGATTGGTTAAGTAGATAGCTTGGTTGCGCCATGAGATAAATCGATAGTTTTCTATAGTGAAATAAATAATTAATAATTGATGAATGATTGAGTTATAAATTTACCTTGCGCCATGGATCATGTTGTGATTAAATTATTGGATTTCTTGAGCATTGGATTAACAATGGATGTAAAATTATTTAGCTTGATTATCCATGCACCTTGCATTAATTGTGGTGCATGATTAGTTTAGTAACAAAATGTACTTGTGCACCTTAATTTAAGTGGTGGTGTGATTGCTTCGTCATTATTCTTTTGCACCTTAAATTTAAATGTTAACTAATTTTGCGTCATGAATTTATTAGATATATGACTGATTTAGTGACTAGATTTCTCTTGTGCCTTACTTAAGTCAACATGTGATTGTTCTAGAATTTCTTACTCTCACGCGCAACGAATATTTAATTGTTGATGTATGATTGATAACGATATTGATTACCCTTGCGCGGTGATTAATTGATGAATAGGATTGATGGATGGATCTAGTTGATGATTGGACTTGTTTGTTAGTGGGATGTAGACACCTCCTTGTTCCTTAGAACAATCACCAACCCTGAGACTTTAAATGTTTAAAATCAATTGGAACCTAGGCTTGAGCATTGCTTATGTGTTATGGAGGTCCTAACCTTGCAGGGTAGGTCGGGCGAGTAGTCATTTTATATTCATTATCTGAGTGTATGTGTTGTAAATCGTTTCAATATGATTATGGTGTGTTGATCTGCTATGCTACTTATGTTTATGTGTCACTATCCTTTTTTGACGCGTTGAATTCATTGTTAGTGATTTCCATGATGAGTACCTGGTACTGTTTTTCTTATGATGTTGTTGATTAGGTGTTGATGTGATCATGTATTGATATTAATTTCTTAACACAAAGAAAAAATTACCTTTTGTGCTTCTCTTTTTTTTAGGTGTAAGGGAGGGTCATTACATATGGTATCATAGTAGGTTCAACCCTACAACTGTGGATCGTTAGGCCTTCCACTGTATTGAACCCTTGATTAAAACTTAGCACTAATTACAAATTGTAACCTGTCCATGCGATAATCCTGGTTAGAGGACGTCATGAAGGTAGATGACATGGTGCTAAGGGCGGAGTTGCGACACCCCCAGAAGAACCCGCACCAAGGGGTCCAACCCCTAAGGGGAAGAACAATTCATTAAGCATGAGAATATTGTTGTGCGGGATGCAATTGGTCTGACAAGGTCCTTTCAGAGGATGTCAGAGATATTGATTAACCTCTTAGATAGAGATGAGGCTAGGGCACCTGTACCTTGAGGGTTTGCATCACACTACAATTGGTAGAGTTAGCATTCATAGAGAACCCAAGAAGGGAAAGTTTCCTGAGTTCATGGGTGCCACAAACATCTCAGTCATTGGGGCAGGGTTGGAGAATAGGCAACATCTGTTGCACTTTATGACTACCCCTCCCACTTGAAGGTCTGCATGTCGGTATTTCAAATAAAAGGAGAGTGCTCTTCTGTGGTGGAAGAAGATCTTGTCACAACTGAACATGATCGTTGAAGACGTGTCATGGGAACTGTTCGAGGAGTGGCTCCTGGATAGGTATTTGTCAGAGGAATTCATTGAGCGACAACTCAATGAGTTCAACGCCTTATGACAAGGTGGTCATACGGTGCCCAAGTATGAGGCCCGATTCTTGGAACTACTTAGGTATGTTGCACATACGATCACAGAGATGATGAAGGTCAATGAGTTTTTGATGGCCTAAAACGTTAGTATTAGGTGAAAGTGAGGATCCTAATGCCTGAAATGATGCACGATGCGGTCTAGAAGGCCCTCATAGCTGAGGAAGATCTGATCAATGGGGGTCAAGGTAGGACTCCTGCAAGACCGACTGGATGGATGACATCAAATGTGCAACAGTTTCAAATGCCATCCCTATGTACATCAAGAAATCAAGATACGTCATGAGCATCCATGTTCATGATTCCCTGACGACCGACTCCTTAGCGAGGAACTCCATACAGAGGACCATCATATCAACATCTGCATCATCCACAACATTGGTTGTTTAGGCTTGTTTCGACCTCTTTAGGACTAGATTAGCTGTGTGGAAATGGATTCGGAGCAAAGAAGAAGGTTGGGGGAAGGGTTATGGATCGTAGCCTCAACCTGGGATATTTTGGACTGAACGCCAACTTGTATGTCACGATATTAGGATCTTATGATGTCGTGATCAGTATGAACTGGGTGGAATCGCATGATGTGATACTCAAATATAAGATGAAATGGTTGATTTTGACTGATGATGAGGGTTGGAGACAAGTTATTCTAGGAAGAAACCAAGGAGTTTCCCTAAGGTTCATCTCTTCCCTACAACTATGAAAGAGTATGCACAAAGGATGCAAGCTATATGCAATATTAGCAATAAACAAAAACGGCACAGCAGAAGGACTAGAAAACCTTCCGATAATATGAGAGTTTGTAGACGTATTCCCAGAGGAGTTACCTAGTTTTGCGCCAGAGAGGGAATTGGAATTTACCATCGACTTAAAACCTGGAACTAAATTGATAGCAAGAACACCTTATGAAATGTCGACCCCTGAGTTACATGAGTTGAAAATGCAATTGAAGGAGTTGTTGGACCTAGGACTTATACGTCCAAGTGTGTCTCCTTGGGGTGCACCTATTATTTTCATATAGAAGAAGGATGGGTTGTGGAGACTCTGCATTTACTACCATCAAATGATCAAGGAAATGATCAAGAACCAATATTTGTTTCTAAGAATAAATGATTTGTTTGATCAAGTGAAGGGCGCAATGGTGTTTTCAAATATTGACTTGAGATCATGATATCACTAGTTACATATCAAGGAAGAAGACATTCCTAACACTGCATTCAAGATGAGGTTCAAGAATTACAAGTTTGTTGTTTTACCATTTGGAATGACAAACACCCCAGGGGTATTCATGAGCTTGATAAATGGGGTGTTATGTGAATACTTGGACAAGTTTGTTCAAGTATTCATTGGCGATGTTTTGATATATTCTCGGACGACGGAAGAACATGATAAACATTTTCACTTGGTACTATAGTATTTATGAGAGAAACAATTACGGAAAACTGTCGACCTGCTCCTTTTATCAAACAAGGATTCATTACTTAGGGAATTTTATCTCCGACAAATGAATCATTGTGGATATAGTGAAGGTAGAGGCTATTATGGAATGGTCTGCACTGACGAATATACCTGAAGTATGTATCTTCATGGGTTTCACTAAATATTATCGACGGTTCATTGAAGGTTTTTCGAAGATATAAAATCTGATTACGGAATTGCAGAAGAAAAACAAGGCATTTGTATGGCTAGAGAAATGCGCGGAAGAATTTTGAAGGCTCAAGGAGATGTTGATGAAAACGTCGATACTAAATGTCCTTGACATGGATGAGGACTTCTTACTATGCACAGACACATCCAAGGAAGGCTTAGGAAAAGTCTTGATGCAAGATGGTTGAGTGATCGCTTACATCTCAAGGAAGTTAAGAAAGCATGAGGAGAACTACGCAACACATGATTTAGAGCTATTGGCCATTGTTTATACCCTGAGAGCTAGAGACACTACTGGATTGGATGAAAATTTGAACTAAAAATAGAAAATTGTGGCTTGTAGCATATTTTTATGCAACATGACTTGAACGCACGATAGAGGCATTGGTCAAAATTGCTTAGAGAATACAATTTTGAGATTACCTACATAAAAGGAACAATGAACAGAGTGGGAGTTGTGTTGAGTCGAAGACCATGCATATTTTCGTTGATACCTCTTCAGATGAATCTTCGTGAAAATATTCTAACTATACAGCGTGACGATGACTAGTATAAAGAGGTTAAGGAAAATATCAGACAAGACACCATGTTGGTACCAAAATTTGATGGATTTACTTTGGACAATGAAAGATTATTGAGATATAACAATCAGATTTAAGTACATCCTAACGACAAATTGAGAAGTTTCATCTTAAAAGAAGCTCATAGAGCAGTGTACATGGCTCATCCAGGAGTCATGAAGATGAGGGAATACCTTAAACCCTTATTCTTATGGAAAGGAATGAAGGCATACATAGTCAACTAAGTGGTGAGATCATAGATGTCTAGAATGTTAGCAAGTGAAGGATGAACATAGACATTCGACAGAATTAATACAGCCACACGCTATTCTAGAATCAAAATGGGAGGTCATTTTAAGGGACTTTATTGTGGGATTGTCATTGTTGAAAAGGAGGCATGCCTCGATTTTCATGGTAGTAGACACTCTGAAAAAGAGTGCACATTTTATCCATGTGCGTATGACATATCAAGCACTAGACATAGCTAGAGTTTTTATCACTGAGATAGTGAGATTGCATCGCATTCCTAAGAGGATCATATCTGATCAAGGATCAATGTTTACAGGATGATTTTGGACTAGTTTCCAAGAGGCCTTGGGAACCCAACTTAACTTTAGTACCACATATCACCCGAAGATAGACAAGCCAACAGTAGGAATAAAGCAATTTTTGGAAGTTATGTTGCGTAAGTAGGTGTTGGACCAACATAAATGTTGGGAAGAGTTCTTTCCACTGGTAGAGTGGTGTATAACAACAACTATCAAGGTACTGTTAATATGGAACAGTGTGAGTTTCTCTACGGGCGACCGTGTTAGATGCCATTGAGCTAGGATCGACTTGAGGGTAGGGTCATGGTGGGACCAGAAATGATCCAATAATTGAAGATCGAATGAAAAAAATAATACAAAGGATTAAAGTAGCGCAAGATTGGCGGAATAGTTATGCTGATGTGCACCGCATTGATAGAAACTATGAAGTTGGCGACCAAGTTTTCTTGCGCATGAAACCGCACCAAAGTTCATTTAAGTTTGGAAAGGGTGCTAAACGATCTCCTAGGTTTGTGGGGCCTTTGGAAGTTGTGGAAATGAGGGGATATGTGGCCTATCGGCTAGCCTTGCTTGATTCTTGAGGCGTATGCACGATGTTTTTTAGGTATCTATTTTGAGACATTATGTTAGTGATCCTACACATGTGATTGGCATGAGTTCCTGGAAGGTGTCGGACGAGGGTGTATTCATAGTGGAGCTAATCCAGATTCTAGACCAACGCATTCAATAGCTACAACGTCGAACAATCGATCAGGTCAAGGTCTAGTGGGACAATTATAGTCCACACATGACTACCTGGGAGGACGCATATGATATGCACCAACAATATCCATTTTTTTTATAGTTAGACATTTATATCTTGTCAGATACTTTATTTACTACACATATATACTGTGAAACTTTAGGACGAAGTTTAAAACAAGAGGAGGTGTATGTAACATCCTTCTCTTGTGCGCACATGATTTGTCTTATTATTTGAGGACACTTGCATGCAAGTAATCCAATTTAGTATATGGTTGTATGTTTCGCTTATGGATTATGATGATGATGTTGTCAGATTATGATGTTATGTTATTTAATATCTATGTATAGACAGGTGTTATTGATGGGTTTTTCCTAAGTGTACAGGGAAATTGACAGATCGAGGCTGTTGATTGCATTAATGGACCTCCTTGGACTCTAGATCGAATCAAGGAGTGGACTATATATGGTTTGGGTATTTCTATTTATGCATGTGTGACATATGATTGGGTATCTTATGATGTTTTTATGGATCATTGACAGTGTTTTGTTGATGGATGCAGGTTGACAATTTCTTTATAATTAGACTCACATAAAGAGTAAAGGGGCCTTGCACAACAACCAGATATTGAGGGAGAGGTGTGGCAACATCTTTGCCACAACCTACTAGCACTCCTGTCATGGCTCAAATTGTAGGTTAATAATTACCTAGTTCGAGAGATCCATGATGTCGTGAGGGAAGACTGAGACAGTCGCTCACAAATATTCTCAGTCCTTATTATCTTCTTAATTTAGAGGTTTAATCAAAATTTTGGGGAAAATTTCCTTGTAAAATATTGTAATTTCATAGTCAATCTGGATCATTCATTATAAATTCACAGATCTGGCAGTAGAAGTTATGTTAGGTTTTTTTTTCCTAGAAGGAACACTTTTTTCATGAGAGAATTGTATTGCGGATTTGTATGTGTGTGAATATTATATTCTGAGAGAGAAGATTGTGAGAGAAAGAAGAGAAAGTTACACCGGGTGTGTTGTAGGTTGTATCCCTTCATTTTGTTGGATAATAATGAAGGAAGGACCTGGAAATTTCTCTGGTGGACATAGTCCAAACTGAGTGAACCACGTATATTTGTGTCTCTATTGTATTGTGTATCTTCTATGTTTTATTTACACATGTGTTTTATTTTATTTCTCCAAGATCATGTTTTTATAATAGAAGAGCATGAGAAACACTTGAGGATGGTGTTGCAAGTATTGAGAGAGCATCAATTATATGGAAAGTTAAGAAAATTTTCATTTTACTAGTGACTGATTAATTATTTGGGTCATATCATTTCCAAGTAAGGAATAGTTGTGGATCCATAAAATATAAAGACCATTGAGGAATCACCAACACCAAGAAATGTTGCAGAGGTGAGGTCATTCACGGGACTTGTAGGGTATTACAAAAGTTTTATTGAAGGCTTCTCAAAGATTGCACACCCAATCACATCCTTGCAAAATAAAGGTGTACAATTTGAATGGACTTCTGATTGTGAAAGGAGTTTCCAACACTTGAAAAGTTTGTTGACAAGGGCGCCAATTTTGAGAATTATTGATTCAGATGAAGACTTCATTGTATGTACATATTCTTGCAAAGAAGGGCTCGTGGGAGTCCTTGGTCAGAATGGGCATGTGGTGTTCTATGAATCAAGAAAGTTAAAATAGCATGAAAGGCTCTATGTTACTCATGACTTAGAATTGGCATCCATATTTCATGCCTTGAAGATGTGGCAGCACTATCTCATGGGTAAAATATTTAAGATGAGAACAAGCCATAGTGGTGTGAAATATTTTTTTGGACAACCAAGTTTAAATGCCAGACAAAGTAGGTGGCTAGAATTCCTTAGTGAGTATGACTTTGACATAAAGCATATCAAAGGAAAAGAGAACAAGGTGGTTGATGCACTCGGTAGGAGGGTGCACGAAATGCATGCTACAACCATTATCATGTGTTACACCTCAATATTTATCACTTCGATAAGTGTCATAAGTGTCGCACAATCCTCTCAACTATCGCAAGTGTCGCATGTTCCTTACGACTTTCGCAAGTGTCGCAAGTTGTTCACAAGTGTCAAAAATGTTGTTCAAGCGTACTGCCATAATAAACACACTAAGGAGGCACCTAAGACACCTCATACACTTGATTTGGAGGAGGGAAAATGATTGACTGAAGTCCAGGAACTTTTATCACATGAGAAGATCCCTTAAGAAAAGGTTTTGAAGGTGAGCGCTCCCCCAGATCAGCCTTAGGAGCATTGGCGCTCCCCTATAAGGTCTCAGTGAGCGTTATAACGCTTGTCTTCCCCTCAGAACGAGTGTTATCCATCTTTGGAGTGCTGGCGCCCCCCTCAAGATTTCTAGGGAGTGCTATAGCGCTCTGATGCCCCTTTTGAGGGAGCGTTGTCTAATCTGAGGCAGTAGTTGGCCCATTGAGGAGAATAAGGGGAGGATATCTCAAGTTTAGAAGGCAGTTGCATTCGAATTCTTGGTTCCATCAGAAGATCCCTGATCCAAGGAGGGAATTCCTCAACTTGTTCTAAAGATAACTCAAGAGGTTAAGCTCCTCTTAACCTATATAAGCAGGCTCTATGGTGGTGAAAGGAGAAAGATTTGCTAGCATGAAACCTATGATCTCATAGGAAACACCCAGTCAGTCAGAGGAGAGTGATCGGTGAAGCTGCTATCATCCAGGTTGTGGATATTTCGAGAAAGGGTTAGATGAAGGGGACTTGACGAAGCTGTCACATTCGCATCTACGATTGTAAGTATTGCGGTCATTATTCTCATTAATATGACATGCTTGGCCTGTTTCTTTCTAGTTTGTGTCTGATTTCAAATGAAATTATCGTTGATAGATAGATCTGTTTTCAAGATAATATCAATAGAGTAGGAAGGGGTCGTACTTTGTTTGTCTACAGGACTCAGCGAGGAGCGAGAGTCTGGAGCTCGATTTGGAGCGTGCAGGGACAAACATCAATAAAAAGGTACTACTGTTCTCCTTCCTTCTCATGTTTTGGTTTGTATGGATTTGAAAGGAAGTCAGTGTCCATGTTAATCACTTTCTATCTTAGAGTAGGGTCTAGCTCTTTGAGGCAATCTACCTGTCCGCGGGGAGATTTTCCTACAATAGAAATTGGCGACTTCACTGGGGATCGATCAAAAACTTCTTGTTTTGATTTCTCCTCATAGACCTTTGTCTTACCTGATTTTTTTCAGACCTTGTTCACCCCATTTATCTGATTGCACTTGCTGATTGACTCTTTATCCCATCACACTCAGTTTACCTGTCAAAATTTGATCAAAATTTTGAGTTTTTTGAACTTTTTGTGAGTTTTTTGAGCCCAACGCTCCCATGCCTTGTTAGGACAGAGCCAATGCTCCCTTAAGCTACTGGACAGAGCTTTATAACACTCTAGTGTCCTTTATACCAAAGTGCCAGCTCTGTTTTGCCCAAAAACTCTTCAAAATTTGCATTTTTGAGGTTCAAAACCCTGTTTTTGACTTGCTGAGTTGTTTTGTGATTCAATCATTCTTCCTTTGACCTTTGACATGATTCCTCCTGAGAAGTAAACACCTTATTGTTCATATTTTATGCCTTTATTCATTGTTTTTGAGTTTTTTTTGTTGAAAGCTTGAAATCGATCCCTTGCTTTCTTCTCTCCTATCTGACTGAGCAGGAACTCTAGTGAAGGACATTTGAAGTCTATAACTCTTCTCATTTGGTTCTTTAAGGTCATCTGATCCAATATCATTCTCCTTCCTTTTGCATTTTTTATTTTCTTTCTCCTGTTTGATTGCAAAAGGGTGTGTTGTTTGTGTGAAATCTGCATATTCTTGTTTGAATCTCCTTGATCTGAAAGGGTAGTTGGCAGGAGAAATTTTGCATTAAATTGATTATCATTCGCATACAAACAAAAAAGTACATCTTAATGATTAGTTTGCATATTAGTTTGCATTTATGAAATGTTGTAGCATCATATTAGATTTGATTGAGAACAAAATTGATTGAGGGCATTCCTTATCAAGTGTTTGATAGTGAAAACGACTCTGCCTCTTTCCCTTAAATAGGTATTCATTGAAAATAAATGATTACTTATCATACATCATGCATATTTTTGGGAATTGAGTCATCATTTCATCATTTTCACTTTCATACACCCTCTGAGTAAACAATAGCCATTAAAATCAATGCTTAATTAAAATTTATCAGACTTTTTACATCTTTGTTAGAAAACCTACATTAGTTTAAGGTGTAGGAATTTGGAATAGGTTGAAAGGATAACTTTCCAAAGCTATCAAACAAACTTAGTATCTTGCGGTAAGGAGAGTAAAATCCAATTGTTGTATTAGTCTACCTGGGATCCCCCTCTCACATAGAGGTTACGCACGAGGTCACATTTGAGTGAGTTACGAAGATTTTCCCTACGTGGTTCAACTGTTTGTAGTGGTCGGATCATATATTGGGGGTCACTGGAAGGTATACCCACAATCTTGAGTGGAAGCCTTTAGGGTTGATTTCAGACTTGTTATCCTGCCCATACTTTTCGATTAGACTGTTGACTATACCCACCCAGGGGATGACTACGAGTTGGTGACCTTAGTAGCCATAATATTTAGGGTCTCACACAATGTGACGGTGAAGGGAAGTCTCACTGTACCTGGAACAGACGTTGGTCAAACTCACTCGGGCTCCTTGGAGGGTAAATCCACAATTACTGCGTGGAAGCTTGCACCAAGGCGTAAGTCTGTTAAGCAGGTCACCAACGTAACTGATCCACCCGCTCTATCCCCGCCCCTTCCTATTTTGATCTCGCGATGTTGGATTTCATCACCAACTAGTGGTTTCATCATAGGAAGGTTTGTTTGATTGATTGCTTCTTAGATTCGTAGCATGTGTTGTTTGTTTTACTTAGTGGACCTTGGGTCGAATTAGTGATAATGGCATCGAATCCCGGGAGTACCAATGGAGGAACCCCTTCTCCTGGGGAAACTTATATCTTTCCTTCGTTTGGAAACTTTGGTCCTCCATATGTTGCCACACTGAGTCTTCCAGGACTCACTATTGGATTACCAGTTTGGTTGTTCCCCACTCTGGTGATCCCGAATCCTCCCAATGTTTTAGTTGCACCTAATACTTTGGATGTTAATACAACACCCACACATCAACCTCATGTTGAATTTTTTCCTTCTTCGCCCATCAAGTCTCCTTCCATTTATCCTTCTTCGCCTAGTGAAAGCTCTAAAGCAAGTAGTCAGGTTGATCAAAAAAAGAAGAAACAGAAAGAGAAGAAGAAGAAGAGCCCGAAAAGGACCAAGACCCCAACAACATTAGATGTTGGCTCTAAGAAACCAGTTACTGTTAATAGTACTAGGAAGGTTGATGAGGTCAACAAGATTAAAATGAAGAATCCAAAACCCAAATTCCCTTGCAGTCTTTGTAAGGGTGATCACTTTATGAGGGATTGCCCCGGTCTTACCCAGGTCTTAGAAATGTGGTCCTCCACATCATCGGCCTCTATCGATCATGTCGATGATACCCTGTCAACTAGTGATGTTCAAGTTGGTAAGAAGAAGAAAACTATCAAGTTCCCTTGCATGTTATGTAAAGGTAATCATTACTCTCACCTTTGTCCTCGCATGGACGAGGCTTCTTCTCTTTTGGAAAAACTTCAACTTCCAAAAGGTTATAATAGCTTTCCTCTGACCCATCATTGGTTGATGGACTGATCAATCTGGTTCCATCCCCAGTCAGTCCGGTTGATTAGGTGGTCAATCTAGTTTCCTCCTCGATTGAACCACCAACCCAAGTAGTTGATCCAGTTCTATCATCGATCAACCCAGCTCTTCATCGAAAGAGTGAAACTAAAGTGGTCGATCTATTTTCATCCTCGGTCGATCCCACTCTCCCATTAGAGAGTGACACCAAAGTGGTCGATCCGTTTCCACCCATCGACCCTATTCTCCCCTTGGAGGATGAAACTCAAGTGGTCGATCCCGTTTTTCCATCGGTCGATCCCATTCCTCCATTGAGGAATGCCAAAGTGGTTGATCCAGTCCCTTCCTCATTCAGTCCCACTCTTCCTCTAAGTGATAAAGTGGTTGATCCAGTCCCTTCCTCGATCAGTCCCACTCTTCCTCTGAAGAGTGCCAAAGTGGTCGATCCAGTTTCGCCATCGGTCGATCCCATTCCTTCATTGAGGAATGTCAAAGTGACTGATCCAATCCCTTCCTCGGTCGGCCCCACTCTTCCTCTGAAGAGTGCCAAAGTGGTCTATCCAATTCCACCTTTGGTTGATCCGATCCAATCATCGGTCGATCCTACTCTCCTTCTAGAGAGTAAACCCAATACTACCCATGTTTTTCTCGTTAATACAGACTCTACTGTGCTAGGGGGCATTCCTCCTTCTCTTGAGAAACCCCATCCAAGTAATGAGGCCATCCTTTTTTATTGGGGTGTGCTAACTGGACCTCGTCTTCCCTCTCACATTCCTTTCCAGATTACAGTACAGGTTCATGGTCGGGACGTTCCTCAAACGCTGATAGATGAAGGTGTGTATGTTAGTATTTTGTCTTTTGTTTCTTGGTATGCTTTGGGTTGTCTGCAGCTTGCACCGGTTACACAGAATCTGTTAGCGTTTAACAGAAGAACCAGTCAACCTTTTGGGATCCTTCCTCAGTTTCCTGTAACTTTGGGAGGGAAAACTGTCTTTATCGATGTCATGGTAGTCCGAGACCCCTTAGATTTCTCTTTACTCCTTGGGCAGGATTATGTCTATGCCATGAAAGCTATTGTATCCACTCTTTTCCATGTGATATCTTTCCCTCACGATGGAAGAATTATGACTATTGATCAACTTTCATTCATCGGCCCTGACTGGGTTACCTCCCTAAGTGGTTCTTATATGCAGA
>ML784672.1:170110-203977 GCA_009831015.1 Picea engelmannii
TTAACAAAACTTTGGAGATGGTTGTAGAGTTTGGATGAATTAAGAAGAGGCCAATGTAGTTTGACTCATCATCGATAAGTATAGTCCCAAGTGAAGGCATAGAATAACAAGAGAAGATGTTATCTTTTCATTTCATATAATATTTATTATTACATTTGACCAAGTTAGGGGTGTTGTCTTTCCAAGAATACCAACACTTTGGTGGCACGTTTTTTGATGTCATTTATGCCATTAAATGTTTTCTTGAATGTTGAAAGAATGGCTCATCGAAATGAAATCCTTATTATATAAAATGATAGTGGTATCATATTATTAAATTATCGGTTAAATATTATTTACCAAGCATAGCATCAACACATTAATAGCAATAATGAAAAATGTAATACTAATTATTTTCTTATGGGTGTGTATGTTGATTTTTTTTCCATTAACATTAACCAAGTTTAGAAGGTCATCATTATCTATACTTACATTTATATATAACTTGATTGAAGTTAATGTTTTCTTCATAATATTTTCCTAGAGTGAAATGATTCATGTGGATTCAAAAACTAGATTACAAAAATATAATGTTTGATTGGGAATGTATTAAAAAATTGGAAATTTAATAGATACAAATCTTAAGATCAAGATTTTATTGGAAAAGAAAAACCTGCCAAACACAAAAGTTGGAGACTAATTCTTAAAGCATTTCAAAAAAATGGTAAATGTTTAATCCAAACTTGATGCACTAATTGAGGCTCCAATTGTCCTCCCTATGTCAAAGGATGAACATTATATTTTGTTCATGCAAACCAAATCTAGACAAATATTTAGGTAGATAGACCTTTAGGAGGTTTAAAGTCATTGGATGATAAGTATGATATGGAAATGGACATTTCCTATGTTCAATGGTGATCTTAAGTGTGTTACAAATTGATATTGAGAGGCAGTTATATTTGAAGTTTGTAGTAGGTTGTTCACCTTCAATGAAGTGGAAAGATTACCAAGAAAAAAAGAAATAATAAATAAGATGTTTATGGAATTCTATCACTTATTTTATATTTTTGTCTATGTCAATAATTCAATAGTGAAGGCTAAATTCATCATCGTGCTTAACTTATATGATGTTAAAATGTTACTTATTACATATTCGACTTATTCGACTTTAAATTTTTACTAATTTGTTAATTTGTGAATGTGAATTGAAATCTTAATTAAATAATAATAACTTTTGAAAAAAGTTATAAAGTAAATACAATTAACAAAACATAAAACTAATACCATCGGTTAAATCATATTATGCACTTGAATATTAGTTTGATTTGATCTCACTTTTCCCATTGTAGGTAGCACATAGATTTCCATTACTATATGATGAGACGAAAAAGGGTAACCATTACATGAACTTGTGCACTTGATTATTAGTTTCAGGGAAAAACGGTAATGTTCCAAATTTTATTTTACTTTCCCATCTTTTCATTTCACGTAATTGGTTGTTCCATTACTTTATGACGAGAGAAAAGATGATGGTATCTTTTCATTTCACATATTTAGTTGTTTAGGACATAAAATTATGGATTTTCATTCATTTACCATGAAAGAAGATGCGGGTTATCTTTTCGTTTCACAAGTCTCGGAATGTGTAACTTTTTCATGGAGACAAAAGAAAACATACAATTGATAAAGTTGACTGATGCCTTTCCAAGTTGAGTGATGCTAACTTGGGAGGGATTGCTTTCACGAATTCTCATGGCATTAAATGAATGTTTCCTCCCATGCTTTGCGGAAAATGATGAAAATCAGCATTCTCTTTCAAATATATATAGATATGTTTATTTCCAACTATCGTTATTATTTGTTAAAAGTATTATATTTTTTTATACATATTATGATGTATGATGTAAGCCGTAATAACATTTTTATCATATTGAGTTGTAAATATTATTTCATGTAATTATTTAAATATTTATGAAAGATGATTGGATGAAAAATGTTAAAAATTAATTATAAAAAAAAAATTATGATAGCCAAACAACACTTCTCAAATATTGATTTCAAAAAATCTTAACAACTTTTATTGAATAATATTAAATATTTAAAATTATTTTCATTTTATTGAGATTAGTCTCTCTATTTTAAAATATAAAGTCATATGTTTAATAAAAAGTCAAACATATGTTTGAATAAAAAGTCAAAAGTCAAGGATGAGATGTGAATATTGATTGGGCATCCTCCTACATGAAAGAGACAACTCTACGAAGTAATACTTTATAATGATTGGGTGTAATATTTTCTAACTCCATATCCCAATAAAAATAAGCACTAAAAGAAATAAGTACTTAATATCCCAATAAAAATAAGCACTTTATGTTGTGAGTGAGAATCCCTCTACGGACTAGCATTTAGGGTTTTATTATGCATATAGAAAAGACCTAAAGATTCCTATTTTCTACAGTCGTCCCGGACCTAATCCCCATTATTCTTAAGCAAATACGTAGTTAAGAAGATCAAGTAAGCATACCTTATTTCGAGCATTTGATATAGATCCTTCTTCACGCTTGATCGCTCTTTGACTGCAGCTCTCCTCCCAAGGATAACCTACATTCACACAAGACAAACAAAGAACTCCACATGTATTTGATATATAGATTAATGGGTTAGAGATTCAATCAACACGTATGCAATAAACCATAAAAACCTCATATGGTGGGACGGGAAAAGTACTTCTTTATTATTAACTTCAACAAATCAACGTACAATGATGAAGCCGACCACTGCTCCACGAACCTGGTCTTGGGCTCCTCTTCAACTATCCTCCAACTTCTTTGCTCTATATTTCTCTTTACACAAGGAAGGCTAAAGGTTGGGACAAAGGGAATGCACAATCGGGTATAGTTTCTTTACTATGATTCTCCTCTTCCAAATGGGACCCCTAACCCTTCTTTTATAGGCTAGAAAAAGCTAGGTATTTGGTCGAACCCTCGGACATGCATGGTCGAAAGTTTTAGTTAACTCACCCAAATTTGTGTGTTCCGTCAGCAACTTTCCTCTTTTCGTGCTTTTGTAGATACACGTGGGTTGTTTTGGGTCAGCTAGAGTGTACACGCGTTCAGTAATGGAGTAGGGTGTGTGGGCCTTTATAAAAGATGTTTTTAAGAAGATTTGTTCAACAATGTTTTGGAAAAGAAGAAATCTGAGATGGCCCGATGCCAGGTAAGCATGTCTGGTGCAAATTAGGGTTATAACAGATGCCCCCTAATGTGTGAGGTCAAAAGAGCATCTAATTGCCGAAATACATTACTAATCTTTACCAATGTGCCGAACAAGTGAGCCCAGGGACCAGAAATCGAGAAGTGTCGTCTGCAAACATAACAATTATTTCACCGCGACGTGCATACCCATGCTCGAGATAAAATAAAATCATGGCTACCAATCAAATACATTGTAGATCCATTTCATATAACTATATAAAGTGTAGCCACGAACAATACACAACGGAGCTACATCTTGAAATCAAAAATATATATGTGTAGAGTATCCATCCTCTTAGAAGTTGCCAAGGTCTGATGGCTGGAGATGAGGTCTTCAGAGCTCGAGAAACAACTTCAAAATCTTCAAAACTCGGGTAGGAGTGTAATATGAGTGTATGACTTCACTACACAGAGGTTTTCGATGGCTCGTCAGTCATGGACTAGAGAATCTTGATGATCAGATTGAAGGCTTCATTGATTTCGAACAAAGACTTGATTGGACGTTCAGGATGGCCGGATATGAGGGCAAGAGACAAACTGCAAAGGGGTCGACTCAGGCTTGGTAAAAACTTCCCTTGGACAACAACACGACAATTGATGAGACTCAAGCAACATGGCATTAACATAAGTTTACGAGGCAGGAGGCAACACAAACTCTCCATATGTTTGGAAGAATAACCAAACGGAGGAGGACACATCTCTATGTAGTGAGAACAACGTCCTAAGGTCGTATTAAATCCCAGAGTTTGATGAACAAACAGACAGATGTGCTTTATCCAAGGGCGACTCATTATGCTGCCAATAAAGAAAATACTTTTCCCTTCCTCTTTTTGGGGTATATTTGATTTTTTTTGTCTTTTTCAATAATTTTGGAAAAAGAATAGAAGAATATTATGTTACAAAGGAGGAACGAGTGTTGCAAACATACAAGTTCAAGGTGCAGGGACAAGACTGATGTTTAGAGTAAGGACACTCGAGAAAAATCCTCCAGGGGCCAAAGGTGTCAAGACGCAGAGGCAAAGTGCTACAGGGCTTGCGTATAAGGCATGCTTTAGATGGTTCAGTTGAGAGCAACATGGAGCCGGCATTAGGCCAAAGACGCGGTTATGCAAATGCGATTAATAAAACACACAATGGTAACGTCCTTCGATGTGAGTTTAACGAGCCCAGAGAAGGTAAGCTCGGCGGTTTTTCATATTTAGAGAGTCTAAAAAAATGTAAAAGGAGACTCCACTAGGGTACATTTTTCGAAGGTAGTCTAGTCGGTTCGAAAAAGGGGTAAACTAGAACCGACAAGATGTCTATTCAAAACCATTTTAATGAGTGTGATAAAGACAAGATCACTTGGCCATTTTTTAATTTTTAAGGAGTCTAAAAAAAGCTTAACTATGGACTCCGTCAGGAATGTTCTTCTGGACCATTTTAACAAGTGTGAAAGAATAAGGTCACTCGGCGATCTTTTCAATTTTAGGGAGTCTAAAAAGAGCTTAACTATGGACTCTGTGGGGGTTCCTTTTTCGTAAATTTAGTCCCTCGGGCCCGAAAAAGGGCTAAAATGATGAAGTTCCTTAGAGTATACATTTGTTCGTACAGTTGACCATCTGGACCAAAAAAGGGGTAAACTACCGCCGGACAGACGTGACTTTCAAATTTCAGTTTAACGAGCGTGAAAGGCCACAAGATCGCTCAACAATCTTTTCATGTTTAGAGGGTCTGAAAAGGGATTAAAAGAAGATCCATCATGTCTTTTGGGAGTCCCAAGGGTGAGGTCAAGAGTGAAAAGGAATCATGCAAATGAGGCTCAAACTCGTAATCTGGAAAAACAACAAGGACTCCCGAGCCTACAGTGATTAGAGACAACATGTACACCATAATGCAACTAGGATATACCTAGGGCATCCATGTTCCGGTAAGCTCTACCACCAATTCGTGACACTTCTAAATTAGCAATGATGGTTCCATGTTGCAACCTGATGGGATCGATCCTAAGGTAAAAGGATAAAGACAACGAGATACAAAAGTTAGGGTAGAAACCTAACCTACATGCTCAAGTTGATCATCTGAGATTTTTCCACGGACCGTCAAAAGTTACCCAAAACTCCAAAAAAAATGTCCTGATACATGATCATACCCTTCTAATGCAACCCCTGAATAAGTCTAAATGGTTTTTGGTTTAAAGAAAATGATAAGGGGGGCCAAAAAAATGACAAAAAGAGGCCAAAAAGTCTATAAATAGAAGCTGGCAACTCATTATCACCATTGTTGATTTGGAAATTGACTCTGGAGAAAAAACCCCTTTTGATAAAAGTGGTGATTCCGGGAGCTATAGTGGATGAAACAACCATCAGTCGGGACCAAGTAAGTATAAACTATATCCTTTTGCAATTTAAATCTTTATTTATGCTTTGGGTTTCAAGTTTTGCGGGGGCGTTGGCCTTCAAAAGGTTGGCCCTAGGTCCACGCGGGTTGTCTTAGGACAGGCCGCCTGTACATTCGGGCAGAGTAAAAATTGCACACGTGTACACACGACTGTCAGCATTACAGCCCACGTGGACCCCCTTATTGAATGAAATTTAAAAAAAAAACAAGGGTTAAGCCTCTTGAACATGGTGTTTTGTAGGATGTATGTTCACTGGAGGGAAAGAGAGCATGAGGAGGTTGGTGAGTTGGTCGGGGAAGACCCCAATGTTGTGGTTTCCTTAATGCAATGTGGGTTGCTCAAGTTCTTCTTATGTCCTTTTATGTGGGCACAACCTAGGCTATTGAATGTCTTGGTTGATTATTGACATCCTGATGTAGAGGCCTTTATGTTAGAGGGGCAGTCATTGGTGCCTACAATAGAGGACATATATTTTTTGACTAGACTCTCCAGGAGAGGAGAACCAGTCAACTTCCAGACATTTCCTTTGGGGCCTCATAACATATCAGAATTGATAGGACTTTATTGTGAGGCTGGTACAGACCGATCGAGCTCACAGGTGCCCATAAGCAAGATTATTGACTTATCGCTGCAGGCGATTGTGTTTCTTATTAGGTAAATGACTGGTTTTGTGGCTCTACATCAGGTGTCCCGTGCACAGATGAACTATACAGTCCAGTGCTTAAATGCACAAATATTTGACTGGAGCACTACACTGCTAGATTCTATGAAGAGGCAACTGACAGATTTTCGGTCATGGACATAGAGGAACTTCGGGTTCGGGACCATTCTTTTCTCTTTCTTCTTTGAAAGAGTTCTGAGCTTCAGTCCTCGAGTAGTGGTACGAGGACATTAGGCCTCTCTTCCTGTAGTTTGTAGATGGGCAGTGTTACTGCCATGACAAGGTGGTGGAAGGACCAATGAGTCCTTTGACGATGATTTCTTCGCTTGGTTGTCGTGACAGATCCCAGTCATAGAGGATTACCCTTATGCTGGGATTGATTTCTAGAGAGATCTTGAGATACCAATACCTCCTGGTGAGGAGCAAGGAGAGATGGGTAAGTTTACATCATTGTTTTGTCATTTTTTTTTTGTGAAACATATGTAATTTTTATGTTTTTTTTTTTTATATATCATTTTTTTTATACCAGATTATTTGACGGATATTTGTCTATTGTGTGCATATGTGGGACCAGTGTGACCTGCAAATTATGCGAGGAACGGGTGTCATCCTTGGCCAGGGGCCGCACCTGTCGTCGCAGGGGGACTAGTAGCAACAAGAGAGCTTTCAGCTAGGGAGGTTGAGAGGGTGTTGATATGAGAAGTGGAACTTTACCTTGCTCACCCACATGGTCCCTATGGCAGAGATTGAGGATCTACCACCATCTATGCAGCCTCATGTAGTGGGGGCACCATGGACGTGGGTCCGATTGTTTCGGCATTTGGCAAATGTTGTTGATCAATACAACAGGGCCCACAGGCCATGACCTTAGTTAGTCTAGACTTTTCACGTGCCGAGAGCACTACTTGTATATATGTTTTGAGGGCATAAGCCCCATGACTCGTTTCTGGTCATACTTTTGAGACGCTTGCATCCACCTATGTACTCTGGCGATTATGATATTATATATGGATTTTAATGTATTTTTGTGTCTTATGGATCATTTTTTCCTTTAAAAATGTATTTACATGTTTATGTGTATATCCTTTCATATGTGTGTGAGATGCCAATCTAAAATTTGATTAGCTAAAGTATCTGTAATTTGGTTTAATCTCCTAGGAACATGAAAATATGTAATGTAATCAAAGCTTCGTTCTAAGAGACATACCCTAAGGAATCGTCGGTGTAAAGTTAGATCATGAACCCGGTAGACTCTATTTAACTGTGACACAACCAATTGAGCATCTAAATAGACCCAGAGATGAGAGATACCAAATGACAGGGCGTCACGAAGAAAATCAATAACTGCACTATACAAGGCGACATTGTTTGTGGTGTCACCTAAGCATATACCTCCAAAAGATAATAACTGGCCTCGAGGTGTAAAAATTACCCAAGCTGCGGAGGCAAGCCTCCGAGTGTGCCGGCTAGCACCATCTACGTAACCAATGAACACCTCGGATTCACTTGACATCTGCCATAGTGACGAAAGATAACATCAGAAAAGACACGTCTATAATACTAAAAGAAACTAGAAAGTAATAGTACAAAGACTATACATATGTTACAAAACGTTACCCATGGTGACCTGCCTATGAGTAATACTTCTTGAGGTAGAGCCCATTTCTAGGCTCTGCCAAAGCATTCCCTTCAAAGTAAACCATATGATAAGCGCCCTTTTTTATAACCTCTTTTATGATGAAAGCTCTGAACCACATGGGTTTGAATTTTCCTACCCCCAGGGGGTCCTTATCTTGGTCATAGACCAGGAACAGGTTGCCTTCAGATAAAATCCAAGGATGAAAGGACCTATCATACTAACACTTGACTTTATGTTTATGAGCCTCGTTGGCCAGGGCTGCATCATGACACTGCTCATTGAGCCGCTCAAGGCATAATAACCGTTCTTCAAGTGGAGAAGTATCTGGCAATAATTGTACTGCCAACTTCAGGGATGGGATCTGACATTCGATAGGCAAGACTACTTCCAGCCCGTAAATGAGTTGAAAAGGTGAGAAATTGGTTGTAGTCTTAACAGTCATTCGGTAAGCCCATAATGCCAAGTATAACATCAAATGCCAATTTGACTTGGCTGAGTTGATCGTTCGCTGTAGGATGGTCTTAAGAGATTTATTTACAGCTTCCACCTGACCATTTGCTTGCGGGTAGTAGGGTGACGAATGTTCTTTCCGTAACACAAGATTTGATGTTAAATCGGTCATCATATGATTCTGAAAGTGACTGCCATGGTTAGTGACAATCTCCCTCGGGACACTGAACCTTGCTATTATCTGGTTGAATAAAAAGAGAGCTGCAGTCTCTCTATCATCTTTAAATGTTAGCATAGCTTCGACCCACTTCGTGAAGTAGTCTACGACTACGATGATATAACAGTGCCCCCTTGTTGAAGGAGGGTTGCATGTAGTGTAATCAATCCCCCACTTGGTGAAGGGACCAACTGTGATGACAGGAAACATGGGAGCGATATGTGCCCTCATCTTTCGAGAGAAGATCTGGCATGGCTGTCACTTCTTGACCGATTCGATATAATCTTTGATTAGTGTCGGACATAAATAACCTACTTGTAAAATATTTTGGGTTGTTTCCAACCCAGACAAATGATCGCCACACACTCCGGTATGGAAATCGTTAAGCACGATAATTGTTTCTTCGTGAGTGAGAAAACGACGCAGGATGCAGTCTACACCTCTTCGATACAACATATCATTGAGTATGAGATAATTCTTAGCATGATGGTGTATACATCGATGCTTGTCACGAGAAGCAGAGGTGGGGCACTTCAAAGTCTGGAGATAGATAAGTATATCTTTGTACCAGGGATCCGAAGATGTGATAAAAAACATATCTCCTCTGATAGGCGACTCTTCAAGCACAACATCACCTGACTCAACCGGAAGTTCCGAAATAATTTCTGCGAAGACCAGTGACTTTTTGGATTTCACTGAAATGAAATCTAAGTCAAACTCCTGGAGGACGACTATCCATCTACTGATCTTTCCGCCTATTACCCGTCGTGTCAACATGTACTGGAATGGATTCATAACAACAATGACGGTGATCTTGCAAAACATAACATAATGATGGAACCGTTGAATAGCATGGACTGCTGCCAACACAAGTTTTTCGATATGAGAATAATTGAGTTCCGGTCCTACGAGGCCTCGGCTCAGGTAATAAATCACATATTCTGAGAACAAGTCATCTTCCTGAACTAAGACCATGCCGATGGTTGACTCTGCTGCAGCCAGGTATAATAAGAAATCTTTGTTATAATTAGGTGGCCAAAGCAGAGGGGCAGTCGTGAGGGCATGTTTCAATGTGTCGAAAGAGCATTGAGCGGCATCGTCCCAATGAAAAGGAACATCTTTCTTCAGTAAGCTCATAAATCCCTTTGTGATCTCAACATAGTTGGCGATGAAACGTATTAAAAAATTTGCCTAAACTCTGAAGTTGAAGGATTGTGCGTGGGGGAGGCAACTGAATTATCGCCTCAACCTTGAGAGGATTGACCATGATCTCTGTTGTTGACACTATGAAACCTAACAAATGTCCTGATGTTACGCAAAAGATGCACTTGTTTGGATTTAAGAGAATCTGGAAGTAGCGACAACACTCAAAGATAAGTCAGAGGTGTGTGGGATGATCTGTTCTCTTGTGAGATTGAGATGCTAAATCATCTAAATAGGCCTCGACTATATGCTTGAGGTCATGGAAAGCAAAAGACATGACCCGCTGAAAGGTCGCTCCAGCATTTTTGAGACCAAAGGGCATCTTACGATACATGAATTTACCCCATGGACAAATGAATGTTGTTTTGTGCTGGTCTTTGGGTTTGATTTGTATTTGATTATATCCCAAAAAACCATCCATGAAAGAGAAGGCCTAGCAACCCACACATTCATCAATTATCTGTTCGATGAATGGTGTGGGAAAATTATCTTTTGGACAGGCCTTGTTCAAATCAGAGAAGTCATGGTCTCTATGGGACTGGAATTGCAGATCCTCCCCTGTATGTTGATATGTAAATTTTTGTCCATATTAATATAGAAGCTTACTTGTACTATATATATATATATAATTTAACAAAACTTTGGAGATGGTTGTAGAGTTTGGATGAATTAAGAAGAGGCCAATGTAGTTTGACTCATCATCAATAAGTATAGTCCCAAGTGAAGGCATAGAATAACAAGAGAAGATGTTATCTTTTCATTTCATATAATATTTATTATTACATTTGACCAAGTTAGGGGTGTTGTCTTTCCAAGAATACCAGCACTTTGGTGGCACGTTTTTTGATGTCACTTATGCCATTAAATGTTTTCTTGAATATTGAAAGAATGGCTCATCGAAATGAAATCCTTATTATATAAAATGATAGTGTTATCATATTATTAAATTATTGGTTAAATATTATTTACCAAGCATAGCATCAACGTCATTAATAGCAATAATGAAAAATGTAATACTAATTATTTTCTTGTGGGTGTGTATGTTGATTTTTTTTCCATTAACATTAACCAAGTTTAGAAGATCATCATTATCTATACTTACATTTATATATAACTTGACTGAAGTTAATGTTTTCTTCATAATATTTTCCTAGAGTGAAATGATTCATGTGGATTCAAAAACTAGATTACAAAAATATAATGTTTGATTGGGAGTGTATTAAAAAATTGGAAATTTAATAGATACAAATCTTAAGATCAAGATTTTACTGGAAAAGAAAAACCTGTCAGACGCAAAAGTTGGAGACTAATTCTTAAAGCATTTCAAAAAAATGGTAAATGTTTAATCCAACTTGATGCACTAATTGAGGCTCCAATTGTCCTCCCTATGTCAAAGGATGAACATTATACTTTGTTCATGCAAACCAAATCTAGATGAATATTTAGGTAGATAGACCTTTAGGAGGTTTAAAGTCATTGGATGATAAGTATGATATGATAAGTTAAATCATATTATGCACTTGAATATTGGTTTGATTTGATCTCACTTTTCCCATTGTAAGTAGCACATAGATTTCCATTACTATATGATGAGACGAAAAAGGGTAACCATTACATGAACTTGTGCACTTGATTATTAGTTTCAGGGAAAAAACGGTAATGTTCCAAATTTTAGTTTACTTTCCCATCTTTTCATTTCACGTAATTGGTTGTTCCATTACTTTATGACGAGAGAAAAGATGATGGTATCTTTTCATTTCACATATTTAGTTGTTTAGGACATAAAATTAGGATTTTCATTAATTTACCATGAAAGAAGATGCGGGTTATCTTTTCGTTTCACAAGTCTCGGAATGTGTAACTTTTTCAGGGAGACAAAAGAAAACATACAATTGATAAAGTTGACTGATGCCCACTTTCCAAGTTGAGTGATGCTAACTTGGGAGGGATTGCTTTCACGAATTCTCATGTCATTAAATGAATGTTTCCTTCCCATGCTTTGCGGAAAATGATGAAAATCAGCATTCTTTTTCAAATATATAGAGATATTTTTATTTCCAATTATATAATTGTTATTATTTGTTAAAAGTATTATATTTTTTTATACATATTATGATGTATGATGTAAGCCGTAACAACATCTTTATCATATTGAGTTGTAAATATTATTCTATGTAATTATTTAAATATTTATGAAAGATGATGCTAAAAACTATGGATGAAAAACGTTAAAAAATAATTATAAAAAAGAATATGATAGCCCAACAACACTTCTCAAATATTGATTCCAAAAAATCTTAACATATTAATATTAAACATTTAAAATTATTTTCATTTTATTGGTATTAGTCTCTCTATTTTAAAATATAAAGTCATATGTTTAATAAAAACTCAAACATATGTTTGAATAAAAAGTCAAAAGTCAAGGATGAGATGTGAATATTAATTGGGCATCCTCCTACATCAAAGAGACAACTCTATGAAGTAATATTTTATAATGATTGGGTGTAATATTTTTTAACTTCATATTCCAATAAAAATAAACATTAAAAGAAATAAACACTCTATATCTTAATAAAAATAAGCATTAAAAGAAATAAACACTCTATATCTCAATAAAAACAAGTGTTGCATGGCAGTGTAGTCCCTGCCAGGTTGGAATGGGAATAAATGCACGGGTATGGGGGAACCATGGGAGAATGAGAATCTCGAAGTAGCGGAGGCAAATGGAATTGTCGCGGACACGTGGAAAGCAACATGAAGTACAGGTGGTATCCATGCAGAAAATGACATGTGACACTATGTGACACGCCAGCCATAAGACGTCAGGCTGCTACATGACTCTGGGAGAATGTCACTCCGAGATTTTTCCTTCCAGAAAAAACACAGTTCCCCCGAAGCCTAGAGCCCCAAAGAGTCGGAGTCCCAAATTCCCAAATTTGTTCATGATAATATTATTTTAATATCGGGTTAACAAGTAATTAGTGAGAAAGTCACTTTGTGAGAAATTTGTTCCATCGCTAAATATGGCCAGGGGAGTTCTAAAATTTGCAGGTCGGTAAAACTTTAGAAGGGACGCTAAAGTGTCAGGGTCTCCTAGATGGTAGAGTGTAAACTGATCGACGGCTCACATTCATTTCGAAAAGAGAAGGTGCCCGAACATTAATCTCCTAGAACCATTCTAGCATTGAAACCATTTAGTTTTTTAAAGTATTTTCATTCTAATTATACTGTGTTTTGCATAATCCATCTTGCTTTTATTTTCTTAATAAGATTTTGTAATTTTTCCTATTACCGGTAGTACAACATATAGCTACTAAAGAACACAGATATCCCCAACACGTGTAAATTGATATACTGTTGGAGTTTGACTTGCCATGTTCGAACTTTCCATTCCTACCTTGTATGTTTTATCTCTGTCATGTATTTATGAAATTCATTCATAATGATCTATGTATACTTTCAACTGAATTTCATCCCAATATTTAGAGTAAAGTACAATTTTCATAGTCATTTCTTTAATTTTTCCCATGCACAATGTAAGCAACATCCATTTCATTCTATTAAATAAATCATCTAGCTTGTTTGTCTCTATATGTATTAGGATACATAGACTTAAATGCGCTGGCAAAGAAACAAATTCTACTACATTTTTATAGATGTGGTACTCCTCTTTTAAGTTTTTCCTGTGGCGTGTATATTTCAAATGTGGGACTTAGAGAATTTTCATCGTAATGACTTAAAGCAATAGAAAATGTTTTTTTTTTTTTTTTTGAAATAAAGGTTCGTGGAAAATAGGACCAGGAATCACACACATTAAACATTCAAATTAAATAAACACAATTTCCTGACATCCAACATAGTTCAATGTAAACATTTATGAGCACACAAAAATAAAAGAAGATGACCGACATGCATAAAGAGAACTAATTTTGCATTCTGAAAACAGGGTTATAAGGCACCGTCGAGATTGTTCCCAAAGTAGTTTTTTTTTAAATTTATCAAAAAATAATATTGTTTGTTACATATTCCTCGAAATTTAAATGCATTTGTCATATAGATTGGGATTAGGGCTCCCACGGACCATAAAATAAATAAGTACAAGAAATAGGATTGTTGAAAGAAGAAGTGGGCAACGGTAGAGAGCAAGAACTGAAAAGAAAAAAATGGAGGTTATTAGTCTTTGGTTAGACATTTCTATTTAAAGAGGTGGAATAACTGGATTGATAAAGAAAGTAGGATGTGATCAGTATTGACTTAATATGATGGTATCTGTCTCCCCTTTTGTTATTTGTTTGATGATGCCTTTTTATTGCTCTCGTCGACGGCTACTGGAATCGTGCCAGTCGCTTGTTTCCCTTCGTCGGTGAGCTTGTCAATTGCCCTTTGGAGCCATTCTTCAATGTAGATTCTCATGGGGGCCATGTTGATCTCATGCCAGATTTTTATGTTGAAAATATCACTTTCTAACTCCCTTATATCAATAGAAAGATTACACAGAGCCTGTTCAATTTATTCATTTTGTACCGAATAGTCCATTAGCCAGTTGTCCATGTCATCTTCACCATATTCAAGGATGTTGTAAAACGTTTCTAAAGACAACCCATTAAAAGTAGAAACTTGTTCATCGAAGGCTTGCTTAGTTAAGGACAAGGAGTTGAGGATTAATTTGGGGTCTTGGACCTCGTTGGTACTTCCGTCTAAGTCTATTTTGGTCAGCTTTCTAAATATTTCTTCTTTCTTTGATATGGCTTGTTCACATGATTGGACAATGAGATGTAGGTTCTTAACTTTCTCTTTCCATAATGCATTTAATTGTTTGATCCGGTTTGGGGAGGGGATATCTTCTTCTCTTATTATCATATCTATCATGTTGGTGACATGGATGCCAAAAGGGAGGACCATCTCTAGATAGAAACCTTCTTCATTTTTTAAATTCGCCTGCAAATGTTCCTACAAGGCATGTGCCCTCGTTCCAAAGAAGGCTATACTTTTTTATGTTTCCTAGGATTGACTAATTAGCTCAATTCTTTTCTTGATATTCTTCTCCACATAGCCTCTAGATGATGTGAGGAGGCTAGAGGATCATTTTAACTTGACTGCGGGGGTGGAAGGCACGGTTATTGCTAAAGGAATGGCAAGCAATGGGATAGGAATCAAATCTTCCTCCAATTCCTTGATTCGGTCCTTCAGTCTGGTATTCTCCGCCTCAATTCCTCCAATGGAATCATCAATAGTATCTTTGGTTGCTCGGTGAATTCGAGAGATTTGGGACGGCTACATGTTCCTAAGGTTAATCTTTGAACAAGATTTCCCTTTCTTGTTTCTTACATCTCTCTTTTCAATAATTAAATTTTTAGATTTGTTGTAAAAAGCAATGCTCTGGAATACGAAGGATTCATCTTCATCAAAAATCTTGGTCTCAACTATTTCCATTAGGTGATTATGGTGGATCGCATCCCCGAGATGATCAATGTTGCGGAATACATTATCTAGATCAGTCTCAAGTTCCATGTCTTCACTTTCAGTTCCAGGCTCTTCGCTTGTCCTACAACTTTTTTTCTCTTCTTCCTCATGGGAATCTTGTGAGAACTGTCAATTTTACTCTGAGGAGGGTTCTTATCTCCTCCTCCGTTTGAATAATTGTGGGTTTCTTTCTTAGTGGGGTGGGTCGTTGGAGCGATGCTTCAGAATGTCATACTCTTGGGAGTGGTAGTCGGGGATTGGAAACTCTTCTTGGTGGGGTCTTTTCCCTGTTGTTTGTACAATTCAGTGGTTCTTTGCAATGTCTCCAGGTCGCCAATGTCATGAGAAGGAGTGTTTTCATCATTGTCTCTATCTACGTTCAGGAGTGTATAGATAAAATAATTTTTGAATCCAACCGCTAGTAAATGTTCTACAAAAATCCCATTAGGATCGAACCATCTTAGCCTTTCATCATATATTAAGTTCAAGTTTTTGAAATGGATTGCGAATTCATCAATCTTATTGACGTTCCTGAACACGAAGTCCCCAACTTTCCAAGTCAGAGGAATGAACTGTTTTTTTCTCTTCTCATGGAAAAAATGCAACCAATAGTTGTATTTCCTTGCTATTTATGTAACAAAAATTTTGTCTATAATGTGAGATGGAAGGAAAGAAGGATTTTCCTTGGAGCCAAAAATCATTATTACACTATAATTCTCCATTTGTTCAAGTGTCCCCTTCCTAAGCAAAAACTTGGTTTCTTGGTTAGACATCCGGGGAGCATCCTTTCCTAACAATAAATCTTTTAAAACTAAGACACGGTCATTAAAAACCTCATAAGAACAATGGGAGCCCTTGTGCCTCCACAAGGCCTGGTACCAGAGGTTACCAGGTCGAATTCACAGTTTACCTTCTTGGACACAGACAATTTTGGAAATAGACAGCAATGCGCTATCGCGAAAACCAAGTAGGATGACATATAAAATTTCTTCTCCTCTTTGAATCGTGACATTTGGGAATAAATTTCAATGGAAATTAGCTTCACTCAATCAAAAATGGCTTGTTCTTTGATTGTGAAATACAAAATATAAAGAATCATGCGAGAAATGCGTGTTGTGGATTCATGTTCCATTATTCTTGTAAACAACCAGGAAATTTCCTAGAATGGATTTCTAAATGAACTAACCTGCAACCTTATGATATCTTCAGGAACTGTTGTCGGGTCTTCCAGGAACTCGAGTAAGAGGTCCAACTTGTTATCATTCTTTTTTAGCAACTGCTTGCAGTCTTCTCCTTTGAAGGTCGATCCTGGCTCCGACAATCTCAACATCTTGTGGAAGACCTGAGGTGACAAAGAAACAGGAGAGTGGTCCCGCAATGGAATCATTATTTTTCTTGAAATATATCTCTCAACACACCAATAGACCACCTCCTTACAATCAAATACCTTAGGGACACAACCTGCACGAGAAATTCCAAAGGTCCAAATTACTTCGTTCTAGGCAGAAGGGGATGAGTAGTAAGAATATTCCTTGGACCACTAGAAGTTCTAGTCCTCATGCCCGAAGATGTTCAATGTATCTCCACAGAAATGATGTCGAGATGCTACCATAAGTTTAAGATAGCATTTGTTTTCTCTAGACGATGTTTGAAATGAATAGTTGGAATGGATAATATAATCCTCTGTAAATCTTGGTCCAATGAGTGTGAATGGGATATATCCTCGAGCCTTTTTCTCATTAAGGAAAATATCTATGTTTGTTGCATGATGAACTATTAGCATTAAATATTAGTAATTGCATACATAGAAGTGAGAAGGTGGAGGGTACGACGAAGAGCAATTAAGGATTGGAGATTTTATGAACCCGCCAACCTGACGACCCGCAAAAGACATTCCATGATGTTTGAAATGAACACTCAAAAGGGATAATATAACCCTTCACAAATCTTGGTTTAATGTGTATTAATGGGAGATATCCTCGAGCCTTTCTCTCATTAATGAAAATCTTTACGGTTCCTGCATGATGAGATGTTAACATTAAATCTTACTAATTGCATATTTATAAAGAAGTGCGAAGGTGGCAGTGACGGAGAAGAGAAATTAAGGAATGGATAAGTATGGAACGTGGTCGACCAGGCTTCAAAATAGGTTTACAAGTGATACTCAGGAGAGGTGAGGGTCCGACGATCAAATTGTATGTCTCAGAATTTTTGAGTGCAAAATGTGTCACACGAAAGAGGGCATGATGGGGCAGTTCAACAATCAATTTGTATATCGCAGAACTCTGGGTGTTGTTTGTAGGTCATGGAACAATGGAAGCACTATATTGAGATCACTTGTCTGGGAACCCGCAATAAAAAAAGTGGCTAAGTGTGGAATAGGGAAATTATCGATCAGACTTGTTTTCGCTAATATATTGAAATTTGCAATAGATATCCCATTACCTGGCAAGATCTTTTCTGCATGTTTCTAGACAAGTTGTGTAGGGATAGTCAGTGTGATTGTCTCCTTGAGCCTTTTTATCACTAATGACAATCTTTATGGTTGCTCCATGATGAGTTGTTAGCATTAAACCTAACTAATTTCATACTTGGAAAGAAGTGTGAAGGTGGCGAGAACAGGGAACAACGATTAGGAATTGGAGATTTCATGAACCTGCCAACCCGACGATCAGTGAAAGAGATTCCAAGAAATGGCCAAGTATGGAAAGAGGTCAGACACGCTTCAAAATACGGTGACAAGGGATCCTCAGGAGATGTGAGGTCTCGACGGTCAAATTGTATGTCTTGGAATTTTTTAGTGCAAAATGTGTAACATGGAAGAGGGGATGATGTGGGAGTCCTTCATTCAATTTATATATCGTGGAAGTTCGGGTGTTGTTTGTAGGTCATGGAACAATGGAAGTGAAATCTAAAGCTCTCCTTCCTGGGAATTTGTGATCGAAAAAATGGCAAAGTCGGAGTCATGATATAAGAGCATGAGTGGAAATGTGAACTTGTGAGTTTGCCAACCCGCGTAGCTAGACATTTTTGAAAAAATGACTAAGAAACCAGAAAGATAAAGTAGAGGGGAAAAAGAAAGGGGAATTCGGTTAAGTATAGAAGAGGGAAAAGAAGGGGATAAAAGAGAGCGGGAAAATAGAAAAGGGGAGGGAAATTTCATAAGCAGGAATTGGTCTCAAACAAGCCCCATTGTTGCAAAATCATCATTTTCTAGTCCAATATTTTATCCACATACTCATTTTCTATTATGCTTGTATCATTAAAAAGGGTGTGTGCAAATGAAAATATAAACTATAACTTGATTTTTGGCTATAACTATGTATAGTTGATTTACATGCATTATTGATGTTTGGCTTCGGTAGATAACAATGGGTTAGGATAAGTTTGCATTCTTACTGTGATAAGGCCTTAAAAAAGTAGAATTAGTAACAAGTTTTTCCAATTCAATTCTCACACAAACAAAAAATTCTTTGATCCCATAATATTCATCTTTGTTGATTTGATAATAGGGAGGTCGATTTCATAGATTGTGTTATTGGTCATTTCAGGCGACTGGGGTGACTCAGCCAATGCTTTGTTGAAGATTTTTTTTTATTGCAACCTGTGGGAGTAATTGTGTTTTCGATACATTGTTTAATGGCTTGAAATATTATTTTAAGTATTAAATTTCCTGCGTGATGAGTTGTTACCATTAAATCTTAATAATTGCATATCTAGAAATAAACTTATTGTACTATGAACTTGACCATATGTATAACAACAACGAACTTGAATTTTAATATTGTAGTTAATTTCATAGCCCCATTTGACTTCAACTAGCATATATCATTTTTTTTTTCAAAATATTTGCAAAGAAGAAATTTGGTAATTTCATTAATAAAATAAAAGTGCTCAAATAAAGGCTAGCTTGTGTCTGTCCTTTACTTGTTAATCGAACAACTTAACTGGTACCTCCCAACCAACGCTAGGGGTAATCTTCTTCCCCCTTAGCCCCCCGAGCCGCAAAGGGGTCACACATATAAAATCAAATCCGTAGCTCAATCTTTCCCTCGCAAGGAGAGGCTTCCACCTCTTTCACAAAGCTTGTATCCCAACTCACACAATTAAACTAGCCATGAAAATTTTTGACGGCATTTCAGTCATCCAATAATAGGGTGTTTTCCTCCTTACTCTTCCTTCTTTTTATAAGAAAAATTTGTCTTGACACTTGTCAATTCATGCATAATTAAAAAAAAATAATAATTAAATATGATAATATTCACCCTCAACACATGTCACACTTTCCTCTAGTTGCACATGTTTTAATTTTTTTTAATTAAATAAATTATGCATTTTCCTTCACATCCACAATTAGTTCCTAGATGTTTTCCTAGTTGTCCCTTAGTTCCCCAACTTCTCCTTTATTGTGTCTCCTAACTAATTTACAGTTGGAGTTTGTTTAAGACTTTTTTCTTAGTTAGGATTTAGAGTCTAGATTAACTTAGGATTCTAACTCTATGTTGACATCCCATTATCTCATGAAATAACTTATTTTTATTAAAAATATTTTTATTAATTTCATGCACACATTGTGCACATGTCTTAATTTTTATTCTTCGTTTTCTAGATTTTAATTAGTCTAATTTCCCTTACACCCCTTTCTATAAAATTTGTCTAGGCATAACAATTAGACATAGATTTTATTATGTTTCATGTTTATTAATTAATATAAAAATTACATTCTCCTTTCTATAAAAATGTAGGTATCCATTTTATTCTCTAAGGTCTTCTATATTTTTATTAACTCGTTAATTTATTCATGTGATGTGCCCTTCAAGATGCACCTATGCCCTCCAAGGGTGCCACTCACCATTAGACTTAGCTTGGAATTTTTCTGATGCTTGGAGTCAATACTCCACTTGTCGACCTTGTGTGAGACTAAGGGCTTACTGAAGAATAAGGAATGCTCCTTATTTCACGCTCCTCAGAAGCCCTGGTGAGTGAATGTCTCGATCTTCCCTCACAACATTGTGAACCTCCCAGGAAGAAGGTAGTCGTTAACCTTCAGTTTAGGTCACGACGTGAGTCCTATTAGGCTGTGACAAGGACATTGCCACACCTCTCCCTCATCTATCTGGTATCTATGTATGACTCCTTTAATTCATATGTGACTCGGATTATCAAGCATCACGATGCCTGCATCCACTAATAAAAATGATGTTAATAATCTTATACATGAAATCCATAACTGAAATCATCACCATAATACATGCGTAATAAAAAAAAAGTACTCATAATCAAAGTCAATAGTCCACTTCGTGACTCAATCTAGAGTCCAAGGAATTATGTCGATTCCATAAGAATCCTCATCATGTCACGTTTCTTTCACTCTTAGGAAACCTCATCATAATACATGTCAATGTTATACATCAATCTTAATAATACATCAAAATTTCAATACTCAATCATAGCATAAAATCATAAACCAAATCAGATAATCATAATGTACCAGGTTTAACCAAATCACTTCCACACAAGTGTCCCCAAAGAATAATAAGTGTTATGGAAATGTGATCAGTGAAAATATGGATGTTACATACACCCCCTCTTGCTTTAAACTTTGTCCCGAAGTATGTACAATTCAAAAATGAAAACTATAAATATAGTTTCTATTGATCTATATATAAAGATCTCAAAATAAATATTGAAACTTTTGATGCATCTCATGGGAGTCCTCCCAAGTGGAAAAATGTGGACTATAACTATCCCACTGGACCTTGACCTGATCGACCAATCGATGTTGTAGATGTCGAGTGTGATGGTATAGTATGTGTATTGACTCCACCATGAGACCACCCTCGTTCGATACTTGCAATGAACTCAATTCAATAACATGTGATGGATTTGAAATATAATGATGTAAAACTGAAACATGAAACATGTAATTCATACGCCTCAAAGAATCAGGTAAGGCTAGTCGGTAAGCCAAAGGTCCTTTCTTTTATATAACTTTGAAAGGTCTCACAAACCTTGAGAGATTTTAACACCCTTTCCAAACTTAATTGAACTCTTATGTGAATTCAAAGACAAGAATACGTTATCACCAACCTCATAACTATGGTCTATCCTATGTGCATCTGCATAACTCTTTTGTCGATCTTGTGCTTCCTTGATCCTCTTCTTTATGATTTTCATCTACTCTTTCATTTCCTGGATCACTTCCGGTCCCACCAGGACCCTATCCTCTAGTTGATCCCAACTCAAACGTGTCTGACATAGTCATCCATATAGAAACTCAAAAAGTGCCATCATTATCGAACTATGATAACTGTTATTGTACGCAAATTCTACCAATGGTAAAAATTATTCCCATCATTTATGTTGATCCATCATATACATTTGAAGCATATCCTCTAGAATTTGATTCATTATTTCTGTTTTTCCATTGGTTTCAGGGTGATATGTTGTACTAAAATTTAATTGTGTTCCCCAATCCTCTTGGAAATTAGTCCAAAAATATCCAGTGAATACCAATCCTCAATCATATATTATCCTTCTTGGTACACCATACAATCTTACAATTTCATTAAAACAAATTATAGCTATGTTAGGTGTTCGATATGTTGTATGGACTAGAATAAAATGCGCACTCTTCGTCAAATTGTCGACAACTACACAAATAGAATCATGTCTCCTTACCGTCAATGGAAATCCAACTATAAAATCCATCGCTATAACTTCCCATTTCTATTCAGGAATCACATGTGGATGTAATAATCCTGTTGGAAGTATATGTTTAGCCGTCACTTGCTAACATTCAATACATCTCGCCACTCAATTAACTATATCATATTTCATTCCCTTCCAAAAGAATAAAGGTTTAAGATCTTCCTTCATTTTCATGACTCATGGATGAGCCATTTACACTGCTCGATGAGCTTCATTCAAAATTAGACTTTTCATTTCATCATTTGGTGGTACATAAATTCTTCCATTATATCTTAATAGCCTTTCATTGTCCAAAGAATAACCCTCATATCTAGGTATTATCATGGTATCTTATCTAATATTGTCCTTTACTTCCTTGTACCTATCTTCATCAATCTATTAAGCTAAAATATTTTATCGAAGATTTGTATTTAGGGTTATTACTATGAAAATGTGTGGTGTCTGACTCAACACATCCGCTACTCTGTTAATTGTTCCCTTAATGTATGTGATCTCAAAATCATAATTTCTTAAATGTTATGACCAACATGGTTGTCATGCATTCAAATCAGTCTAAGTAAAAATATGTTGCAATCCACTGTGATTAGTTTTCAACTCAAATTTCTGTCCAATAAGGCCATGCCAACAAACTCGTAAGGCATAAAAAATCGCTAACAATTCCAAATCGTGTGTTGCATAATTCTTTTCATTCCTTCTTAATTTCCTTGAAATATATGTGATAAATCGACCTTCTTGAATTAAAACGCCACACAATCCTTCCTTGGATGCATCCGTGCATATAAAGAATTCCTTGTCCATATTTGTAACTTTTAATATCGATGTTGTTGTTAATAATTCCTTAAGATTCTGAAATGCTTCAACACATTTCTCTGACCGTACAATTTTTTTATTCTTTTTTTTCATTTATGTAATTTTATTTTCTATTTTTGAGAATCCTTCGATGAAGCATCTATAGTAACTTGCTAATCCCATAAAACTAAGTACTGGTTGCATGTTCTTCGATTTTGTCCATTCCATAATAGCCTCTATCTTCATTGGATCCACAAAGATACCTTATTTAGAAATAATGTGTCCCAAATAGTGAATCTTCGTCTGATAAAAAGAGCACTTTGACAACTTTTCGTACAACTTGTTTTCTCTTAAACACTACAAAACTAATCTCATATGTTTGTCTTGCTCCTCTTTTTTCCAAGAGCAAATTAATATGTCATCAATAAATACCTGTACGAACTTGTCTAAGTATTCGTAGAATACCCCATTCATGAAACTCATGAATACACAAGGGGCATTTGTCAATCCAAATGGTAATACAATAAATTCATAATTTCCAAATATTTTCTTAAACGTTGTTTTAGGAATGTATTCCTCTTTGATTCGCAACTGGTGATATCCCGATCTTAAATCAATCTTTAAAAATACGGTTACCCCCTTCAATTGATCAAATAAGTCATCCATTCTTGGTAATGGGTACTGATTCTTGATCATGGATTTGTTTAATTGACGATAGTCAATGCAAATCCCCCACGATCCATCCTTCTTTCTTACAAAAATTATTCATGCACCCCATGGTGATACACTTGGACGTATAAGTCCCAAATCTAATAAATCCTTCAATTGCATATTTAACTCTTGCAATTCATGTGTCGACATCCGATATGGAATTCTTGCAATTGGTTATGTTTTGGGTTTTAAATCTATAGTAAATTACAATTCTCTTTTCGGTAGTAAACCCGATAGTTCCTCGGGAAAAACATTAGCAAACTCTGATACTACTGGAAATTCTTCCAATCTTTCTACATCACGCTTTTCATTAATATCTAATATGGCATACAACTTACATCCCTTTCACATATTTATATTCAATTGTAGGGAAGTAATAAATATTAGCAACACTCCTTGGTTTTTCCCTACAATTACTTTGTTTTGTCCCAAATCATCAATTAATCTTAATTTTTTTGTCTTACAGTTAAGTATCGCATCATGGAATTCTAACCAGTCCATTCCAATCACAATGTCATAGGATCGCAATGTTGTGACAAAACGTTTTGCACAAGAGACGAATTCACCCAAATTAATTTTACAATCTTTAACCTTTCGTCCAACTTTTTTCTTAGCTCCATATGCCATCTCTACATATCTAAACTCATCTTGTTCGATTGCCTTCACCTTAATTATTTTGAGCGTAACACTAGATATAAAACTCTTAGTATCTCCTATATCTATCAAAATACTAAACTGTTGATCTACTATCATACCTGATGTCTTGAGCACTGTAGACTGATGCTCTTCCTGATGGTTATTCACCACTGCATGAATCCCATGGGCCTTTCCCAGATATCCTACTATCATCTATCCTGCTAATCCAAAAGTTTTATCCTTTTCAATAGGGAAATCTATCTGATAGTGGGGTTCTCCACAAGTCCAACATCCATTCTTAGGACCAATGCTCCTAGTTCTAGAGGAAGAATCTGTTGGTCTAGGGTTTTGAGGCCCCGATCTTTTATTCAGAACATATCTATACTACTTTTGTTGTTGAGGATGATGCAATTGTTGCTTCATTGGTTCTCTATATGGAGTCCTTTGACTAGAATTCTTTCTATGTGGTGTAGAAAATATAGGTTGTCCGGGTGTATCATGGTGCCCAGAAGTCTGTCTAACAGGTGTTTTCTATTGTGATTCTCTATGTGGTGTCTGTCCATTCTTCCTGGAAGGATTCATACCATAACCTCCATGTTCAATTCTTCCTCAATGATAAAATATTTTTGTACTGCATCGTGCAAATTATAAGGCATCAAGATCCTCACCTTAGCACAGATGTTGTAGTTGAGACCTAACACAAAATTATTCACCTTTAACTTTTTAGTTTTAAGGTGCGGAGCATATTTGAAAAAATCCATAAATATAGTGTCATACTCAAGTACTATACTACTACCTTGTCGTAGAGCGTTGAATTCATTGATATGGCACTCAATGAACTCATCGATAGGTGCCTCTCTCGAAATCATTCATTGAACAATTCCCAAGACACATATTCAATGGCCATATTCAAATGGCGTAAGAGTGTCTTCCAAAAAATAATCTCACTCCCTTTCAACTAAAAGATCGCCATACAAACCTTCATGTTGGAGGTATAATCGTGCAATGCATAACATATTGCCATATTCTCCAACCAATCTTCGGTGGCTAAATCATCCGTGAACCCCAGAACTCGAGAAATTTTACCTTCTCAAGTTCTCTATGAATACTACCACTAACTACAGGAGGGCGCTACGAACCCTCAGTGGGTGCAGATCCTCTTCCCTTATCTCAATCAAGGTAATTCATCAGTGCCTCATACATCCTTTGTAAATACCTCATCATACCCATGACAATGTCTGCTACAACATGCTCATGCTCGGTAGTATGCTCTTCTCTCTGTGGAGAAGATCCCTCAGGTGTGGGTGTACTTGGAGGAGGCATACCTATTCCTCCCGCACCCCGATGTCTACTCATTCTTCTTCCTCTAACCATGATACCTGCATAAAACAAATTCAATTTATATTAGTAATTACACCTTTAATTAAAATTTGTTGTGGAAGTCGTAATGAGTCCAGTGTCGTAAAGTAGAACCCTTCTCTAATACCATATGTCAAGACCCTCCATTAACTAAACATGTATGAGTAAGCAAGTACACAAAATAAAATTTTCATTAATATATTAATAGTAAAAAAAAATTAATTCACGAATCTAATTTTGATATCTTAACATGTAAAAAAATAATTCATCAAAAATCTAAATACAAATTTTACCATCAATAATATTTTAGGGTTGACACTAAATTTATGGATCTTGTCTATTGATACCATAGGGTAGAGATGTGAAATCATTCAATCTACCTTATTGTGAGAATTCACAACTTGCGCACCAACTTTACTTTAGTTGCGCCAATTGTAAGTTAAATTACCTTAATTAAATACGTCGCTAGACTCACTTGGCTAGGCATAAGGATTTATCTATTCACTTTAAGTTTATTTTTACTTTCATTTAATAATAGTATAATTATTAATTATGAAAATATAATCTATATGTATTTAAAGTAACCAATAACCCTTTCATAATGGCCTTGGCCACCACTTTGTTTTTATTTAAAGAAATTAACTGAGCCCATTGTATAAATGTCTCCCAAATTTTGACTTGAGGGTTTCCAACTACTACATCAAATTTATATTCCCTTCGAATGTATTCCACAAAGAAGTTCAAAATAAACTGTACCATGATAGATATTATTGATAACTAATATGATGAATTTAAGGGTAACTAATCGGTGTCATGAAATTATGTAGATATATGACTTTTTGGAAACTAGTTTTCTCTTGCGCCATTACTTAAGTTGATGGGTGATTGTTCTAGAATTGTTTACTCCCGCTCGTAGAAAGTAATTAAATGTTGATGTATGATTGATAACAATAATGTTTACCCTTGCGCCATGGTTAATTGATGTTTAGGATTGATGCATTGATGAAATAGATGATCATAGATGTTGTTGATTCGACATAGTTAGTTTGGACTTGATTGTGTTAGTGGGATATAGACACCTCCTTGTTCCTCGGAACAGTCGCTAGCGCTGAGACCTTAAATGGTTAAAATCAATTGGAACCTAAGATCGAGAGTTGCTTATGTGTTTTGGAGGTCCTAACCTTGCAGGGTAGGTTGGGAGGTTAGTCATATTATATTCTCTATCTAATTGATTATTGTTGTAATTTGATTCAATATTTTTATGTGCTATTATGCTATGCTATCATGTTTATGTGTTGCTATCCTTCGTTGATGATTTGACTGCATCGTTGGTGATTTCCTTGATGATTAATTGGTAATTCTTTAATTATGATGTTGTTAAATAGGAGCTACCATGATCATGTGATGATGTTAGCTTCTTAATGAAAAAAAAATGTTTTTACCTTTCGTGCTTCAAATTTTCTTAGGTGTAATGGAGGGATGTTACATATGGTATCAGAGTGGGTTCAACCCTATGACTATGGATCATCAAGCCTTCCACTATATTTTACACTCGATTAATAACTTAGCGCTAATTAAAATTTTAACCTATCCATGCGGTGGTCCTGGTTAGAGGATGTCGTGGAGGTAGATGACATGTTGCTAGGGGTAGAGGCACAACGCCTCCAGTAGCATTCACGCCAAAGGGTATAAACCCCAGGGAGAAGACCAAGTCATTGGATAGGGGATTATTGTTGAGAGGGATGTGGTTGGGTTGATGAGGTCCTTTCAGAGGATGTCTGAGGCTTGATTAACCGTCTAGATAGAGATGAGGCCAGGGTGCATGTACCCCTGAGTGCCCACAGCGTGCCCTAGCCAGTACTAGTAGCATTCATGGGGAACTCTATAAGATTAAGTTCCCACATTCACGAGCACCACGGATGACTCATTCGTCGAGGCATAGCTGGAGAGAAAAGAAATGTTCTTCGTGGTTACAACCTCCAACACAAAGGTTCACATGGAAGTCTTCAGCTAAAGGAGAGCGCTCTTCTATGGTGGAAGATTATCCTACCTCAGCTAAACATGGTCTTCGAAGCCATGTTATGAGAATGGTTCGAGGAATGGTTTCATGAGAAGTAAATGTCAAAGGAAATCATTGAGTGCTAGATCGATGAGTCTAGTTCCTTATGATAGGATTGTTGTATGGTGTTAGATTATGAGACCCGATTTATGGAGCTACTTTGATATGCCCCACATCTGAACACGAAGAAGCTAGAGGTGAGAAAGATTGTGTTCATCCTTAACTCTAGATTTCTTTTGAAGGTGATGATCCTAATGCCTCAAGCGTCGCACGATGCAGTCCAGGAATCCCTCATAGATGAGGGATAGTTGTCAACGGGGAAAAGGGTAGGACTCATACAATTTTGACGAGAAGATGACATCTGCATCGCAACAACATCGCCCGTACTAGAAGAATTTAGGCCAGTTCAATAGAATAGACCAAGAGCTCAGGATTGTAGGACAACAAATTCTACTTTGAGGACCATGAGTACTGGACCAAAGACCAAACGTTGGACAGCTGGTGAGTCACATTACCAGTGATATTATCCTATTGAGAGGGCCAGAGTGGTCGCATCAACAAAACCCTCTACAACTGGAGATTTGGGCAAGACCCACATGATTCACATAGCATTCAATAACCGTTGGGCCAAACACCAGTCCACTTTGCTCAAGATGCCAGCCACAATTGCTGACCAAAATTTTGGTTTGGATGGAGCTAGGTACTATAGAAGAACATGTGCAAGGATACGAGCTATATGAAATCCTAGTGTTGAATGACAAGGGTGAGGAAGAAGGATTAGAAAACCTTCTAGTAGTACGAGATTTTACGGGCATGTTCCCAGAATGATTACCAGGTTGCCTCCCAAAAGAGACTTGGAATTTACCATCGAATTAAAACCTAGAACTGAACCGATAGAAATAACTCCTTATCGAATGTCGAACCCTGAGTTACAGGAGTTGAAAATGCAACTGGAGTTTTTGGACCTAGGAATCATATGTCCAAGTGTGTCACCTTGGGTGTGCCTACTATTTTCATACGAAAGAAGGATGGGTCGTGGAGACTCTGCATTGACTACCATTAATTGAACAAGGAAACGATCAAGAACCAGTATCTATTGCCAAGAATAGATGATATGTTTGATCAAATGAAGGGCGGGATGGTGTTTGCGAAGATTGACTTGACATAAAATATCACCAGTTACGTATTGAGGAGGAAGACATTCCTAAGACCACATTCAAGATGAGGTTTGGACATTACAAGTTTACCATTTTACTATTTGGACTGAAAAACGCCCCAGGGGTATACATGATCTTGATGAATGGGGTGTTCCGCAAATACTTGGACAAGTTTTTTCAAGTATTCATTGATGACATTTTTATATATTCTTAGGAAGTGGAAGAACATGATGAACATTTGCACTTTGTACTACAGTGTTTACGAGAGAACAAATTGTATGAGAAACTGTCAAAATGCTCTTTTTACCAATTGAGGATTCATTACTTAGGGTGTCTCATATCCGATGAAGGTATCACTGTGGATTGAATGAAGGTAGAGGATATAATGGAATGGCTCGCTCCAATGAATGTCCTAGAAGTGAATAGCTTCATGGGTTTAGCGAGATATTATCGATGGCTCATCAAGGGTTTTTCGAAGATAGAAAATCTGTTTATGGAATTGTAGAAGAAGAACAAGAAGTTTATGTTGATCAAGAAATGCACAAAATCATTTCGAAAGCTCAAGGAGTTGTTGATGAAAGTGCTGATACTAAAATTCCCTGACATGGACGAGGACTTCTTGGTATGCACTGATGCATCCAAGAAAGGCTTAGGTGGAGTCTTGATGCAAGATGGTCGAGTGATCGCTTACATCTCAAGAAAGTTGAGGTAGCATGAGGAGAACTACGTGACACATGATTTGGAGTTGTTAACCATTGTGTATGCCTTGAGAGTTTGGAGACACTACTTGACTGGACATAAATTCAAACTAAAAATGGACCACTGTGGTTTGAAACACATTTTTACGCAAAGCGACTTGAACGTGTGACAAAGGCGTTGGTCGAAACTACTTAGCGAGTACGACTTCGACATTACCTACATCAAAGGAACAATGAACATAGTGGTTGATGCGTTGAGTCAGAGACCATGTATATTTTCGGTGATATCTCTTTAAACAAATATTCATGAAATGATTCTAACTACAACGCGACGATGACTGGTATAAATAGGTTACAGAACTCTATTGTTCAAGACACCATGTTGGTACCAAAATTGGGGGATTTACTGTGGACAACGACAGATTAAAGATATATAATAACTGGATTTACTTACTGCCCAATGACGATTTGAGAAGTTTTGACATTCTATGAAGCTCATAGAGATGTGTACATGGCTCATCCAGGAGTCATGAAGATGAGGACAAAACTTAAGCCCTTATTCTTTTGGAAGGGATAAGGGCAGACATCGTTAGTTGTGTGGTGTGATGTCTATAAGTTCGGCAGGTGAAGGCAAAGCATAGACATCCAGAAGGATTTCTATGGCTACACACTATTCTAGAATCAAAATGGGAGGTCATTTTGATGGAATTAATTGGGGGAAATTTTCGCTGACGACAAGGAGGCACGAATCAATTTTTGTGATAGTTAACACTATGAAAAAGAGTTCACATTTTGTCCTTGTGTGTACTACACATCAAGTGTTAGGTATAACTAGAGTTTATATCAACAAGATTTTGAGATTTCCAGATGTACCAAAATATTCTTATCCGATAAGGGAATCAGTGTTTGCATGACAATTTTGGATGAGTTTCCCAAGAGGCCTTGGGAACACCACTGAACTTTAGTACAACATGTCCTTGAGATAGACAAGTTGATCGAAGGAACGAACCAAATTTTGGAAGGTTGTGTTGCGTATGTGTGTGTTGGACCAACATAAACATTGGGAATAGTTCTTATCGTCTGGCTGAGTTTGCATGCAACACCAACCATCAAGGTACCATTATGATGGAACCATTGAGTTTCACTATGGGAGACCATGTCAAATTCCTTTAAGATGGGATAGAATTGAGGATGGGGTCCTGGTGGGACTAGAAGCAATCCAATAAATGGAAGAACAAGTACAAATGATAAGAAAAAGGGTTGGAATAAACACAAGATCGATAGAAGGGTTTTTCTGATGCGCATCGCATGACCATATTTATGAAGGGCCTAACAACTAGTTGTGCCTCATTATTTTAGGTGTATGCACGATGTTTATTGATCCAGAATTGGATCCAGAAGCCTGACAGGGCTTAAAAATGCTCAAAAATGAAAGTGCTCGAAATCCGACGAAACTAGCACCATTGAGTCCGTCTCGTCTTCCTGATTCCGACCATATATTTACTTCATCAAACGAGCTCCATATGCGAAAGATATCGCGTTCTGTCCGAAAACCCAAACAGGTAAAAAAAGGGGATGATTGTATAGTCCATACAGTCCGTATAGTGCCACATGGCATGCTGACTATACAGGCCGTACGACTGTACATATGACATGGAAACCCCTAGAGACAACATGTGGCAGATGATGTGGCATACGACAAAAATTTGGACCAGTCAGAAGGTGACACGTGTCACCACTGTAAGGGTGACACGTGGCACAGGCTGATGTGGCAGGGCTGACAGGGCAGTGACTAGACAGGGTACGTGGACCATCTGACATTTGATGCGTGGCAGACATGTGGACCATCCAACATTTGACGCATGGCAGCCTTCTATTGGTTGTTGAGGTGCCACGTGGCCCAGTCATGGGCTGCCACATGGCACCCTGTGGTCGGCTCATGGTTTGGTAAAATGTTATGGTTTCCACCGGGGTCGAACCCCCGACCTATTCTCTGGGCAACGGACTGGAGGGATCGGGCTAACCACCTAGGCCATGTTGGTTCTTATTATGTATATGATAAATAATATATTTGAATTAAAATTAAGGTTTCGTTGGCGGGGGAAAGGGCCAGGGCTTAGCCCCAGCCCATGGTTCAACATACAACACCACATGACCACGACCGCGGGGAGTTGTCAAATAGGGCCTGGCCCTGGGTCACGGGTGGGTTCCATATGACCCAGACTTTAATCCAAATAGGGTGCGGTTATAACAATTAGCCCGTGGTTCCATAGAACATGCTGAAAACCAGGAGTTGGAGTGCAAGAATGGGCCAGCGCTTGGCCAAATATAGTCCATATGACCGAGAATAAGGGGGCGCGTGCCCAGACCTAGGGGATAATCCCCTATTATTATATAGAAGTGGGTTTTTTTCCAATGTTTTGGGATTTTTAAATGATATTATGCCTGTTTTTAATAGATTTTCTCCATTTTTGGGAGATATTGGGCATTTTTGGAGCCCAAATTTTGGGAGGAAGTTGGGGATGGATAACCAACTTCAGAGCTATATAAACCAGGATTGTTTGAGGCCATGGAGGACAGTTAGAGAAAATTTATGCTGAAGTGAAGCCAAGCCAAAGCCATTTTTATGCAGGGAATCTATTGAGGAGCAGACGCTTGCGGGCCATTTCTGGGAGCTCCGAACATCCGTTTTACGTGCCATTTTCTTTACAGGGTTCTTGAGATCTGGAAGAACATGACCAGATCAGTATTGTAGCCAATTGGAACTGTTGCGATGTACTTTTGAGCTTTTGAACAGAAATAAAGAAGCCTCCCCCACAGAGACAAAGGCCCAGAGACGTAAGCAAAGTTGTGCCGAACTCCGTTATCAATTCTCGTGTTATGGTTTGATGTCTATTATTTCATTTCAGATCTGCATATGTGTATATGGCTGTCATAATTCCTCTTCTTTCCTCATTCTTTCATTAAGTTTCTCAAATGGTTAATTAACACATGCAAAATTAAAACTCAACCATAGTCATTAAAAGATCTGACGGATCAAGTGGTATCAGAGCTAGTTGACGTTTGGATTTGAGTTTTGCATGTTAACTAGGGAAAAGATACATCGTGGTGAAGGAGATCTTGTTGCATAGAATCCATTAATTGTATTGAGAAAGAGAGCTTCTCACAGCAAAAAGATGGCATCGAAAGAAGGGATTTCTCAGGATGAGAAAGAGTTCCAGAGAACATTCCTTGCTATGTCGGAGATGGTGAAAGTTTTGTACGAAGATTAATTGGAACGAAAGAGACCAGTTTTGGGTGAATATTCAAAGGGAAAAAGTGAAGAGGAAGAGGACCATCCTCAGATTCATCCTTCACCTCCATCAACACCTGCTTCTTCTACTTCTTCTTCAAGTTCAATTTCTAAATCTAATGGAAAGAAAATTGTTCATAAGAATAAACATGAAATGCCATTGTTAAAACTTGATGTTAAATTTGAGTTGCCCATATATGATGGTGAAGTAAATGCAGAAAAACTTGACAATTGGATCAGGCAGATGGAGGTATACTGCAGTGTGCAACAGATCAAGAATGAGGCCACACAAATTAAGTTGGCATCTTTGAGACTTTCAGGTACAACTCTCATTTGGTGACAAAACAAGCTGCAAAAGGGAACACAACAAGTGGGTAATGTATTTCCATCATGGAAGAGTTTCATTTTGGCACTTAGGAAACAATTCTATCCTTTGGTTTATAAAGAAAAAGCATTAATTGAATGACAATGTTTAAAACTAAGAAAATGACAAACAGTGCAAGAATACACCGATGGATTTCGAAAAATGGCATTAATGTTAGATATCCCTTTACAAACACAAGAAACTCTTATGAAGTATATAGGAGGTTTACCTACGCATATTAGAAACATTGTTTTCATGTTTGGACCCACTAACCTTGATGAGGTTTCTGTTCAAGCTACGTATATTGAAGCAGGGAAAGAAGGTGTGTCAGGGGAATCATTGTCTTCAAGGAAAGAGGACAAGAGGAAAAGGCATGGAAAGAATGCAAATGTAGTGACAAGGAAGGAAGGAAAACCCTCTTGCAAGCATTGCAAGAAAGAGGGACATGATGAGGATAGATGTTGGCAGTTGCATCCCGAGAAGAGGCCAAAGTGGTTCAAAGAAAAGAAGGGAACGCAAACAGTGGCAACGACAAAAAAACCCACAGACTTGGGATTGGATTCATGTGATGAGTCAAAGATCTCATTGGTTGGTATGACAGGTAAATTTGGTGAAGAGATTCATATAAGGGTAATCATGCGACACATTAAGATAGACACATTAATCGATAGTGGATCTCAATATAATCTAATCTCAGAAGAATTGGTTAAGCAATTGGGATTAAAAACACAAACTCATCATAAGCCTTACACACTTAAATGGATAAGCAATCATCATCAAATGCACATAACAAAGCAGTGCACAATCAAATTTGCAATTTCATCTAAGTATGTGGACGAAGT
>ML784672.1:242676-275113 GCA_009831015.1 Picea engelmannii
CACGCTTGATCTCTCTTTGACTACAACTCTCCTCCCAAGGCTGACCTGCATTCACATAAAAAAAACAAAGAACTCCACATGCATTTGATATATAGATTAATGGGTTAGAGATTCAATCAACATGTGTGCAATAAACCATGAAAATCTCATATGATGGGATGGGAAAAGTACTTCTTTATTATTAACTTCAACAAATCAACTTACAATGATGAAGCCGACCACTTCTCCATGAACCTAGTCCTGGTCTCCTCTTCAGTTGTCCTCCAAATTCTTTGCTCTATATTTCTCTTTTCACAAGGATGGCTAAAGGTTAGGACAAAGGGAATGCGTAGTCGGGTATAGTTTCTTTACTATGATTCTCCTCCTCCAAATGGGACCCCTAACCCTTCTTCTATAGGCTAGAAGAAGCTAGGTATTTGGTCGAACCTTTGGCCATGCATGGATAAAAGGTTTAGTTAACTCACCCAAAGCTGTGTGTTCCGTCAACAACTTTCCTTTTTTCGTTCTTTTGTAGGTACATGCGGGTTGTTTTGGGTCAGCTAGCATGTACATGCATGCAGTAATGGAGAAAGGTGCGTGGGCCTTTATAAAAGGTGTTTTTAAGAAGAGTTGTTCAACAGTGTTTTGGTAAAGAAGGAATCTTAGATGGCCTGATGCCAGGTAAGCATGTTTGGTGAAAATTAGGGTTATAACATGGAGCTTCCCTCAGGTTGTAGCCTGAGAAACTAGGGGGTCAAATCCTCCTTCTAGTTGTAGTTGGACAGTTGGAAGTTGGTGCTTCCTTGAATGTAATTCAGACATATAAGAAAAACAGTCTATGTTGTTCTCCCGCATTGGGCTTCCATGTAAATATTGGTGTACTGTGCATTGTGTGGATGTGTTTGTTATTGTTTATTATGCACTGATGAATGTTAATTCTTATGATACAGTAAGATATTGATGATGAACAGATGAAAATTGTTGAATAAGTAAAATAATATACATTGTTGTTTAAAGGATTAATAATTGTTATAATTTCTCATTATTGATTCACCCCCCCCCTCTTAGTAATCCAACAAACAAAATTTTATATAGTGAAACCTATCCAATTAGTACCTCATCATATAGTTGGTTCAACCCTTAAATACATGTCATAGGTGCACTCATTTATACAATATATCAGTTTTTCAACAACTCAAGGTTGTGAAAGCTGCAAATAATATTTTATCTTTATTTCTTTTTCTCAGGTAGTCTTTGCATATGGTGCATTCATATATGGAACTACACATGAGATTTCATGTGATGGGCCATTGAGGAATCCATTTTCAGTATTTTCCTTACTAGCTTCCTTTATATGTGAAGAAAACCTTCTCTAATAAGTTGGGGCTTCTTTAACATCCCTGAAGGGATGTTCCCACTGGACACAATGGGAATTTGTTCTAGAGGAGTTTTTGGAATAAATTTAAATGTAGGGATCTATAGGATTTATAGGTGCATTAGATGAAATTCTGACCTTAAACCCACATATGAAGAGTTAAAATAAATTTGTAATATCCCTCAACCGAACCCAATTGTAAATATAATATAAATGTACTTAAGATGGTGAGTTGTTTTGACCTCATTTGGTAATGCACGTCATGTGGCATAGTGCGCGCATGAACTACACAGTAAAATGATGTAATATGTACATTCCAGAATACCACGCACAATAACTAAGGTGCGCGCAATATAGAGGACAACGAGCCTCATGTATATGATATGTGTTATAGGCTGGTGAGCCGGTTATTATAAGCTGCAATTCTTATGTTTTGGTATTAGGCCGGAACACCTAGATGTCAAAGGCCAATGCACCTACTTTGTACATGACTCATGATTAATATAAAATACATCGTTGTGCGTAGACCGACCATGATAAAATAGATGGGGGAATGAACTTCACCAGTTAGGGAAAGGGAGGGACAAAATTCAAGGGAATATTATATTAATATTTCCTAAAACATAAAGTATGGATAATTATTTTATCCTAAGTTCTAAAGTTGGGGACAAGTGGACCAAAGTAACTTCCGATATGACTAGTGTCAAGTTGGGGACATGCATTCATATTGTGGGGGAACTTAGCTCATTTGGTGACTTCTCACGGATACCTTACCAACAGCCTGACCACCATTATTCTCACAAATACTTCCATGAAGAGTTCACAGTGATTCTCTTCCACACTCAGTTATCCAGTCAATGATTCCATGACCATTTCACTCATGCATTCCGTTATCCTTGAGATATCCATTTCACCATTCTGGAGCCTATTCCCATAGCCCTTTTTGGTTGGTGTAGCTGGTTATCTTGGAGCAGGATTGAAGAAGTGGGGTGTCATGCCCGTGAGAAATTCTCTGAGCGAGATAATTGCTAGGTATTAATTCCTAAAGGTGCTAGACTACAACTACAATGCTCTGAGACTTCCGGTCTGACCTATTGTTGAAGCCTTGGAAGGGAAGTGGGGTAGCCGAGGGACTGTTGAGCAGAGAAGGGGCACACTTCCTTGGGTGAGATAAGCATGTGGGGAATGAGAGGTTGTAGGTTGTTAGTTGAGTGAGCACCTGAGATGGAGTATTTACTGTTGTCCATGAGCCTTAGCCTGGATAGGAACCCTTTACCCTGGGTGGAGTTCAATCCCAACTTGAGGGTGACTAACTATTGAGAGTGATGAACAGTGTAGTCTATGGCTGGGAGGTTCGTGGATGGTTTGTACGCAATTGGTGACAATATTTCCAATATAAGTACCAGTTGTATGATAAAAATGATATGTTGCTTTGTTATTTACATGCCTATGTTACGGTTTATAATATATGTGATTATAATTACCTATATGTTTATGGGTAATTTCCTATAAATGCTGCATATTTGTAGTTACTTTTATTTCAGTATAAAAGTCATATGTTACAGAAAGTAATTGTTTGTTTATGTTTATATGTAAATCTTCTGCGAGCCTACTGTATGTATATGTCTTAGTTGCATGCAGTTTAAAGAGTAAATTTATGTGGCATTGCTCAGTTGACTACTGCGTATGTTACTGTATGTTCTGCAGTATGGGAATGAAAGAATTCCTAGAGTGGCATGGTCTGACCTGTTAAGGCTGGGAATGTTACCGACTGGTGTTAGAGCATGAGTGGTTGATCTGGAGTGGTGTACCCCGACCTGCAGGTGGCTGGGGGGATGTTACAGATTGGTATCAGAGCTTCAGATCAACATTGATATTGGATGGGCCAGAGGGGTTTAGTTGAAGAGAATATTCACAGAAGAGTAACTTCGAGGTGACCAAAAATTGGAGTCACAAACTATCCATGAAAAAGGTTGGTGTACTGGTGCTCGTGGTAAATTTTGGCACCGTGCGACAAAATGTTGGCGTGCTAGCATGTGTGGTAAATTGTGGCGCTGCGTGGAAGATCATTACATGCAGATGCACACACTGAATTTATCCTTGTGCGGTGAGCACACACATAGTAATGTGCACATGGGGTGCACAAGTATTGTTTAACGCAAAGGAGTTTTGTTGGTGCGTGCATAAGTATGAGTATAAGTTGTTTCGCGATGGTGTATTCAGTTGTGTGCGCATATAATTGGGCACTATGGAATATGTTAAAATTGACATGGTGCATGCATAGGATGAAATGCATGTGGAATATCAGTGCGCAGTACCAAAATTGTGCACAGTGGATATTGGCGCACAATGAAAGAGTAGTGCATGTGAGTTGTCGGTGCGACGAAGAGGAAATGCACAATAGATTTAGGTGCACGAATTTTTTTTTTACCTTGTAATATTGCTATGCATGATAAATATAAATGAATAGGTCAACTTTTAATGCATGCAAAGTTGCTTGGAAGACTGACGAGTCTGAGTTTAAATTACATAATAATAAAAGAAAAAAAAACACATAACCGCATCGAAGCATTAATTAAAAAGAATTCAGAGTTTTAATTTCCTCCAATTTAGACAGATGAAAATAAAAATATAAGATTACAAGAAAAACTTATTATAAAAGAAAACAAGATTGATAACATCACCATATAGAAATTGTAATAAAACAGTCTAAAATCCGTTTATGTATTTATATAGTCGTATTAATCACAAAATTACAAAAGGGCGATGACAACAGTTAGCCTGTTGTGAAAAGGGTTGTTTAAAGAACATGCTTATCATCTCTGGTACTCTTTACCTCTGCTACCGGTTGTTCAAAATTTGCTGAGACATGCTTATCTTAGTTGAAGACTTACTTCAAGTTAGCGATCTCTGCCTTTACGGAAGAATCTAACCATATTGGTTGATTCTCTCCAACACTTTCGGCCACTTTAGCCGTAGATTCCTCCTTATTCCGCTTACTCCTTATCTTCTTAGTGGATGGCCTGTTGATGACTAAATATTTTATAGTGGGATTTAGCTTGACTTCCAACCGTGAGTCTGTATCCATCTCTGTATGAAACTTAGTTTCTAGAATGTGTGCAACGACCCTTTCCTCCTTATTCACAGGAAAGCCTAGCATGTTGCTTGAATAACCAGTCTCACTCGATTTAGCCTTGTCCATGTATCTCAGGTTGTGGATACCGAAAGGTGTTTTTACAGAGATAAAAAAGTCAAGAAGTTGGGGATTACTTCATTTATGGATACACATATATCTTTATACTTGGGGAGTGGTAATTATAGAATTCCATTTATGAAGCGTAGATGGATTACGCACAAGAGTGTTGGGTTGCCATGCTCGGCCAATCCATTTCGAATGATTATCTTTTGAGTTTGTTACATGGCCATGTTTGGTTGATGTCACATGGCTGAAAAATATCAAACGAGTGAAGCAGGATGATCTGACTAAGCCATCGCCCGCTCCATGAGTGGTGGATTTGATATGTTGAGACACATGATACCGAGTCTTGGCGAAAGTGGTTTCGACAAACCACCTTCTTGCACAAGTGTATCTCGGAAGGCACTGCGCGTCTGTGTTTTCGAGACTTGGATCTTATCTAGAATTGTCATGGTGATAACACCAGGAAACCGGGAGTGATAATGTTGATGTGTATGTTGAATCGAAATGGTGCATATTCTCATGAATTGCTGAATTGTTAGCCTGATTAGTTTCGATGGCTGCACATTTTGCAGAATTAACAACAACTCGATTAGATCAGACCAGTGTAGATTCCATAGGAATGGAAGAGGCATAGGGGAATTAAAGTCAGCAAGAGGAGAACAGAGGGGTGGATGTCCATTTTGGCATGGAAGGAACGAACTCCATTGGACATGGAGAAGAAAGGAATGAAGATATGAATATGGCTGAGACCATTAAGAATTTGCAGAAGGATGTCCAAAGCCATAAATATGATAATGAAAGGCTTATAAAATCCAAAGAGCAGCAGGATGACTTCAACATGAAGCTATTGGAGGGTTTGAACAAAATAGAAAAGAAATTGGTTAAGGAGAGTGGCTCAAGTAAATCTGGGAGTCACAAACCTTCAGAGGAGAAAAGAAAAGTAAAAAGTGCTAGTAGACATCAACATCTTTCCCAAAGGAATTCCCATAAGAGATAAGGCAACAACTCAAGTTGTAAGGTAGCTAGAGAGGTAGTGGGGGGCCTAGAGGGCCCATAGTGATAATAGGGGAGGTCATTCAATGTAAGGTGGACTAGGTCCACTATATTATTAAATAAGGACCACTATGGTAGTTAGATATAATAAATGAGTAATTAGATATAATAAATGTAAGAAGAACATTGAATGACCTCCACTATTATCACTATGGGCCCTCTGGGCCCCCCACTACCTCTCTAGCTACCTTACACAAGTCTATCTCCTATTAGAAGGTATAAGAGATCCGAGGTAGATGAGTTGCGAGGAGAAATGAACAAAATCAAACCTCCTACATTTGATGGTGAGCACAAGAAGGATGAAGATGCAAAAACATGGTTGCTAGGCATGAGGAAGTATTTTCAATTGCATAATTATTCTTCTCATGCAGAAGGTAGAATCGTTATCTATCAAATCAAAGGAAAGGCCTCCATGTGGTGGGATAAACTTGTGCAGGTACAACACATTGTAGAGAAAAGTGTTACTTGGAGGGAATTCAAGAAGTATTTTGAGAAGAAGTACTTGACTAAGAGATACTATGACAAGAAAATGAAAGAGTTCTTTCAAATCAATTTTGGAAGTATGACCATAGATGAATATGAGAGAAGGCTTCTTCAATTGCAAAATTATGTCTCTTTCATCAAGGATGCGACAGTCAAAATTCAAAGGTATTGAAGTGGATTTCCATTTTTCATCAGTGAAAAAATACAGTATGATGATCCCAATACATTAGAAGAGACCATAAGGAGAGCTAAATGCCTATATGATCAGCAGAAAATAAGGCCAACTTTCCAAAAGGCTTGGGAAGACAGTAAGAAATTCAATATGGATCAGAGGAAGAAGGGAGCTAAGTCACCATTCTTCAGAAATAATCCACAAGGATAAAAAACACCTAAGGAACCCAAAACAATTGACACGGGGAGTTAAGGGCCAAGACAAGCACCTATGCAATGTTGGGGTTGTAAAGGGGACCATAGGTTCAGAGATTGTCCTCATAGAGGTGAAAAAGGTAGGGTTGTTCACAATATACAACGAGATAAAACAATGGAGGACATGGGAATATATGTGCCAAGGATTTATGCAGCCCTGGACAACAAGCAAGAAGAGTATTAGTCCCACATGATTGAAGTGGAAGGTATGATCAACAACCAAACCCTTGCTATTTTAATTGATTTAGGATCTAGTCATAGTTATATAGACCCTAAGATGGTGGAAAGTTTGTAATTGCCAAGAAGAAAGCATGGGAAATCCTGGTTGGTACAACTGGCTACAAGAGTCAGAAGAAAAGTTAATGAGATGGTTAAGTCATGCCTCATAGACATGAATGGACTGAACACCAAAGAAGATTTAAACATCTTTCCTTTAGATTCCTATGATTGTCTAATTCAGATGGATTGGTTGGACCAACATCACACTCTCTTAGACTATCAAAACAAATAATTTACTTTCCTGGATGAGGACGGGAAACCAAGGAAGGTATAGGGAATCCCCAGGGTAGTAACCATTCACGAAATTTCAGCATTGCAGCTGAAGAAGTGTTACAAAAAATGATGTCAAATAATTGTAGCTCATTTGGTAGAGACACCTAGAGATAAGGTGAAAAATTTGGAGGATTATCCAGTCCTCGAAGATTTTGAAGATGTGTTCAAGGAGGTACCCGGACTACCCCCAAGGAGATACATTGATTTCTCTATAAATTTTAATGCCTGGAGCAGTGCTAGTATCAAAGACTCCTCACAGAATGAGTACACCAGAATTGAAGGAGTTGCAAATGCAGCTTGAAGAACTTCTGAAGAAGGGGTATATACGCCCAACCATATCACCTTGGGGTGCCCCAGTCATGTTTGTAAGAAATAAATATGGAACACTAAAGATGTGCATTGACTTCAAATAGTTGAATAATGTTACTTTTAAGAACAAATATCCTCTACCAAGGATTGATGACCTCTTTGACCAATTGAAGGATGCAAAGATATTTTCAAAGATAGATCTCAGATCAGGATACCATCAGGTAAGAATTAAAGAAGAAGATATTATCAAGATTGCCTTTAGGACAAGGTATGGTCATTATGAGTTCACAGTGGTACCATTTGGATTGTCAAATGCACCAGTTGTTTTCATGTGCTTAATGAATGGTGTTTTTCGAGAGTATTTGGACAAGTTTGTCATCGTCTTTTTGGATGACATTCTTATATATTCCAAGTCAAAGGAAGAGAATGAACATCATTTGAGGATTGTGTTGCGAGTATTAAGGGAGAGTCAATTATATGAGAAATTGAGAAAGTGCTCATTTTATCATAAACAAATTTATTATTTAGGGCATATCATTTCAAAGGATGGGATAACAGTGGATCCTGAGAAGATAGAGGCCATTAGAGAATGGTCAGCACTAAAGAATGTGACAGAGGTGAGATCATTCATGGGTCTTGCAGGCTACTATAGAAGATTTATTGAAGGATTCTGAAAGATTACACACCCAATCACTTCTTTGCAAAGAAAGGGAGTGAAGTTTCAGTGGACACTGGATTGCGAGAAGAGTTTCCAACACTTGAAACAATTATTGACAAGTGATCCAATATTAAGGATCACAGGCCCAGAAGAAGACTTCATCATATGCATCAATGCATGTAATGAAGGATTTGGTGGAGTCCTCAGTCAAAATGGGTTTTTCATATGTTACGAATCAAGGAAGTTGAAGGATCATGAAAGAAACTATGCCACTCACGATTTGGAGTTGGCAGCCATAGTGCATGCCTTGAGGAAATGGAGACACTACCTCATAGGAAAGAGGTTTGAGCTAAGAACAGACCACCATGGTCTGAAATATTTATTTGATTAGCCAAATCTAAATGCTAGACAAAGTATATGGTTAGAATTTCTAAGCGAATATGACTTTGATATAAAGCATATCAAGGGGAAAGAGAATAAAGTGGCTGATGCACTCAACATGAAGGTGCATGAATTACATGTTACAACCATTAGCATGTACCAAACTGATATTAAAAGAAAAATTATGGAGGTTGCAAATGCCAATCTGCAATACAAAGAATTGGTAGCAATGCTACAACAAGGTAAAATGCTTAAGAAGGTGGATAATTATAAGTTGGGAATAGATGGAATATTGTTGCGCCAGAACAGGATTTTTGTTCCAAATGTCCAGTACTTGAAACGTATGATTTTGCATGAAATGCATAATGTTCCTTATGCAGGACACCCTGGATATCAGAAAACTATGGTAGCAATCAAGAACCATTACTTTTGGCCAGGTATGAAGAAAGAGATCACTGAGTACATCGCTAGATGTATGGAATGCCAGAAAGTGAAAGTTGAGAATAGGCACCCAACGGGGTTGCTGCAACCTTTAACCATTCCTGAGTGGAAGTGGGAAATGGTGACAATGGATTTTATTACAGGATTTCCTAGATTAGGCAAGTTGCATGATTCGATCATGGTTGTGGTGGACAAGCTCACGAAATATGCCCATTTTATTCCATTGAAAATTACACACAAGGCAGCAAAGGTTGCTGATATTTTCATGAAGGAAGTGGCATGATTGCATGGGATTCCTAAAACAATTGTATCCGACAGAGACCCGAAATTCAATTCGAATTTCTGGAAAGGATTGTTCAAAGGATTCAGAATGAATCTGAACTTTAGTACAACTTATCATCCTAATTATGATGGATAGACAGAAAGTGTGAATGGGGTGATAGAAGATATACTGAGAATGTATGTGATGGACAAACCATTGAAATGGGAAGACTACCTACACTTGGTAGAATTCGCGTACAACAATGGGTATCGGGCATCATTGAAGATGAGCCCATTTGAAGCACTTTATGGAAGAAAGTGAAATACTCCAGTAAGTTGGGATAATCCAGCTGATAGGACAGTAGTTGGGTCAGAGTTGCTCAGGGAAATGGAGGACCAGATGACAAAAATTAAGAAGAATTTAAAAGCTGCCCAAGACAAATAGAAAATTTATGCCGATAAGAATAAAAACTAGAGAGAATTCAAAGTGGGTGATCATGTTTTCTTGAAAGTGAAATCTAACAGGAGTTCCCTGAAGTTGGGAAGCTGCGCCAAGTTAGCAGCCAGATTTTGTGGGTCTTTTGAAATCCTAGAGAGGATTGGTCCAGTTGCTTATATGATTTCATTTCCTGCATATATGTATGTTCATAATGTCTTCCATGTATCATTGCTAAAGAAATATATCCCTGATGCTAATCATGTTATTGATTGAAATGTGATTCAGGTGGAACAAGAAGGAACTTTTCAAGTGCATCTGGTGCACATTTTGGACTGAAAAGTCAAACATCTCCGGAACCGAGTCATAGAGCTTGTAAAGGTTCAATGGACCCGGTACGATCCTGATGATGCTACTTGGGATCATGAACATGCAATGCGGGCATAATACCCGCATCTTTTTGAAATGTTTTGAAAATTCTGTTATATATGGGTGTATGATGCACTAAGGACAGTGGATAAATAAGGGGAGGGGATTGTAATATCCCTCGATCCCAATTGTAAATATAATATAAATGTACTTAACTTGGTGAGTTGTTTTGACCTCATTTGGTAATGCACATCATGTGGCATAGTGCGTGCATGAACTACGCAGTAAAATGATGTAATATGTACATTCCAGGATACTGCGCGCAGTAACTAAGGTGCACACAGTATAGAGGACAACGAGCCTCGTGTATATGATATATTTTATAGGCTGGTGAGCTGGTTATTAGAAGATGGGATGTTTATGTTTTGGTATTAGGATGGAATGCCTAGAAGTTAAAGGCCAATGCACCTACTTTGTACATGGCTCATGATTAATATAAAATACATCGTTGTGAGTAGACCAACCGTGATAAAAGATATGGGGGACTGAACTTCACCAATTAGGGAAAGGGAGGGCCAAAAGTCAAGGGAATATTATATTAATATTTCCTAAAACATAAAGTATGGATAATTATTTTATCCTAAGTTCTAAAGTTGGGGACAAGTGGACCAAAGTAACTTTTGATATGACAAGTGTCAAGTTGGGGACATGCATTCATATCATGGTAGAACTTAGCTCATTTGGTGACTTCTCACGGATACCTTACAAGAAACCCGACCACCATTATTTGCACAAGGACTTCCACAAAGAGTTCACAATGATTCTCTTCCACACTTAGTTATCCAGCCAATGATTCAATGACCATTTCACTCATGCATTTTGTTATCCCTGAGACAACCATTTCACCATTCTGGAGCATGTTCCCATAGCCCTTTTTGGTTGGTGTACTTGGTTATCTTGGAGCGGGATTGAAGAAGCAGTTTGTCAGGCTCGTGAGCAATTCTCTGAGCGAGAGAATTTCTAGGGATTGATTCCTTAAGGTGATAGATTGCAGATACAACTCTATGAGACTTCCAGTCTGGCCTATTGCTAAAGCCCTGGAAGGGGCCCTGGAAGGGAAGTGGGGAAACCAAGGGACTATTGAGCAGGGAAGGGGAACACTTCCTTGGGTGGGACAAGCATGTGGGGAATGAGAGGCTGTAGGTTGTTAGTTGAGTGAGCACATGAGACAAAGTATTTCCTGTTGTCCATGAGCCTTGGCCTAGATAGGAACCTTTTACCCTGGGTGGAGTCCAGTCCCAGCTTGGGGGTGACTCACCGTTGAGAGTGATGAACAGTGTAGTCTATGGTTGGGAGGTTCGTGGATGGTCTGTACGCAGTTGGTGACAATATTTGCAAGATAAGTACCAGGTGTATGATAAAAATGATATGTTGCTTTGTTATTTACATTCCTATGTTAAGGTTTATAATATATGTGATTATAATTGCCTGTATGTTTATGGGCCTGTAAATGTTGCATATTTGTAGTTATTGTTATTTCAGTATAAAATTCGTATGTTACAGAAAGTAATTGTTTGTTTATGTTTATATGTAAAGATTCCACGAGCGTGTTGTATGTATATGTCTTAGTTGCATGTAGTTTAAAGAGTAAATTTATGTGGCATTGCTCAGTTGACTACTGGGTATGTTACTGTATGTTCTGTAGTATGGGAATGAAAGTGTTCCCTAGAGTAGCATGGTCCAACTTGTTAAGGTAGGGAATGTTACCAAATTGCACCAGGCATATAGACCTCCTAAGACTTCGAACCATGACTTGGGATGTCATACGCATTTTCCACCATTGATCTAGATCTATTAGATAGTTTAAATCTCATTTTTCCATGAAATGGATTTCCTTCAAATCAAACAATTGTGATTTAATTGCGATATGATCCAATGATCATATATGGTTCTCAAAACTCCCCTCTCAGACTCCTATTTGGATGAAACACTCTAAAATCTATACTTTGATAGTTCAAACCTTTCCTTTCTGACTCCTTCTAATGGAACAACCTCCATCATTTATCATCTAAGATCTACGGTCACGCTCACCAATCCTCACTTATGTTACGCCAGGTCTTCGTCAAGGGAATAACACGTGGATTCCATGTGTCAAATTATCATTCATGGATACAACTTCCAGGTGTTACTTTCCCATTCATGCAGTTTGTTTCCATGTGTCCACTTCTAATTCATGGATTCCATCTGTCCTGGTCTCTATCAATTTCCATGTGTCTCTTCCTTATTCGTTGATCTATTCAACACTAAATAGATCTCCACCATTGATAGATATGGCCCTATCAGAGTTCCTCTAGATTATGGACTCCAATAAATATACTCTGAAACCCAATGAAATGTCACCACACGTCACCTTCGTAGCATCACCCTGGATTACTCCGAACCAATCTGAATTGTTTCTTGGTTCTCTCTCCTGCAATCTAAATCCTTGATTGGAGTTTGGTTCTAGATATTTCGAACCTTTGGATGGCTGCTACAAACCTTTCCATGAGGGCTCTTGATAACCATCGATCTCTCTTCTATGAGATACGATTGTATATGTTGATTTCTTACTTTGTGGTGTAACTAGCATCATTTATATCTATGCCTCTTTGAGTGATCATCATTATTGATCAAACCTCTTTTTGTGAATTATTTTTCCAACTTACAGTCTGATAGACTTATTCTGAAATCCTTGACATTGTCCCATCGGATCATGAACTCAAGGATTCTTATTATCATTGATCCTTCCAGTTATCAACGATCACTATTGGATTTTCATTTCTTTTCAATTCTAATCCCAACCGTAAAACTCGTAAATGATGTCTTAGTATGATGAAATCAACTCTCACGGTTGATTCTTTACTTTGATCTAATATCTCCTATTGCATGATGCATGCATAAGTATTTTTGACTCCTATCTTTGACTCTCCTATGCAAAAAGTTGGATTAAAACTCTATTCCTCCTTGATTCTTCTCCAATTTCACTCTAAACAAGGTCTGATTTGGCTCACCTTTCAACATTTGAATGATGCTTGACCTATCCCAGTCTCAATTCCTTTCAATGTCACCCATTCCTCGATTTGAGGGTTTCACACATTTCACCCCGATACTTTCATACACTTTATAGAGTCAATATGCACTTTAATTACTCAACACGAAACCATTAATACATTTAAAGGTATCCACTTCCCTTGGAAATAGAGGACCCATAAATATGAATATTCTATTAATGAATATGTACATGAATTTATATAAGGTGGTTAGCCTTCTTGGCCTGATATACATTAAATTGACCTATACTCGGCCTGTAGGCCACACTTGGCCTCTTACACACAATCTCCCTATTCTTCTCTCTATTTAGCTTGGACCACATCTCTTCCCATAGTTTTACAATATTTAAAACGAAAGGATTCTAACACCAGAATTTGGTTCGGATCCTAAAATCTTTCAACTATCAATCTTTAGGACCTCTCATGTCCTAAAAATACTCAACTACTCTTGATATCTCTCTAAATATTACAAACTCTCAATATTTGCTTAAACAAGGCATATTCGATTACATATTAATCAATCTCAAACTTAAAAATCTCTATCCTATGCAATTCTTCTATAATTCCAATAAAACATACAAAAATACAATAATTCAAATACCCCCTAGGTCTAATCAAACTAAGTTATTTTGGAGGAAAAAATGTTCCTTCATCAAACTCTCAGGGTTAAAATGTTTCATGATATCCTGATCATGTGTCTTCAATTTCTTTAGTATTCCTTAATCCCATTGTTGATGTTGTCCTTATGCTCTAATGCATAATCTCTTTACTATTGTCTTCCATTTTCATGGATCCCAAACCTTATGTTGTTTTCCACTTTATTTGTTGTTTGGTTGCTTCCTTCCTTGTTTTCTGCAACCTTCCAGGTTCCCATACTTTAATATGTTTTTGCACAAAATATCTTCTCCTTCAGTAGGTTGTATTCACATACTAAACTTCTTATGTTTCCTTTGATAAATCCATCTGGAAATTCCAATCATATGTTTCCATACTTTATGCCATCCAATGTCCATTATTTTATTAATTTGGTGCTCATCATTGTTGTAAGTTGTCTTCTACAACTCATCACAAAAATTATGAATGGCTTCTGCCATCTCCTTATCTTCACATATCTCTTTGTCGCCATCTCCTTGAGAACACTCCTCATTGAATACAAACTTATGAAAACAAAATTGCATATCCTTAAGATGCATGCTCAATCTACATGACTTCTCTTGGCTCAACCAAATTATGTTCTTGGAATTTATTAAGATGGCAGGTTTGTTGTAAAATAATTATTCCTTTTTGTAAATATTTCTCTATGGAAATGCACCAATCATCTCCAATACTAACATCACCCTTGAATTCCATTTCTCTTTTATAAAGTTACATACTTTCATCATTGTAATCTTGTATATCCCATTCCATGATTTCATTCACTTCATGAGTTGAAGTATCTCCAAGCCAATTCATTGTCTTCTATACACCTGCATTTATTGAACATGCATGGTCTTTCTTTTTACAGTTTCCAAGAGACAATGATGTCTTTCATCTTAATGAAAAAAAATTATGGTCCAATCCCTTTCCCATGAATTTACAAGGCAATCCCTTATCAACTCCATCATATTCCATGTCTATAAACATATGTTCAATCAGAAACTTCTCTACCTCATAAATTTCTTCCAATAGTTTCAACTCTGCATCAAGGTTTATGAGAATTTCATCTGAAATTTTCTCTCCATCTCTCTGATAATTTGAATGGTTACTTTCACATACCAAACTTTTCTTTTTTGTTGCACCAACAAATCCTTGTAATAGGCCTTCAACATCAACATTCGCCAACTGGGTATGGGCTCTTTTCTGATCACCTTTATGAGACAATGTAGCCTCATCTCTTGTTAGAACATAAATTAAATTATGTCCTCCTTCATATTCATTTATGACGAATTTAAGTAATCATCCATCATATACAAAACCTACAATGATACACAAATTGTCAGATTTAAAAATATAAGGCTCTTTATCCCCACTCGATGCCTTTGATATCATCTCTTCATGCCAATTTGAACTTGCCCAATAGTTCATGAAATTTTCAACAAATATATCTTTAGAATCCTCATCATCATCTACTCCAAGGACTAATCCTTGCTCTGGTTCACAATAGTGAACTTCCCTTTCATACTCAGTTGCTTTGAGTTCCTCCTTCAATATAGTGCACAACATGTGCTTCAACCTCACTTGCAACATATTCCATTTCACCTTCCTCTTCCTCAATGTTCAACCATACCTCTAGAATTCTGCATATTCCTGTAGAAAATCCATTAGTACACTAAGATGTACTTTCAATACATCCATCTCTCTCTAAAATTCCTCATCACTTATCCTCTTTATGCCAACTTCCTTGGCATTTTCCATATTTTGGATGTGGCTCCTTCCTAAAACTCTATCATGACTATCAATAGTCATATCCATCTCCTCGCATTTGAACATATCTTGTTCACAGTGAGTTGCATCAAGCCTCTCCTCTATAACAAGCCTCAATTCTTGTTACACAATACCTTATCAAGCCTTCCTCTTGAGCTTGACCTCTTGGTATCATTATGGTTCTCTCCTCTAAACCTTCTAAGAACTCATTTTCTCTTCTCTGGATTTTTCACCTAATCAAACTCTCTAAGAACTCCTCTTGTTCTCCATACTTCCAATATTCATCAGGAAGTCTCTACATCACCCCTTATTGTAAGGTTATTCCACAAGCTTATTTACTTGAGAGCTCTAATTTCTCCCTATTCCTCTATCACAACTTCAATAGTTGTAATGGTTGTTATCATACCTTGTCCCTCAGCTACTACTACCTGCATTCACGGTTCTTCATAACTAGAGTTAAATACAAAATTTTTACCATTACTTGCAACATCTACTCATGATATTTTATTCCCATTCAACACACTTGAATGGACAACTCTGTGTCACAATGCCTCTGCAACATTTCTTAAATCAATTATAGAAGAAACTAAATTTCCTCTTTCCACTCCAGAGTGTAACCTCGCTCTGATACCAAAAATGATGACCTCTCAGAATTAAACCCACATATGAAAAAGTTAAAATAACTTACTCTACATAGCTCCAGGATCTTGAGTTGTTCTTGATTCTTTAATTCAGACTAATAAACCCCTTTTAATAGAGCCCTCGATTCTCTGTCGACATGCCCGTGGAGTTCTTAACTTAAGAATTCATGGATTGATTTAATCTTCTATACCAGGCGTATATACCTCATAATAATTCAAACCATGAATTGGGCTATAATAGTCATTTTCCACCATCAATATGGATCTTATCAAATAGATTAAACCTCATTTTACCATGAAATCAATCTTCTTCAAATCGAATGGTCATGATTTAATCATGATCTAATCCAATGGTCAGATTTGGTTCTCTTACCTCCCCTCTCAGACTCCTATTTGGATTCAACACTCTAAAATATATACTCCAACAGTTCACACCTTTCCTTTCAGACTCTATCGATTGGAACAACCTCCACCATTGACCATTTAAAATCTACAAGTCATGCTCACCAACCCTCTCTTCTGTTACACCAGGTCTTCATCAAGGGACTAACACATGGATGCCAAGTGCCAAATACTCATTACTGGATCCAACTTCCACATGTTACTTTCCCATGAATGTGCTTCATTTCCACATTTCCACTTCTCATTCATGTATGCCATATGTCTCGATCTCTATCACTTTCCACGTGTCTCTTCCTTATTAGTTGATCTATTCAACTCCAAATAGATCTCCACCATTGATTGATATGACCCTATCAGAGTTCCTCTAGCTTATGGACTTTGATGACTCTACTTTGAAACCCAATGAAATGCCACCATGTGTCTCCTTCGTAGCATAACCCTAGATAAATCCAAACCAATCTGAACCATTTTTCGGGTCTCTCTCCTGCAATCTAAATCATTGAACGGAGTTGGGTTATAGCTCTTTCAGACCTTTGGATGGTCGCTCCAAACCTTTCCATGAGGACTCTTGATAACCATCAATATCTCTTCTCCAATATATGATTATATTTGTTGATTTCTTACTTCCTGGTGTAACTAACATCATTGATCTCTGTGCCTCTCTGATCGATCATCATTGTTGATCAGACCTCCCTTCGAGAATTATTTTTTCAACTTACACTTGGATAGCCTTATTCTGAAATCCCTGATGTTTTCTCATTGGATCCCAAACTCATTGATGTTTCTCGCCATTGATCCTTCTAGTGATCAATGGTAACAATTGGATTTTTATTTCTTCATGATTCTAATCCTGGTCTTCCAGCTCACGAATGAGGTATCGGTCTAATGAAATGAATGCTCATGGTTGATTCTTTGCTTTGATTTGATGACTATTATTTCATGACATCTGCAAAAGGATTTTTGACTTCATTCTTTCACTCGCATGTGCATAAAGTTGGATTCAAACTATGTTCCTCCTCAATTCTACTCTGATTTCACTTTGAATAAGATCTGATTCAACTCACCTTTCAATAGTCAATTGATGCTTGACCTATCCTTATATCAAGTCCTTTCAATGTCACCCATTCCTCGATTTGAGGGTTTCACACATTTCACCTCGATACCTGCATACACTTTATAGAGTCAATATGCACTTTAATTATTCAACACAAATCCATCAATCATTTGAAATGTATCCACTTCACTCAGACATAGAGGACCCATAAATGCAAAGATTCTATTAATGAATTTGTACATGAATTTATACAAGTTTGTCGACCTTCTTGGCCTGAGATACATTAAATTAGCCTCTACTCGCCCTACAGGCCACACTTGGCCTCTAACACACAATCTCCCTATTCTTCTCTCTATCTAGCTCAGACCACATCTATGCTCGTATGCTTAAAATATTTAAAATGAAAGAATTCTAACACCGTAATTTGGTTCAAATCCTAAAATCCCTCAACTATCAATCCTTAGTACCTCTCAGATCCACAAAATCCTCAACTACTCTTGATATCTCTCTAAATATTACAAACTCTCAATATATTCTTAAACAATGAAGTTTCGATTACATATTAATCAATCTCAAACTTAACAACCTCTATCATATGCAATTCTTCTAGAATTCCAATAAAACATAGGAAAATACAATAATTCAAAGACCCCCCCTAGGTATAATCAAACTAGGTTATTTTGGATGCAAAAATGCTCTTGCATTAGCATTCAACTTGGAAAAACATTTATACTCTTCTGTTACTTTTTTTTTCTAGTTGCAATATATTATAATTGAATGAATTAGAATATTTTTATAATGACACTTCACAAGTAACTTGTATCCTAAATCATGTAGTGCAATGTTCCAAACAATAATTTGTACACCATGTATCATTTAGTGCTTCATCAAGAAATGGATTTGAGTTCTGCACAAGGAATTCATTCACTGAGTGACCTTGGTTAAGCCACCTCATTCATACTTTAGGTATCTCTACTCTATTCTGAATTGGGTTTGTGTTAAAATACAACAATTCCATGGTGGATTCAATGTTTAAAATCGAAAACAATTCAAGTTTTGTAGGTGGTGGAGGATCAAGTAGTGACTCCATGTGGCATACCAAGTGTATTTCCTTTCTAGAAAACTCGTAGCATAGTAGATAATAGTGCAATCTCAATCATTTTTTCATCATAAGCATGAAAGACACCCTTGCCTCAACTATTTTTAGAGCCTCAACTACATTCTCAGACCCTCAATTTCATCATTGTTAGAGCCTACAAAATTGCCACTAAGAAATTTGTTTCTTTTTAATGATTTTTTAATTCTGAAAATTAGGAGAAAAAATTAATACACTAGGGTAATAAATTCACATCACAAAGAATTGAACCAACTAGAAATTTGATTCATGAAATTTCATAAACATTAACTTTTTTTTTAAATAAATTGAATCAATATAAAATTTAACAAGTATTACAAAGACATAGGTTACACAATGCATGGGTATGGATAGCTGCTAGGTTTTCTCTTTGAATGTCATCTACAGAAGGTCATAACTCTCACTATTGTCACCAAAGGGGGGCTTAGGCCCCCCTCCCCCAACCTATGCACGTCACACACAAGTAGGTACTGTACCCTCTGGGGTTGAATCCCCCAAATCATGACTCTATTATTGATGACACTACTAGACCAGAAGCTCCCTCGCTCGAGGAGCCCATGCCAGATGTTGAAAAAACATCTACACAAAATACACATTGGAGACCCAGACATTGCATCCCAAAGGTTGTGGAAACTCCTATGTAATAAATTTTCTCTCACAATATTGGAAGATACTTACAACACATGAAAGATCACACACTAGTTGGTAAGTTTCTAAGTCTCTGGCTGAACGAGAGGGATCCGATTACCTAGAATCATTCTCAATGGAAACCCACGTGTCATATTGATTTGAAGCTAGGCTCTAAAGGGTTATTTATAGTTATCTTTGAAAACCCCCATGAAAGAGACACAATCTTTGAAGTAGGGCCTTAATTATTCTGCTCTCTTGGCCTTCATCTTTGATTTTGGAAGGATAACTTCAACACAAAGAAAGATAATTTTTCATATGCTCATGTTTGGGTGTGCCTCTACTCTCTTCCATGTGAATACTGGGAGAAATAAATCTTGGATGGAATCAACAATACCCTAGGAAATTTTGTAAAATCCTCAGAAGCCATAAGACAAGGATGATACACAACGTATGCTAGAATTTGCATTTACATTAATGTATCAATTCCTACTCCTAAATCAATCCTCTTATACTTATAGGATGTAGAATTGATTCAAAACTTGGACTATGAGTTCATTCCTTTTCATTTTCGTTGTTGTCATGAACATGGCCACCTTTACAGAGATTGTTCCCTTCTAAACTTGCCTCAACCCTCTAAATCTAACCCCAACTTGGACGAAAATGGTTTCACTAAATTCCTTCTCACCATAGGCCAAACAAAACGCCTACCACCCAAGGTCCATCTAGGTAGAATAAAACTATTATTTCCAAGAATTGTTTTGATCCCATCATCTCTCTCCCACCAGACTCGAACATGGTGATTATAGAATCTCCATCCCCTGGCTTCCCTATAAATAGAAAACACAATAATTTTCCACTCTCTGATGACCCAACAATTCCCAAAACCATTGTAGCCTCCCCTGAAATGCCTCCTTTAGAAGATTCCCCAATCTTGTTCCCTTTAAAGGAAAGGAAAGACCTAGATGCAAAATAAATGGAGTGAGAGAGGATCAACCTACCGATTATTGTGGATTTGGTTTGAAAATAGAAAATGAATTCAGTCCCCCTAGAGCACATTCAACTTGTTCAAAAGGCCCTCCACAAAATCAGGAGAGAAACTATGGATTCCTTGGGTGATACCTCATCAAATCCCAATCTAGGCATTCAACCCAATAAGCTCAAGCCTAGGAAAAAACCCTTCTAGTTTGAGAATTATTTATTTTTTCACCCAAATTTCCTAAGCAGTATCAAATCCTGGTGGGATGGATCCACGCATATTAAAGGATCCCTGATGTATCGATTTCAACAACACCTTAATATCTTCAAGCAACATATTAAATCTGGAATAAAAACAAAGTTAGAGACATCTTCTAGGATCATAAACTCCTAAACTCGTAGATGAAGATAGTCTAGCAACATATTATATTACAAGGAAGATCTCTAGATTTGGTGCATCAAGAAAATATATTGGCAGAAAAAATTGAGGAAAGGCATAAACAGGAAGAAGTGCTTTGGCGGAAAAAATCGAGGATCTAATGGTTGAAGGAAGGAAATTGTAATTCCAAATTATTTCATCATTCAATGATTTAGCGTCGTCACTCCAACAACATAACTCATATTATCTCGAGTAAAGGTAATAAACTCACCACTCATTTAGATATGAATAAAGAGATTACTTTTGTTTTCATGAACTTCTCACCAAGCCTAAAACTGATCGTATGTAATCCATTCAAAATGTAATGCAAAACATCCTTTTCCTAATCTTTGAGAACCAAAATCCCATCCTTATAAGGCCTATCTCCCTTAGAACGAGAGTTGAAGCAACCAACTTTAGTTTAACAATAGGAATATCCCCTGGTCCATATGGCTTTACCTCTAAATTTTTTTAACATTGTTGGTCGATTATTAAATGGGATGTCCTTGAGCTAGATCAGGAATCTCAAAGAGTATCAAGGGTTATACCTACCTTGAATGCCACTTTTCTTACCCTAATTCATTAGGAAGATAAGGTGGTTGATCCCAATAAATTTCACCCCATTTCCCTTTGCAACATCATTTACAAGAGAATTTCCAAAGTTATTTCTCTTTGCCTTAAACCCCTCCTACCCATTCTAATTTCCCCATATAAATATAGATATGTGTAGGGGTGACAAATAATTGAAATTATTTTTCAAAGTCGCCAAAACCTCAGGGATGTTATTTAATATGGATACGTCCAAAGCCTTTGATAATTTGAGTTGGAAATTCATCAAGGAAACTATTATTTCCTTTGGTTTCCATAAGAATTGGTTCATGTGTATAATGGGTCTGATCATGATCCAGGTGGATATCAGTGGCCACCCACCTTTTCGAACTGGCTCAAAACAATTTTCTGGCAATTTTGGTAATTTACTAATTTTAGCAGTTTTTAACTTCCGAGGCCATTTTGAGGCCCTAAAATATGTTTTTGAGAAAATGGGCAGCAATATGGAACTTCCTTATATATTAACCCCAAAATGAATCTCCTCGATGATACCTTTCCAACGGGCTATCATGCGCCTAAAATGAAGATCGTATGCAAAAGTTACGACCCCGGGAAGTTGATGTATTAACTTACCCAAATGGGGCCCACATGACTTTTGGCACTTCATCTCCTATGGATAGGTTTTTGGATGTCTAGGGTTTTTGGCATTTCTTTTTATTGTAAAAAGGCCTTCAGAGCCTCATTGTAATCATCTTCTTGCGAATGCAAGTAACCGTCACATCTCTTCTCAGAGATAAGCTGACACCATTCTAACGAGTCTTTCACTCTGTATTTTTACAGTCTTTGTACATCTCTTTCATTAATAGAAATCATGTATTACTATATATCTGTGTTTATGGTTGCATATATGATACATTTCTGTTATATTATTGAATATTTGCAATATCTCTATGCATTTATTTATTATATCTCCGCTCTCATTTCATATCGAAAATAATCCGGATCAAATCTCCTCTTCTTTTTTCTCCCTCTTGATCAATAGCTCCCCCTCCTAGCCTTTTTTCCCCTCTCATTGTATCAGAAAAGGTGATCCCCTTTGTCCTTTCCTTTTCATCCTTATGGATGAAGGTCTAGGGAAAAGTATCAAGGTTGTGATTGATGATCATAAAATTCAAGGCATGTCTCTTCATCATTTTGTTGATCCCTTAATGCATAACCAGTTCATCGATGACATTATGTTGATGGGAACCCCCTCATTGTGTGAATATCAATCATTATAACATGTTCTTTACAACTTCATGGAATCCTAGGATACCTCCATTAGTCATATCAAATCCCAGATCTTATTATTTAATACCCCACTCTCCATTCAATTCCATATCACCTAAATTCTTGGTTATTGAAGAAGATCCCTTCCGGTCAAGTATCTTGGGGTTCTCTTACTTGTTTCAGGGGCCTGCAACAACTCATGGGAATACCTCCTTTCCATGATTAGTAAAAATATTTTGAATTGGACCTTCCATTCCCTAAACATTTCTTGCAGATTAGTTCTTCTAAAATATGTTCTTCAAGTGATTCTTATATATCTCTTCTTGACATTTGTAGCCCCCCCAAAAAAAATTAAAAGTTGTTAGAATAATTTAGAAAAAATTCATATGGAAATGCACCCGATCCTAAAAAAATGGTCTTTGGTTGCATGGAATACCATTTGTATTACCAATTCTAAAGGAGGCTTAGGCATCATAGATCCAAAAATTCTCAACAAAACTATGGGAGCCAAAACTTAGTGGAGATGGCTTCAATAGAAAGTAGAATTACGGAGTCGAATATGGAAGTAGAAATATTCATATCATATAGATAGTTCATATCTCATCAGGATGATAGATAATTACACATGTTTCCTCATCTGGAACTCAACATGGAAAAATCGGTGGTTAATTCAATAATACAACTTTTGGGAAATATGTAATAGGAAAGTTTCTCTCTTATGGGAGGATTGTTGGCAGCAACTTTTAGCTATTTAATATGATAACCTTAGCCTCCTCAAGTACACCCTCCATACTCTCCTTGGGAAGAAAGTAAAAAATTACTAGGCCAACACTTCTAATTCTTTGGAATGACACACCTGGCATATCGACCAAGATCACATTCCCCTCCAACTTAGACGCCAACTTCAATCCCTATTACAACTTTTAACTCATAGAAAAATTTGAGTCTCCTCCCAACCTGATAAACTAAGATGGGGATATTAACCAACTGGGAACTTCAATATCAAAGAAGCATATATTTTAGCATCCCATCATCCTCACCTCCCAGAGGAAGATGTATGGCAAAGAATCTGGAAAAACAATCTCTGGCTTAAAATAACCACCTTTCATTGGCAAGTAGCGCACACAACTATTCTCAATTGGGATCATTTATGCAGAAGGGGCTTCATTGGCCCTGGGTTCTATGTCCACTACAATCATCATGCAGAAACATTGGAACACCTCCTTATCTTTTGTCCCTTCAATAACTCTCTTTGGGTTCAAGTTGTTATGGATTTTAGACAATCAAACTACAATATGAACTCTGTCACATCCACAATCAGTTCTTGGCGTGATATTTTCTTTGTCAATCTGATGCTTAATCAAAGTTGGATGATCTTTCCAGGGTTCATCCTTTCGGAAATTTTCAAATAACAAAACCACCAAATCTTTAAGGATCAATCCCAAACTAAGGAGATAATCTAGAGGAATACCAAGAAAAATATCCAGGAGACTATATCTAAAGAATATTGAGACCCAACTGATCTTCATTGTGCCCCTCAAGAGCATTGCCTCCTATATTTATGGATATCCTCAACCCATACACCCTCTCTTCCATCCCTATTCCATCTCCCAAAACCTTCTATCCCCTCCTCTTGGTCCCTCCCCAGCTAGGTTGAATCAAACTAAATCTCGACGATGCTTCTAAAGGTAATCCTGGTCCAACAACTTATGGTGGAATCTTTAGAGAAAAAAATGGTCAGATTCTTCATATATTATATAACTATTCAGGAATCAACTCCAACAATTCCACAAAATTATGGGCCCTAATAAAACATCTACAAATATCCCACCATAATCAGTTTCATCAACTCATTGTGGGCGGGGATTCCCATCTTATCCTTGACATGCTAAACAAGATCCAATGGGGCTCATCTTCATCCAATATATCCACCCATTGGCGATTTGAAGCCTTGATTGATTTATCATGTTCTTTTATATCAAACATTTCATGCTTGTTTCACTCCCCTATAAAGAATGAGGAGAAGAAAGTGGTTGATCTTTTATCCAACACTAGCCTTGATAATCACTTGGATGTTAGATGGGATAACCTTCCCAACCTCCCCTTGAGGAACATTTGTCTCACTTTAGTTGAAGCTGATCTCCAGTCCCTGGATGGGGTGCTTATCAATTCAAATGATTATGAGGGAGGAAATATCGAGGAAGTGACTTTCTTGAGGAACTGACTGGTTGTGGGCTTCTCACCTCATCCCACACCTGTCACTCAGGCATCAAATTTGCATGACACCCCTATTCATGTCGAGGTCCTTTTATGGTCACACAGGATAGGGGGTTATTATTATTAGGTAGATGTAGAGAATAGTATCACCCACAATGAAATATACCATATGAATAATAATATATGAAATAGAAATATTTAGCAGTAGTAATGGAACAACAAGATTATAGCTAGAACAATACCAGGATAACACCAGAAAGAGCACCTTTATTAGAGATAGAAATGTTCACTTTCCTCTTCGAGGGTGAAACCTCCAACATAGAAGAGATCTATAAAAATAATCTCCAAGACAAAATATCCCATTCTTCCTATTCTTATTTATACTAATTATACCTTCTAAGGAAACGTCTAGAGGAAGATCTTTCTAGAAGCAGAAGCTTCTATTAGGTCTTCTTACATTGACTTATTATCCTTTATATATTGGATATTGTTAACTAAATTTGGCATTTATTACATAGAAAACATATACTACTAACTAATGACTCATGGAGAGGGGTTAGGATCAGATCCTAACATGCCCTCCCCCTTCAAAAAAATCCTTGTCCTGAAGGTTGCAGGTGCGGAAACTACTGGATTATGATCGATGGTTCCAAGGTCGCATCCTCTTGTGATGTGTCATTCCACTTGAACATCACTTATTTGATAGTTTTACCACCCAACTAACTTTCACAGTGATTGAGGAATGATTTTTTTTGGATCCAAAGGTATCCTTCTTCAAATAATTCTGAAAGGATGGTTTGGACAAAAAAATTCTCACCCACCACTTTCTTCAAACAGGAAACATGAAACACCGTATGGATTTTGGAACTAGAAGGAAGGGCCAATTTGTAGGCCACTGAAATAATATGCTTGATGATCTAGTAAGGACCATAAAAATTGGGTGCCAAATTTTGATTTCCCTAGGATTTGAGATATGTTTTCTTGTAAGGTTGTATATGGAGAAACACCTAATCACCTTCCTGAAAAACCCTTTTTGAATGGTGTTGGTCTTCTTGTAATAGAACAATATTTTTTGTTTCATTTCTTTTAGAAAATGGATGAACTTATGGACGTACATTGGGGGTTTGACTTTCTGAAAGGAGAGGGATGTTATGATAATTCCCACCCCAAGAAGGAGGTAAGGTTGTGGGAACCTCAAATACCTTGGGGTACTTTTCCAAGATAAATTGCAGGCTAGGAGGAATGAACTACGAGGCATGTTCAGTGACCTATATGGCATTAAGTTGATAAATCACACCATGGTGTCCTTTCTTCAAGAGTTTTTCCATCCTATGAGAGATGATGATTTCAGGAGAGCCCACTTGAAGACCTTGTAGGGTATATGACTGAGCATCTTAGGTGAAGCTCATATTAATTCTTTATAATCCATTATGATTGTCCCTAGAGTGTGAATCCATTCCACTGCTAATACAATATCACAACCACCCATTTCAATAGAGAACATGTGGGTTTTTAGATGATAATCACCCATTTGGAGTTTCACATTCTCACAGTGGCCCCCACATTTCATAGTACCACCATTAGCGATGAGGATTTGAAAAATGGAAATAGGGTGAACAAAGCAAAGGATCTCATCAACCAGCATGTGATGAATAAAATTATGGGTTCTACCACCGCCATACTATGCTTGATGTAGCCCTTGATCTTCAATGTTTGCGGGGCGGAAATACCCAAGAGTGCATGAAGCGATATGACAGTTTCCTTTGGTTCCATAGGGGTTACTACTGGAGCTTTGGCATTATCACTTGGTTGAGCCTCCTCTGGGTCAAGACCCTCATATGATAGGATGTATTCATAGGGAGATGAAATTGATGCATCAATCTGAAAGAACTTTTTCTCTCTATATTTATGCCTTGGGGAATACTTTTCATCACAGTAGTAGCAAATTCGGGGAAAATTTTAGGGTCTAAATTTCAACCATGGGATAATTTCCATGGTTTTTCCCAAAAATATATTCAACATTCTAAAAATTATTCACCCAAATTCTATAGGAAAAAATTATTTTACCTTAAAAATCACCAAAGTTTTATAAAATCCTTAGAAATGTGAATATTTTAACAAAACTATCACCAAACATTTATAGTTGACATGCAAAGAACCAGTAAGATTCGCCAAGGTTTCTACATTTCAAAATAAATTTCCATCCTTAAAATTATCCCTGAGCAAAGTCCTTTCTTGTGACGTTCTTCCATTTCTTTTAGAGATACCTTTTGGACCTTCAAGGTTTGTGTCGGAGCTAGGTTATCCTCGAGCTAGAATGGTTTGGGAATGTAGCCTTTAGGGTTGGATCCTAAAGAATGGTCTTTGCATCTTGTGATAATTGACATTCCTTCAAACAAGTAGTAGGATGATGCATACTCACATGAGCCCTAATGGATTTCTTTAAACCACTGATAAAACATTCAAGGTAAAATTCATTAGATAAGCCCTTGGTTCAGATAGACTACTATTCAAATGTCGCCATGAAGTCTTTGACTGATCTAGTTTGGTGCATCTTAGTGAGATTTCCCCAAAAATGTGATTCCCTATCAAAACGGGCACAAACTACTTTAGTGAACATTTTCCAAGTGGGTAGTCCCCGATAACATTTCTTAGACCATTGCCACCACTACCAATGTTCTTGATCCAAGTACAAAACCCATACATGGAGTTTGGTCTCCTCATCCTGGATATCATGAAGGGAAAATTATTTTTCCATTTGAGAAATCCACCTTACGGGGTTGGAACCATCAAATTTATGCATGTCAAGTTCGGGCACCTTATTTCACGAGGGTGGAGAACCACAAGGGGAGCTAGATGAGTGATTATACTCATAATGGGAAGACTGAGGGTCCTCAATATTGGGCTCAACATTCTTACTCTTCAGGAGTTTCTCCAGAGTGTGAGATTGATTTTCAAGGCAATTTTGGAAGATGGTGGTCATGGAGGCCATTTTTTGTTCTAGTTTGGACACCTTGTCCTCCAAGGTTTCTTAGGACTAAGAGTTAGTACTAGGCATGGTGGAGGATTAAGTAGTAGAGGAGATGTAAGGATGGAAATACAGGCCTAACATTGATAGGTACCAGCATGATCAAGACAAGGAGAGGAATCTAATGGGATTGGTCTCAACTAAGGGCATCCCAGAAAGGGTTGGGTATTCCTAAAAACAAATACTTAAAAATGAAGGGTACCAATGCGATCAGAATGAAGAGAGGAATCCAATGGACCAAGTATCAAATAAGGGTGCATCCTGGACCCATACCTTTTTTTTACTTTTGTGGAGTTATATTGCGATCTGAATAATAATGCAGTGACGAAATGGCCAAATGCTTAACAGGAAGAAATGTGTAGGAATTTCTCAACCAAAATGCAAGAGACATAGTTTCACGATAATATATCTTGTCTGTTTTGTTTATGTATCTGTCCCAAGGATTAGGATATTCAAGGTTTCTACAGACAAGGGTTTTCCCTGTGGTATAACTCTTTGATATATGTGTGGGGTGCAACAATAGTACTCGGCCCAATATCTCAAGGAACCAACTAAAGAGGCTAGACCGTGCCCTTAGTCGAACTACTAGACTACCTAGGTACTAGAGAGTATATTCTCGAGTGTTGTTCTTGGTGTTGGATTACTGAAAGGGGGGTGAATCAATAATAAAGCAAATCAATCCTTTTTAACCATAATATGCAAGTGTTATATCAATGTAGAATTATCATCCAATAGTTGAAGAGTAAATAAGAAATGAAAAAATGAGCAATCATACACATACACAGTACACCAGTGTTTTTACATGGAAACCCAAAGTGGGAGAAAACCACATAATGTTTTTTCTTATATGTCTTTAAGAATTACATTCATTAGAAGCACCAACTTCCTTTTTTTTCTATCTGCAACTAGAGGGAGGCTCCAACCCCCTAGTTTCTCAGGATACAACTTGAGGGAAGCTCCAACTCCCCAATTTTCTGGCTACAACTAGAAGGAGGATACAACCCCCTATGTTCTTCAGCTACAACCAAAAGGTGGCTACAACCACCTGTCCTTGTCCTATCCAACCACCATGACGTATAAGTAGAATGATGGAACCACTGTCACACTATCACCATGAGATATATTGTTGTAAACCTATACCAATAAAACTGTACCAGACAATTTGTACCAATAACCTAAACCATGCATCAACCATGCAACAACCTGTACCTCAACCTGTACCATAATCAAGTGCATCAACCATGCACCAACCTGTACCAAAAAACCTCTAATCAACTTGTACCATAAAAAAATGCACCAACCATGCACCAACCTGTACCTCAACCTCTACCATGAACAAGTGCATCAACCATGCACCAAACCTGTACAAATAACCTGTCACAACAACTTGTCCAAACAACCTATCACAACAACCTATCTCATCAATCTTATCAACGAAATCATATCTACTCACCAATATCAATCACCAAGACGACTCTCAAATATGTGCATCAACCAAGCATAACACAACAACTCATAATCATCACCAAGATCAATATGTGCTTCTAAGAATATACCAATACAAGTATGTTACATCATCCATAAACCATGTGTCAACAATACTACTAACAAGTGCCTCCAACTATGTACCAAGTATGTACCAATCATGTATCAACTACTCATCAACTATGATTCATCAAGATGTACCAACATCATAAAGTGTACACCTCATGTATGTGCCAACTCATCAACTACTTGTCTCAACCATGTACCCAACATGTACCTCAACCAAAAACCCTCATAAATTTCATCATCCAAATCTAATTTGTAACTCTGTAATAGACCTGTTGTATATGATCACATAACTATTGGAAAATGTTTAACAGGTAGCATATGCTTTTCGTTGATGGAAAGTACAACAGTGATGATGGCTTGAGTACAACAACGATGATCAACAGACAAATATAATATAAGTCGAGGAATATCGAATGATCGAAGGCAACACAACATTGACAAAATGATCAAAGGCCCGAGAAGCATTTTTTATCATTAAATATCATTCAAAATTCCTGAAAGAACGAGGGCCGTCAGATCAGAATATAGACAAGAAGAGTGCTGAACAGGAGGACGGATCTCAGACGTCAGATCTGAGCGCAGGGTCCAACCACCATTGGATCGAGGAGAACCTGCATGATCCTTAAAGAACAAGGAGAAGCAGGCGTAATTGCGATATGTGAAATCGTGACTTAATCTGAGCTGTCAGATCGAGGTTGAATCTGGACCGTTGATCCCAGTCCATGTCAGAGTTTCGAGGATCGCGAGTTAAACATGTCAAAGATTATTAACATTAGGAATCCTGAAATCGCGATATGCGATATTACGATTTAATTGCAGCCGTCAGATCAAGATAAGATCTGGACCGTCGATCCGACTCATGTCAGCAAACCATGTCAGCTAGGAACATGTGGCACAACCAGGTAATGACAAGTGTCAGACTGATTCAACATTCCAGACACATGTAAGTCATGAATCATAGTGACATGTGGTAGTATTCAACAAGTGTCAATCCACATGTGACGTCAACAAATTTACACCACTTCGGAGTTTTGAGGATCGCATGTTGGAGATGTGAAAGAAACAATGAAACAAGAATTTCGATATCGCGATATGTGAAATCGCAAAATGATCTGAACCATCAGATCAAGTGTTGATATGGACCGTTGATTCCAGTCCATTTTGGAGTTTCGAAAATCGAGAGATGGAGAAGTCAGAAAATCTCAACATTAGGAGTCACGAAATCGCGAAATGCGAAATTGTGAAAGTTCCTTATGCATAAGGTTGTGGTCACAACCCTTGGAAACATAAGCGAGAGATGGAGGAAAGAGATATAGAAACCAAGCTCATTTTAGGGGATCACGACTTGGAGAGGCAAGAACTCAATGAAACAAGAGTGTCGAAATCGCGATATACGAAATCACGATTCAATCGCAGCTGTTGAATACAGAACAGGTGGAGAAGAGATGGCAGGTGGGGAGGAGAACGATACAAAAGGTGACACGACAGGAATGTGGCCCTTCCTCGATACCCCACCATTCCGGACCCCCCCCCCCCTTTAATTAAAGGTAGAATGGAAAAGGGGGTCCGGAATTGCATGAGCATCGTTGATCTGGGTACTTTAATCTTGACCACTCAAGAGATGCACACCCAATTCCCGACCCCCCCCCCCCTCCGCTTAAATATAGAATGGAAAGGGGGCTCCATAATCCAATCCTGACCATAGATCTGGGAGCACAGACTCTAGCCGTCTAGATTTTCTCACTGCGTATCCAACGGTGCAGATGAATTTAAACAAGATCGGAGGGATACTGAGGCATGACGCAGTGAAACTGCCAGAAACCATTGATGACGTCTCCTAGAGAATTCGAAGAGATCTCTGTGTGATCGCCAGAGGAGACGAAGAGTCTCCAAGCTTCGTCTAGTGAAGGAAGACTATTCTTAGAAGGGATTGGCAGATGGATGCGCGTTGAAGTTTGTAACTGAAATGGAGAAGGTGAGCTCGAATTTCACAGAGAAGAGGAAGAGTCTCAACTGCCAGAGAGAAAAATGAATCTCGGCATAACACCTAGTGATGATAGACACAGGGGTTGAACTGCCAGAGAAGTTGAAGAGTCGCGATGATGATCATGCAGAGCACTTGAGATGTGGAGGAGATTGGAGTGGTATGAGCATGCAAAAGAATGGAAAATATGGCATGCATAAGATGCACAGAAGATATATATACACGGTACAGAGAAGAGATCGGTGGCCATTGCTGTTGGAGTTTGTTGTGGTTGTTGTTGGTGAAAGTGATTCATGTGTGAAGAAGGAGGAGAGTGCAGCAGCTGAATTGCACAGAAGAGGAACTGTGGAGTGAATGGACATGGCGCACAGAGCATAAAAAGTAGAAGAACAGACAACCCAAGTCATGTGTGCAGAAAGGCAATGAGGCAGACATAGCAACGAAATGCATCAGAACAGTGATGAGTCTAGTAAGCCATTGTTGAACATCATATCACTATAATAAGTTTCAGTAGCAAAGATTTATATTTCAGGGTGGAAGGGAGGTGCTAGGGAGGACTTTTTTCCTCATAGGTTCAAGTGGGTGCTTGAACAAAGGGAGTTGTAGCTTCCATCTGGTTGCAACTAGAGAAACCAGGGTGGCAGGGTGGTGCAAGGGAGAACTCGTGTTCTCTGTTATACAGGTTGGTGCCTGTATGATTGGAAGTTGGTGCTTCCATCCAGTTGATGCTGGAAACACTCAGGGAGTTGGTGCTTCCTTCTAGTTGGTGCTAGAGAAACCAGGGAGTTGGTGCTTCCATCTATTTGGTGCTAGAGAAACCAGCTAGTTGGTGCTTCCTTCTAGTGGGTGCTAGAGAAAACAGAGATTTGGTGCACTCAGCAAGTAGCAGCTTGGAAAACAGAGGTTGCAGCCTCATTATGAGTTGGTGCTCATATGTATGATAATGTAAAGAATTTAACTATTACTTATCATATAAAGAAAAAGAGGTTTTTACCCTTTATGGGTTTCCTCAGGAAATATCTGTCTCTGTGTATCACATGTGTGTGACTGATACTAAATGTGTCGTTGTTTATTTCACTGCATTATTGTGATCATCATTGAGTGCCTTGTAAAGATTTTCAAAAGAAGCATAATTGTTTAAGCACAACAATAACTGATTCACCCCCC
>ML784672.1:301330-312094 GCA_009831015.1 Picea engelmannii
GACTATTCAAAGAAGTTTCGTCTCATTCTGATTTGAAAAATCCCGATCTGGGCAGAAATTCGAGTGTTCTGGTCATTACAGGATTTCGGTGGTTAACTGTATTAAGATTTAAGCTTCTTATCCACCGAAAATGCTGCTTTTCAGTGGTTAATGAGCACTTCTAGGCTCACCTAAACCACCGAAAGTCAAAGCTTGTTCAAAATCAAAATGTCAAAATTTTGATTACATATATGATTGCATTGATGTCCCTCTAGGCTCATTTCCAGACTTGGATTAGATCCATGAGGTTGTATAGAAATCTGCATCTGTTGCTGCTTGACATTATGCTTTTCTTCAAAAGCAGTCATTGTGGTAAAATCCTGAGAATGTCCTAGTGAGTTTGTGGCCAACGTTGTAGGATTGGCATTAGCATTCGAAACAATGTCTACTCCATTAGTATATCCACGCTCAGCTTGGCTTGTTTACGATAATGAGAAAAGATGGTACTGCTGAGAACTTAAAGGTATTTGTTGCTGTGGAGATGAGAAGTTGAATTGCTGCTGATTCTACTCCAACATTGATTCAATGTATCTTCACCAGAGATGTAACTTATAGATACTTTACAATTGATGTCTTTAGGATTCCTCGAAAACTAGATTTGATTGACTAATGAGCCAATTGCTCTACCACCTATAAGCTTTGATTGCCATCTCATCCCCAATCTCCTTCAAAACCTGTAACTGCCAGGGAATGATATCAACGATGTTCTTAAATGCAAAAAGAATGTTCCTTACAAATCTGGGATGCGCTTGCTCTTCTTAAGATTTTGTAGTTACCAGGTACTCTGCCTCATGTAGATATGAATCCCTCCTTTCTAGCAATAATCCTGTTTGACTACCAACTGCATCAAGTTCATCCACGAACACAATGCTAAGGGTATTTTCTTTGGCTTCAAATCTAGTACTTTGACTACATGCTATTTCAAAATGCGCTGAAGCTCAAAGTCCAATATCTTTATCATTGGATGAATAGCAGAAAGAAAAAAGTGTAGCAGATCAGTTAATCACCCCATTTTTTGGTGTCCCATCTGGATTACTATCCAAATTTGGAGGAGCTGTATTATCCCATTTAGATAAATGGTGAGAAGCTTTTAGAATAATAGAGAAAGCTAAGAAAGGAGAAAGTTTTTCCACTCCATCTGCTACTTATGTCCCTTCTGTGGATGCATAACTCATGACGTTTCGTAGCAAAATAACAACAATGCCAAATATCACTGAAATTAGGAAGGACATCAGAGTCATAATTTTCACTGGAAAAAGATGCTGCTCTAGGGTTTTCGGCGCCAAGCTTGGCACATCTTGCAACAACAGGCAATACCAGGAGGTCGCATATTGCAACAGCAGGCAATACCAGTTCTTTGCTTCAAGTTGGAAACTCTTAGCATATCCATAAATGAAGAAATGCATGAGCTATTCATTACTTCCTTTCGAAGAAAAATCCTTCACATGATTTCCTTATGACACATGGATAGGGTATTTAGCTTCTTTTGATATTCATGTACTCTCAGCTGACTGTGTTCATCTTAACACTTTAATGCACTTGACACTTGGTCACTGATTCAGTGATATGCTATGTGTTTTCACCACCTGGGCGATATTTCGAGTGCGTTTAGCACTTGTGTGCTCTGCTTGACACTCAGACTCAGTCTTGGGTAATTGAAAATTCTTCAACACACAGCTCCATTCATTTATCATAGCTTATTTCTAAAATCTTCAATTGTGTTGACCACATTTTGTTTGATCTGCACATCCTGATTCAAGAATGGAAGATTTGGGCTCGCTTGGCGCTGGAAACCGTTGTCGCTCCTTCATCTCATGGTGTATCTTGGCACATTAACTCGACTTCACCCAATGACATACAAACATTAATGATGACACTTGGTGTTGAATAGTTCAAATGGTGCAAAATTCGAACAGGTGTTGCGTTGGATTAACCAAACCCTCCACACGTCCTTTCCATGCATATCATTGATCTGCGAATGTCAACAAGGGCCTGTATAATTTCAATGACAAACACTCATAATAATTTAATGAGTTGTAATAAGCATAGTAGACTTGATGCTCAATATTGGGCTTTAGCATGTGAACTAGGCTTTGGTGACTGTTGATTCGTTGGTTGACATATAGCTTGACCTTTGGCGAGTGCAAGAGCAAAAAGATTTTAAATTTGAATGTGAGAAAGTTTTCGATGATTAAGGGCCCTTTTCCATGTACCTTTATCCACCGAAACAGTCAGCTTTTGGTGGTTAACTAGTCGTTTTGAATACCAGATTAACCACCGAAAACTGTAATTCCAAAACTTGAAAGCCAAGACCCAAAAGAACGACTTTCCCAACTTTATATTTCAAAATAGACCAGCAAATATACTCTAAAAAATTTAAAAATAAATTTTTGGACTTGTTCTTATCTTTACAAATGACGGTGTTCTTTTGGGAGATAACAGGTTCCAACAATAGTACTCGGCCCAATATCTCAAGGAACCAACTAAAGAGGCTAGTCCGTGCCCTTAGTCATACTACTCGACTACCCAAGTACTAGAGAGTATATTCATGAGTGTTGTTCTCGGTGTTGGATTATTGAGAGGGGGGGTGAATCAATAATAGAGAAATTCAATCCCTTTTAACCACAATATGCAAGTGTTATATCAATGTAGCATTATCATCCAATAGTTGCAGAGTAAGTAAGTAATGAACAAATTTGCAATCATACACATACACAGTACACCAGTGTTTTTACATGGAAACCCAATGTGGGAGAAAACCAGAGAACGGTTTTTCTTATATGTATTTAAGAATTGTATTCATCGAAAGCACCAACTTCCTTTGTTTTCTAGTTGCAACTAGAAGGAGGCTTCAACCCCCTAGTCTCTCAGGCTACAACCTGAGGGAAGCTCCAACTCCACAATTCTCTAGCTACAACTCCCTATGTTCTTCAGCTACAACCAAAAGGTGGCTACAACCATGTATCCTTGCCCCATCCAACCACCATGATGTATAAGTAGAATGATGGAACCACTGTCACACTATCACTATGAGATATATTGTTGTAAACATGTACCAATAAAACTGCACCAAACAATTTGTATCAATAACCTGAACCATGCATCAACTTGTACCTCAACCTGTAATCGGAATGTACCATAAACAAGTGCATCAACCATGCACCAACCTGTAATCAACTTGTACCATAAGAAAATGCATCAACCATGCACCAACTTGTACCTCAACCTCTACCATGAAAAAGTGCATCAACCATGCACCAAACATGTACAAATAACATGCCACAACAACTTGTCCAAACAACCTATCACAACAACCTGTCTCATCAATCTTATCAACCAAATCAGATCTACTCACCAATATCAATCACCAAGACAACTCTCAAATATGTGCATCAACCAAGCATAACACAACAACTCATAATCATCACCAAGATCAATATGTGCTTCTAATAATATACCAATACAAGTATGTTACATCATCCATAAACCATGTGTCAACAATACTACTAACAAGTGCCTCCAACCATGTACCAAGTATGTACCAATCATGTATCAACTACTCATCAACTATGATTCATCAAGATGTACCAACGTCATCAACTATACACCCCATGTATGTGCCAACTCATCAACTACTTGTCTCAGCCATCTACCTAACATGTACCTCAACCAAAAACCCTCATCAATTTCATCATCCAAATATGATTTGTAACTCTGTAATAGACCTGGTGTATATCATCACATACCTGCAAACCTTCCTTAACTTTAACAACAAGAGACTAGCATTTTCATCAAACTTTACTTTAGTCTAACATGACTAGTTTTGGATTAGTCAACAACCCTAACTTGAAATAATCATAACTATGTACCTGTAATGAATAAATCAGAAAATAGTAAAAAAAATTATTCAGTGTGTATGGAATTCCTTCAAGTGTCACTACTTGGAACCTCTCAGAAAAGGAGTTATAGCAAAAATGGCATACCTTGTTGAATTCTGGATTATTCTAGAGAGTGAACTTGTAGAGCATGCCCCGCACATAATATTTGTTGTATGGATCTGAAAATTGTACACAGAATACTACAGACTGTTCTCTAACCAACACATTTGGTTTTGCTAAATTTGGATCTACTATGAAGAAGTTATGACGTTTTTACCCAAAACACCTATTTTAGACTAGTTTCAGGACTAGCCACAAACCCTATTTTCCATGGACTGTATCTCCACAAATACAATGAACCACAAGATTAAATTAGTACCACAACTACTTGGATAGTTTTCCTCAATGGCCTCCCAATTTCACGGTCTGAATCATTCTATAAAAAAAATTATTGCAAAAATGGTGAGATGACCTGTAAATAACATACCTTAGAAAGAATCATCAAAATAATTTATCCTCCCTTGAATTTTGACCTTCTTTAATTCACCCTGCCTCTGAAGTTCGGCTTGGATATCCTTTCATTACCTCAGTCACCTATAGATATTCAATATTCTCAAGTGTGATGAAAATGAGAGAGCCTTGCCTCTTATTTATACTTTCATGTATCTTCCTCAAGGGGTTACCTTTTAACCATCTTAACCCAATTTCCTTATTTTAGGGCTAACCCACTTCTAACCAATTTCCATAATTAGAAAGTTCTCCATTTATTTTATTATTTAAATAAGCCTCCTTGACTTTGTCACTTCACTTTATTATTTAAATAATCCTCTTTGACTTTGTCACTTCACTTTATTATTTAAATAATCATTTTTTACTTTGTCACTTTAGTTTATTATTTAAATAATTTATTCTTTGCAAGCACTTTGACTTATTTGACCTTTTGGGGCTTCAATCCTACATATGAGGGTCCTCCAAATTCGTAAGGCCATAACTCTCAAACCGTGAGGATTTATGTGATGTTTCACATACCACCAAAAATGGCATGACATGCACTATTCATATAGAATAGTCTTACCTACAAATATATCAAAACTCATACCATTATACATGAAACAAAATTGCGTCCATTACTCAAACCTTTGTGCTACCATAATTCACTACTGAAATTTCTTCAAGGGTTGACATCAATGAAAACCAACCCAATTAATCAACAATCTCCCCCTTTGGCATTGATGGAAACACTTTGATGCAATACTAAAATCTTATCACTCATGCTCCCCCTAGAGCCATGCCTGCATCTATGTGATCAATGATCCCCCTGGAACCATGCCTCTGTCCTCTGTATATGATAAATTTCTTGCCCTTTGTCATCAATGGAAAAGGTATCTTTCCATTCGGGGCTACTCCCCCTAAATGAATCGTCTGATATCCAAACCTGAATTGTCCTCTTTATGGTGCTTCCTAATGTACATCTAAGACATATAAGATAAGCATTCAAAAGAATTCATTTTGGAGTAGAAATAACTCTGAGTCTCTGGTGAAGATACTCAAAGGCTTCTTGTGGAAGTGGTTTTGTAAATATGTCTGCCACTTGTTCTTTTGTGCCCACATATTCAACTATGATGGTTTTTTCTTTAACTCATTCCCATAGAAAGTGATACTTGATTGGAATGTGCGTCATCTTAGAGCGCATCACCGACTCTTTGAGATATTGATGGCACTTTTATTATCACAATATATTGGAATGGACTCATCATACTCAAACTATATATCTATCAGAGTTTGTTTCATCCATAGAACCTATGTACACCATGTTGTTTCTACAATATACTCTGCCTCGACTGTAGATAAATATATTGATGATTTTTTCTTGCTTAGCCATGATACTAAACACTCAACCAATTAGAACATTGCTCCATTGGTTCTTCATCGGTCATCAATGCAACCTTCCCAATCTGCATCTATGTAGGAAACAAGTGAAAGATCCTTTCCTTTTGGATACCATAATCCAAACTCTTTTGTTCCTTTGAGATATCTGAAAATCCTCTTCATTGCTAATACATGTGATTCCTTTAGTGTTTCTTGAAATTGTGCCACTTGTCCAACTGCCTGCATTACATCTAGTCTGGATGATGTCACATATAGTAAGATACCAATCATTCACCTGTATTTCCTCTGGTCTATAGACTTTGAATCATCATCTCTTCTCAACTTGCAACTGGTTTGTATAGGAGTGGTAACTAGTTTGTAATTTTCCATTACGAACCTCTTTAGCATTTTTTTGATATACTTAGTTTGAGAAATAAAAATTCATTGGTTTCTTTGACATATATGAAGACCCAAAAATAAGGATATTTCTCCAAGTAATGAAATTTCAAATTAATTTTGCATATCCTTTGCAAATTATGGCTTCACCTATTATTAGTACTTCCAAAACAATATCATGAACATAAATTTCAATTAATAAAATACTACCTTGAGTTACCTTGATGTAGAGGTTATTTTTTGTGCCTACTTTCCATAGTTAGTAGGGAGTTTTGTCATTGTTGTTTCTGAGCATTACTGTGTTTTGAATGTGAATTGTTGTATGCACTACATGTGTCCAAAAAATATCTGTCAATTTGGAATCCATTAGCATTGTTCGAGCCATTTCATGTGTAATGATCATCCATTATGATAATGTTCATTTGTCTCTGAACCACTTTCTGAACCAATCTATGAATCTATGCTCTCGTCCACTTTCATATATATGTCCAAACCTACTAAGTATTCTTACAAATCCATATTTGTCCATACTTTCCAAGACTCTACTTGTGCAACTGTCCATAATGTTGACCCATTTATCACTATACTATCATGAAGTCTTGATTAATATATCAAACTGTACTTCTGTTAATTGATTGCTCTGGATCTGTCTTCTCAAACTCTGCAAGTTTCTTGAAGGATTGTTCTTTGGTCTATCACATCTATTGCATAGACTCCCCATGTCTAATATTCATATTACCTGGGAGTCTCTAAGTTGGGTGGCTCAGAACAATTCCTGCTCTGATGTGTATTCATCATCATCTTCATTGGTAGATTCATCATCTCTCTGAGCTCTGACTTATTTATTTCTGTCTATGGATTCATCTTTCACTACAATACCTGAAAGTACAATATCTTGAGCATGTTCCTTATTTAATTGTCCTTATTTTCTTTCATTTATTTTCCAAACTTTTCTATATATGACATCCTTATTTTTCTCTGTAGATTTTTCTTCATCTCATTTTATTTCCAATCTTGCGATCTATGGGACATGGTCTTTGTTCACCTATTATTCCTTTTTTCTTATCCATACTTTCTTATATTTGATATCATTTTCCTCTTTCATGGAAGTATTTATCATGCTTCTACAATCACAAGCTATGTGTCCATAGTTATGACATTTGCTCTGTGGGGCCACATAGGCATTTCTTGCTTGAACATTTATTTTATAATCCCTACAATCTGCAACCTTATGTCCAAAGTTAGTACAATAAAAACAATTACCATAAAATAAATTTTCATACCTGGGAGTGAATGATCTTCAATGTGGTGTAGTCCTTCTAAATTTATGCCTTGACTGATGATGATTATGATAGAATCTTCCCTATGTATTGAACATGGATGTTCTTCTTGAAGATGTATGTTTATTAGTTTTCTTAGATTCGGATTGACCATGATTCCTTCCTTTGAGTACTTTTGCATAACTCTTTCTATTTTCTTCTTTCTTCTTTTCTAGCAAGGTAGAGTGTTTCTCTTCATTCTTTGCATCTGATGTGGATGTTTCTATATCTTCAACGTTCTTGTTGAGCTTGATGATTTTGACTCTTAGTGTGACAACTTCTTATTCAAGATTCTCAACCTCTTCTTCTTTCTTCATTATCTGATACTTCATGACCTCTTATGTTCTTTTTGCTTCTTCAAGTTGGATTTTCAATGTCATTATTTCTTCTTCCAGTCTTCTCTCTTCTTGACCAAACACTTCCTCAAGTTGGTTTAAGTCATTGGTTCTCTCCTTGATATGATCCATCAATGTCTTTTCTCTCTTTTGTTCTTCTTCCTTTTGTGATGCTATGTTGGCTTCTAAACATTTCTTTTGATATTATAAAGTTTCTTCAATTCTTATGGCCTCTTCTAGTTGAGCTCTTAAATTCTTGATGACCTGCTGATCTTTTTCATAACCTTGAACAATTTCCTTTTGCTTCATCAATTCTTTATTGAATGACTCGTTTTCTTCTCTTTCTTTCTTTAGGTATTCAATTTCACTAATCAGTTTTTCTCTGTAATCAACTTCTACTTATTCATAATCTTCCTCTTCTGAATTTGTCTGACATGATGATCATCTTTCATCTTGTTCTATATCTACATCTTCTTTGGAATTGTATGAATCTGTGATGGGTGAAGAATATATGTCATGTAACTTATCCCAAAGTTCTTTGGATGATTAACATTTACCAATAGTGTCTCTTACCGGATTAGGTAATCCTTCCCAGATGAAATCCATTACTATTTTGTTATTCTTCTTCAATTCCTTTTTGGCTGTAGTCTTTGCCCTTTTTGAACTATCATATCCTGTAACAACTGATAGCCAAATATAATGTCCCTGTGCCTGTAAAAATACTTTCATCCTTCTGCTCCACATCTCATACTTAAAACCATTCTGACCATTTAACATTGGTACTCCATTCTCAAAATAATCCATGAACTCCTAGTGGTTAAATTGTTTCTTAAAGGAACCTACTCTGATACCAATTGTTGGATTACTGAGAGAGGGGATGAATCAACAATATATCAATTCAATCCTTTTTAACTACAATATGCAAGTGTTATATCAATGTAGTATTATCATCCAATAGTTGCAGAGTAAATAAGAAAAGAACAAATGGGAAATCATACACATTCATAGTAAACCAATGTTTTTACGTGGAAACCCAAAGTGGGAGAAAACCATTGAATCCTTTTTCATATATGTCTTTAAGAATTACATTCATTGGAAGCACCAACTTCCTTTGTTTTCCAGCTACAACTGGAAGGAGGCTCCAACCCCCTAGTTTCTTAGGCTACAACCTAAGGAAATCTCCAACTCCCCAATTCTCTGGCTACAACCAAAAGGAGGCTACAACCCCCTATGTTCTTTGGCTACAACCACTTGTCATTTCCCCTTCCAACTTCCCTGACTTATAAGTAGAATGATGGAACCACTGTCACACTATCACTGTGAGATATATTGTTGTAAACCTACCCCAAACAACCTATACCATAAACAAGTGCATCAACGATGCACCAACCTATACCAAACAACCTTTAATCAACTTGTACCATAAAAAAATGCATCAACCATGCACAAACCAATACCTGAACCTCTACCATGAACAAGTGCATCAACCATGCACCAAACCTGTACAAATAACATGTCACAACAACCTGTCCAAACAACCTATCACAACAACCTGTCTCATCAATCTTATCAAACAAATCAGATCTACTCACCAAGATCAATCACCAAGACAACTCTCAAATATGTGCATCAACCAAGAATAGCACAACAACTCATATTCATCACCAAGATCAATATGTGCTTCTAATAATATACCAATACAAGTATGCTACATTATCCATAAACCATGTGTCAACAATACTACTAACAAGTGCCTCCAACCATGTACCAAGTATGTACCAATCATGTATCAAATAATCATCAAATGTGACTCATCAAGATGTACCAACATCATCAACTATACACCTCATGTATGTGCCAACTCATCAACTACTTGTCTCAACCATGTACCCAACATGTACCTCAACCAAAAACCCTCATCAATTTCATCATCCAAATATGATTTGTAACTCTATAATAGAGATGGTGTATATGATCACATACCTGCAAACCTTCCTTAACTTTAACAACAAGAGACTATCATTTTCATCAAACTTTACTTTAGTCTCACATGACTAGTTTTGGATTAGTCAACAACCCTAACTTGAAGAAATCATAACTGTGTACCTGTAATGAATAAATATCTTAAAGTAGTACACAATTTTCTTCAGTGTGTTTTATGCAATTCCTCCAGGTGTCACTACTTGGAACCTCTCAGAAAAGGAGTTATAGAAAAAATGGCATACCTTGTTGAATTATGGCTTATTATAGAGAGCAAACTTGTAGAGTGTGCTCTACATGGAAGATTTGTTGTATGGATCTGAAGATTTTACATAGAATACTACAGACTGTAATCTAACCAACACATTTTATCTTACTGAATTTTTATATGTTATGAAGGAGTTATGACATTTGTACCCGAAACACTTGTTTTAGACTAGTTTCAGGACTAGCCACAAACCCTATTTTCCACAGAGTGTAACTCCAAAAATACAATAACCCACAAGATTACATGCATACCACAACTACTTGGATATGTTTACTCAATGGCATCTGAATTTCATGGTCTGAATCTTTCTATAAAAAACGTTATTGCGAAAATGGTGAGATGACCTATAAATAACATACCTTAGAAAGCATCATCGAAAGAATTTATCCTCCCTTGAATTTCAACCTTCTTTACTTCACCTTCCCTTTGAAATTATGCTCAGATATCCTTTGGTTACCTCAGTCACCTGTAGATATTCAATATGCTCAAGTGTGATTAAAATGAGAGAGTCATGCCTCTTATTTATACTTTCATGTAGCTTCCTCAAGGGGTTACCTTTTAACCATCATAACCTAATTTCCTTATTTTAGGGCTAACCCACTTCTAACCATTTTCAAAAATTAGAAAGTTCTCCATTTACTTTATTATTTAAATAATCCTCCTTGACTTTGTCACTTCAC
>ML784672.1:333430-352022 GCA_009831015.1 Picea engelmannii
AAAAAACAACTTGGGTCCATTACCCAAACCTTTGTGCTACCAGAATTCACTATCGAACTTTCTTCAAGGGTTGACATCAATGAAAACCAACCCAATTAATCAACACTTGGTGGCGTATAACAGTTAGGAGGTCGATTGGTTTATCTACAAAGAGCTTCAAGATATCTAGGTCGATCTGTATACATGTGTTTTCTGATGTGCTACCACTCGAATGTGTACCAACATGGGTTACAAGGGTGGCCAACAATGTGCACGTAAGTACCACTTGTACTACCTACATGTATGAGTTCCCAAAAATAGGTTTATGTGCAGACTGATAGATCTTTATAGCTTAAAGATGCTAGAATATGTTTCTACCCTGAAAAAAAATTTACCCTCACAAGTTCTTCCCATGAAGGAGCTATGATACCACTTCCAATATACTAGATGAATAATAATATATGGAACAAAAATATTTAGTAGCAGTAATTGAACAACAATATTATATCTAGAACAATATTAGAATAACACCAGAAACAACACCTTTATTAGAGATAACAATGTTCACTTTCCTCTTAGAGGGGGAAACCTCCAACAATGCATATCTCTATTACAATAATCTCCAAGACAAAATATCCCATGCCTCCTTCTCTTATTTATACTAATTCTACCTTCTAATGAAACTTCTAGAGGAGTATCTTTCTAGAAGAAGAATCCTTTATTAGGTCTTCTTACATTGACTTATTCTCCTTTATTTATTAGGCCTTATTAACTAATGTCAGCCTTTATTACATAGAAAAACTATACTACTAACTAATGACCCATGGAGAGGGGTTAGAATCAGATCCTAACACACAAATTGTATTCACATGATGGTGAGGAGGTCTGTGAGGTCTCTAGGTTCAGGAACAACATTAGAAATTGAGGTGGTCAGTGTCATTTGACCATGGACAAAAATCAACTGCATAATGACAAGGATGAACCCATGTTTGCAACCTATCTCCTCCCTCATGATGAGATCAATCATGGATGTTGATTTGGGTAACTCAAGAGGTTACATACTGAGTTTGAATGTGTTAAATTCGATCTGTGAGGGAAGAGATTCAGTTCATCCTTCCTCGGATACATTGATTACTCTCACACTGCTCTTACCTTTTTTTGTTAGTCTATTTTCCCCTTTTATCATTCTGGAAATGGCCCCAAGAGGAAGGAATTTGTCCCATCCTCACTCTTTGCATCCATCTCATGCAACAAAAGATGCCATTGATGTAGCCAAATTCTAGAAGGACTTTGTCTCAGACGTAGATAAGGCTAGGATCATAGAGTTGTTGGAAGCTACCAATTCTGTCGATTTTTATCACAATTAAAATCACCACAAAGGGTTTACACCTTTCTCTAGCTGCCACCTCCTTAAATTTATGAACATTCATGTTTTTGGACTTCAAGGCGATGATTGGGTTAAACTTATCTTATTGAGTTTTTCATTTGAATTTTCGTTTGTTTTGTTTTAAAATTCATGACTGTAAGCATGAATTTAAATAAAAACTTGGTATGAGCTTTGTCGTTATCCTCTACCTAAGAAAATTTCACTTTGAAGGCACTCATATATTGCTAAGCTTCAAGTTTTATGAATTCATTGATTAAATTACCACCACAATCTTTATGTTTTATGGGTATCATGACTTAATTGGTTCCTTGATTGATCATTTGATTGTAATTTTTGAATTGTATGAATGCACAAAACATTGGGTTAACTTTAGATATGGGTCTCATGCTCTCAACATTCATATCAACCTTCATGTCGCTTGGTACTGGTTTGTTGTACCCACGACTACACCTCACCCTGTTGTCATGTGCATTAATGAAACCATTCATTGTTCAAATTGACATTCGATGGTAATCAAGGGTTTGATACTCATTATGGGAAATGGATCTTAGATCTACATGCCTTTCGGTTCCCTGTATCACTAAAATTAGGTAATCGCAACATGGTAGTCTCCAAACTTCCTAGTTTTTGAGCCATTTTAGTTTTCACAGATATCTCTCTGCTACTCGTTTGTTTGAAGCCAAAACCTACCATCTGTGATATATTTTGTGTCTGTTGCATAGTGGCCATGGCCCCTATGGTTCGAATCGATCCAAATGCTTTCCAAACGCCTCTTTCCCATGATGATGCCATAGATGACCTGAAGGATCACGGTTGGGATGTCTTCCTTAGGAAATTCCAAGGCTACAACCTCGTGGTCGCACATGCATTTGCACAGAAATTTGATGGTTTTAGGGCCAAGGTTGGGGATGTGCAATTGGAAGTAACAAATTTTTTTATAGCCTGGGCGACATGACTCCCACTGGAAGGAGAAAAATGGTTTAAGAATGAAAAAATGGAGGGTGTGTCATGGAGCTTGTTCATGGTCTCCCACAAATCCACTTGCTTCCCTAAAGGTATTCCCATTTCTTTTTTGAAACCTAGATGACACAACCTTATTTTAATTTTGAAACATTTCATCACATGTGAAAGCTGGTATGGTTTGGTATTTTTATACCACATATGTTTGCTCATGTTATTCATAGGGTTTTATTTGAACATGTCATTCTACTTATTAATGGGACTTTATAAAATTTCAAAACGCTATAAGCGACAGAGCATGAACTCTTTATCAAGTCTTTTTCATCATGGGCTCGTTAAAATCCTATTGCTATCACATCTATCACAAATCGAGGACAATTGGGAGAGTTTCTTGAGCCAAAACGGTTTTTCCCAGGCTGACAATACAATCAACCCGCCTTTAAATGTAAACCCCAATTTGGACAGTCCCATGACTGAAAGTCAGGGTTTCAATTCACCCGATGGATTTGAATTTAATGAATTTGTGTCTATTGCTTTGGAAACCCCCGTGGTTAATAAATTACCATGTATGTTTTCACTCGGAAAATCGTTGGAATAGGTAGTGGGCGAATTAAAAGGAAAATATTTCCATGTTCTTACGAATGAACCTAATCAGAATCACAATGATAAACCTATCGCAAATAAAATTTGTAAGGGTAAGAAACAACAAAGCTCATATTTAAATTTTAGGAATAAGAGGTTTGGTCGATTGATTTATAGGAATTTAAGGAATTGGAAAAATGATCATTTGGCCTCAATATCTACGATCGAGGAATGAGAGAACCAAGAGTTGAAATCACACACAGAAAGGGAAAATAAAAGACCCAAGAGATCCGGTAATATAATCATAAAAAATGTAACCATTTTCAAAGCCATCATAAATTCGGAACTGTCTGATCATTCATTTGCTAATTTCTAATGGTAAAAAATGATTTTGTTTGATTTTATTTTACTATGTTATGAAAAATCAAAATAGGGAGATTCAATTTTGATTTCCTTTGTTAATAATAATACTAGCTACATAATCTATGATTGTGTAGCCATTATATTTTTTAATACTAGTTAGCATTATTTTCTGAATATCAAAATTGTTTTTGCTATCTGCAGGAAATTGATGATTATGATGTTGATTACATGGAGAAAACATCTTGGATCATATGCTCCATATTCAGTAGCTTCTTTCTTTTATGTTATAAAACTTTGATTTATTTTGACAAACCAACTCATACATGAGTGGTTTCTAGTTTCACTATTTTTTTTATACTATCTATTTTTTGGGGATTGCACTCTATCTTGCATGATAAGAGTATGTGAATCCTAAGCTAGTTTAAATATTGATCACTGTTAGTAGTGAAGACATATTTCGTTGGGATACATTATGGACATATGATTTTGAAGACTAATATGGAGAAGTTGTTCACACTTTCACTCTTGTCGTAACACACAATCGCTTAGAGAATAGCGTTACACTTGAAACACCAACTACCTCAAATAATAACCCTGATATTCCCATTGAACCAGTGACACCAGTTCCTCCAGGGATTGAAATCCAAGAAATTGTCCGTCGATCACTAATAAGAACTCATAGTGCCTTAGCTCGTATCAGACAACCTGGTAGGCCACTTAATCAATCCCTTGATTTCACAGATATACAATGACAACTTCAAGGCACTAGTCTGCCCAAAAACCCTTTAGCTGGAAACACTACTAATCCCGTTGAAACATTTATCCCAGGAGTTGGAGGATCTAGTATACGACCAACCCCATCTGGTTCTTTTCCATATTCTTCAGGAGGAGAGTCTTCAGACGAAGGAATTTATTCATCTGGACCATCTCAGCCTTCGACACCACCAACTCTCATGGAAAACCAAAATAATCCTGCCAGAACCTGGCTCGATCAAGATGTTGTGGCCGTACCGGACCCCAACACCCATTACCTAAACATCCAAAGAAATGGCTGACCAAATTCAATCCAGATTCAAAGCAATCAACTGAGGATCACATCAAGAAATTTATGTTAGCCACTAGACTCCAGAGCATTGAAAACAAGGATGTAGTATGAATATTATTTCTTTATACGTTTGAGGGAAATGCCTCCACATGGTATTTCGGTCAACAGCCCCAGACCATCATCTCTTGGGACAAGTTCGAAAGTTGTTTTCTGGAAAAATTTGGAGATGATAAATCTCTGAAAGTCTTGGTTATGGAACTCTCTAGTTTAAAAATGAACCTTAAAGAAAAAGTGAAAGACTTTAACCAAAGATTTATTACTTTAAAAAACAAAATCCCTGCAGATTTGATGCCAGTAGAAAGTTTAATTGTTTCATATTATGCTAAATCCCTGCACGATAACATAGCAATATGGGTCAAAAGGTCCAAGAAGAACACTTTTATAGAAGCCTTTGAGGAGGCAAGCCAAATTGAGAAAGATATTATTAGCTTAAAATATAATCTTAGTAATGAAGCTAAAATAGCTTCATCTTATAAAAAGAAAATAGAAATTCTTACTAGGCCTCCTCAAACAAAAAATCAACAAGAAAAATTAGACTTGAAAGCTTGCAAAAAGATTTCCATAAATTGTATAATCAGGTCATTGACTTGAAGAGATCAACTGAGGAGGCATCCACAAGCAAAGGAAGTTTTAAACCTCCTTTTAGAGATCCTTTTTCTCCAAACTGGCCAAACCCAACCACAGAAGGTCTAAATTTCGAAAGCTTACAGTATGCTTTGCAAACCATCTTAGAAGCACATGATAATTATATCTATGTTCCTCCTGAATATTTCGATGATACAGTTGAGGAAGAGGTACCAGAAGAGGAGGAATCATCCCCTCCTGTTTTTGGGCACCTGTCAGACAATATCTTTCAAGCAAATTTCAAAACTATCCACCCTTACAACACTAGGAGTAAAGCACAGGCCAAGCCCACTGCGAAAACAAGAAAAAAATTGTTTCCTAAACAAACAAAGAAAAATGAAACTAGACAAAACTTAGCTGCCCTAGTTTTAGAATATGATTTAATCGAAGATCTGAAAAAACTAAGGGAAAATATTTATGTTTTTGAACTGCTAAAATTTCCTCTTATTTTGCATAAAATGCTTCAAAGCATCGTTGAAAATAGTAAAAAGAATGATGTTAGCAGCAAAAAATCAACAAAAATTGATTCAAACACAGCTAAAAATGTCCCAACTAAAAAGACATATGAACCTCAAGACAAAAGGGACTTAGCAGAAAAAACTGTAGCAAATGTAAATAAAACTGTTTTAGGGACAACATTAAAAAATCAGCAGAATTTTGTTACTTCCACACGAAAAAATGTCCCACCTTTTTTATTGACTTTTGAGATTTTTAATAAGAATGTACATAATTTTATGGTTGAATTTGGTGCATCATCAAACGTGATGCCTTTGTCTATATGTTATAAAATTAATGAAGAATTACAACCTTCTTATCTTAAAATTATTCAGCTAGATTGAACAAATGTTAAAGTAATCGGTGAGCTTAAGAATGTGTTGATTAGACTATCATCCAATACTAAGGCTCATAAAGTAATTGATATAATCATTTTTTATATTCTTGAAGTTTATGGTCTATTTTTAAGGAGAGACTGGTTAGAACAACTGCACGGTTATTTCGCTACAGACTGGTCTCACTTGTGGCTGCCTGAAAATGGGCAGCCAAATAAAATCAGGATAAACCAAGAACGTTATCTTAAGCATACCGTGATAGATTTGAAAGATTCAAATGAGCCTTTCATTACCACAATAAATTCAATGGAAATGCAGGGGATGAATACCTTTTTCGGTAACTTCATGACTGAAATTTCTTGTATCACAAACCCGAAACAACAATCTGAAGTAATGGTCTGCACTCAGATATCAGTTTTTCCAAATGTGCCAAGCACTGCTAATGATGCATAGATCTGGTCCTTATATTTTGATGGATCCAAATGCCAAGAAGGAGCAGGTGTTGGCTATGTACTCATTGATCCTACAGGTAATAAAACTTGTATTGCTTGTCGATTAGAGTTTGAATGCACTAACAACACAGTCAAGTACGAAGCGCTTCTATAAGGACTTAGGAAAGCATTGGATATGGACGTGTGAAAATTGATAGTACTTAGTGATTCAGAAATCGTGATCAAGAAGGTAAGAAGCACCATACATTGTTTATCACCACATCTGAAAAGATACCAAAACGAGGTATGGAGTTTAATGCATAAATTTTCAGCATTTAATATAAATTCTATTCTTAGGATGAGTAATTCAGAAGTTGATCTACTAGTCAATGTTGCTTCTAAATTGTTGCCCACTGAAGGTCTTTCCCCTAATTCATTTTCGATCGAATTGTTGTTTAGGCCGTCGATTCCAGACAAAATCACGAATTGGAGAGTATTCGATGATGACCAACAGATCATCAACTTTCTGCATATGGAAGACACCTTCCAGGATGCAGTCATTGATGAAGGAACTCATGATGAGAATCTCCAGAACTTCATGGTAATATCTAATCCGCGATCTCCAGAATCAACATTCGATCTGGTAAACTGTATCCCCAGATCGTTCATCGGATTAGAGAAATTTTATGATTTGCATGATAAATTTAGAGGGGTAGTCAACTGCAAAACTAACAGTTCCTCTTTGATCTATGAAACTATTAATTTAGGAACAAGAGATAATCCTCAAAATATTAATCTGGGAAAGGGATGTTCCGAGAAAGAAAGATATGCATTTATAAAATTATTTAAAGAATTTAAATATGTACTCTCCTAGAAATATGATGACCTTAAAAATTTTGATCCAAACATCATACAACATATAATCCCTATGAAACCCCAGACTCATCCTTTTCAATATAAATTGAGGAAGATGCATTCTAAATTGGAACCTACTGTTAAAAAGGAACTAAACAAATTACTAATTGAAAAGATAATTTCCCCGGTTAGGCACACTCAGTGGGTGTCTAATTTAGTCCCTGTAAGGAAGAAAAATGGAGAAATTCGACCCTTTGTCGACTTTCAGAACTTAAACCGAGCATCTGATAAAGACAACTACCCTGTTCCTCCTATGGAACAGATTCTACAACAGGTGTCTGGTTCCGAAAGACAAACTTTGTTAGATGGTTTTTCAGGATACAATTAGGTCCTTATGTCTCCGTCGGACCAACTTAAAACCACCTTTCGTACCCCATGGGGCACTTATGCCTACAGGAAAATGCCTTTTGGACTGATAAACGCCAGTGCCACTTTCCATAGAGAAATGGATATTTCTTTCTGTGGCCTCATTAACCTGTTAGTTGTGTTCTATCTTTATTATGTCACCGTCTTTTCTAAAAACAAGAAAGATCATTTGTCTCGCCTTAGGGCTGTCCTGGAATGATGTCACAAGTTCAGCATATCTCTCAACCCTAAGAAATTAGTCTTTGTAGTAGAGAAGGGTAAACTACTTGGGTTCATAGTATCTAAATATGGAATGATTATTGATCTCGAAAGAACCCAAGCCATTACTAAACTTCCCCCTCCTTCCATAAAGGCCATGCAATCCTTTTTGGGCAAGATTAATTTCGTCAGAAGATTTTTCTCGAGTTTCTAAAAAATGGTCAAACCGTTACAAAATTTAATTAAAAAAGATGTTTTGTACCATTGGGGACCACAAGAAAGTCAGGATTTTGATTCAATTAGAAAAGTAATAATAGAATCCCCTTCTTTGATGAGTCCCGATTTTTCTTAGGATTTCACTCTGTACACTTTTGCATCTGATCGATCTTATGTTGTTGTACTTACCCAGAAAAACATTGAAAGCAATGAAATACCCATTGCCTTCATGAGATTAACTTTTAAAGGAGCATAACTTAATTATCCAGCAGTAGATTAGTAGACATATTCTTTTTTTAAAGAAGTGAAAAACTTATGGTCTTACCTGCTAAAATCCAGAACCAAATTTGTTGTTCCTTACCCAGCTGTGAGAAACATGTTAGTACAAAAAGAGTTGGGTGAGAAAAGGGAAATTGGATGACATCGCTACAGGAATATGAACTTGAAATAAATCCTGTACAAATTGTTAGAGGTCATGGCCTGTGTAAACTAGTGGTTGATTCAGTCCAAGAACAGGAAAGTCAAATAATCACCTCAACTACAAATCGGCATAATGAAGAACAGATTAGTTGTGCACAAGCTACTCCCAATTATTGGTATGAGAACATTACATTTTATTTAACGCATGGATCTGCTCCTCGCAATATTGATCCTAAAAACAGAAGAGCACTTGTCTTATTTTATTCTTGTATGAAAAATCAAAATAGGGAGATTTGATTTTGATTTCCTTTGTTAATAATAAGACTAGCTACAAAATCTATGATTTTGTAGCCAGTCTATTTCTGAATATTAGTTAGCATTATTTTCTGAATATCAAATTTGTTTTTGCTATCTATAGGAAATTGTTGATTATGATGCTAATTACATGGAGCAAACACCTTGGATCGTACGCTTTATTATTCAGTGGTTTCTTTCTTTTATGTTGATAAAACTTTAATTTATTTTGACAAACCAACTCATACATGAGTGGTTTCTAGTTTCACTAGTTTTGTAATACTATCTATTTTTGGGGGATTGCACTCTATATTGCATGATAAGAGTATGTGAATCCTAAGCTAGTTTAAATATTGATCACTGTTAGTAGTGAAGACATATTTGGTTGGGATACGTTATGGACATATGATTTTGAAGACTAATATGGAGAAGTTGTTCACTACTTGGCTTTAGACCTGTGTGACACTTACCCCATTACGTTTTTGCCTCTATCTTATGAAATGTTATTACGTTTGATGCAGCTTTACTCTGGTTATCATATGGTATTTTATATTATTAAGTAATTTAATTATGTCTATAATTTGTTGTTACATATTACATCTACGATCAATCTGCCATTTAAATATTATTGATTTATGCCATATATTGAATGAGGGATTATATAAATGCTTTGTATTGAGTTTCCTATTTTTTATAAGTGTTCATTATTATAAGATCACTAGATCTGTATATTTATCATTCTGTTGTTATATACTCACTCCAATGCATCTTTGAGTTTATTCTGGTAGCATTAGCACTGTTCTTTTTTAGGTTTCCCTCGTAGGCTGGACAATGAGGAGTCTTGAAATTGCATAGAAGGATAAATTCAGTTTAGTCGATTAGTTACAGGTTAGTTTACATGCTATTTATTTAAAATATTTTGTTAATGAAATAAGAACACCATGAATTAGCTTTTGAGTGTTTATGTATTATTATTTCAAGTATATTTGATTATAATTCGTTGGTTTTAGATATTTAGACAGTCAAAAGAAAACAAAAAAATGTATGTGCTTTGTTTATCTCTTTCATAAACAATTTCAAAAACATTATTTTTACAAGATGTCAAGTAAATCTTGTACGTTGTACATAAACTATTTATAATCATATGCACATATTCGTGTTTCCATTTGAACTTTTGTAATTATTATATTATTAGTATCATAGCTTTATAGATTAGTTTCTTTTCTTTTATTATTTTTAGGACTTTAGTTGGCCAACGGAGCCATTAAACCCGTCGGGTCATTTCATTCCAAATGGCTTGGGTTATTTAGACAACCCCAGTCTGGATTTGACCTTCCAGTTGATAGTGTGTCAAATACGCTCGTCAACAAGAGTTCGAGGATGAAGTTCATCAAATTAAGGAATTCCATGATGATGATGATGTAGAGGTTTAGGTTGGAAGCTTCATCCCTTACTTGGGATGTACCCAAACCTGCAATTCAAAGTTTTATTGAACCCAAGAAATGTATTGGCAAACCAAAACCATGGTGGCCATGGGCATGCTCCCCAAGGAGTAGGATTTTCTTCAGTTGAAAAGCAGATAGGAAGCTCTGGAAGTCTATAATGCTTATTTGAATGAAGTGGTCACCTGGCTTGTCATACGTCAAGGAGGCAACTTTGTCCCTCTTGCAAGTAGCTACGTGGGTGCTAAGACCACAAATGTTGTTTCTCAATGGGAGACTATGGACCTCACCATCCTTCATGTTCAGAATGAACAGTGAGATCTTTCTTTGTACCTTTTTATGTTATTATGCTATTTAGGATTTTAGATGTGGCTTTAAGTACAATCAAACTTGAGCTAGATAAGAATTACAATTTTAGACTGGTTATGGCCTGGTTTCCCCTCGGGGGTAGGAAATATGTTTTTTTTTTTTAGTTATGGAGCCCCAGACGCTATCATGGTTTCTTGTGGGTGTGTATGCTGATTTTTTTTCATTAACATTAATCAAGCTTAGAAGATCATTATTATCTATAATTACATTTATATAAAATTTGACTTAAGTTAATGTTTTCTTGATAAGATTGTCCTATAGTGAAATGATTCATGTGAATTCAAAAATTAGATTACAAAATTATAATGTTTGATTAGGAATGTATTAAGAAATTGGCCATTTAATGGATATATATCTTAAGATCAAAATTTTACTGGAAAAGAAAAACTTGCCAAACACAAAAGTTGGAGATTAATTCTTAAAGCATTTAAAAAAATGATAAATGTTTAATCCAAACTTGATGCACTAATTGAGGCTCCAATTTCCCTTTCTATGGAAAAGGATGAACATTATACTTTTTTCATGTGAACCAAGAATGAAGAGTGACATCCTTCTTTGTACCCTTTTATGTTATTATGCTATTTATGATTTTAGATGTGGCTTTAAGTACAATCAAACTTGAGCTATATAAGAATTACAATTTTAGATTGGTTAAGACCTGGTTTCTCCTCAGGGGTAGGAAATATTTTTTGTTTTTTTAGATATGGAGCCCCAGACACTATCATGGTTTCTTGTGGGTGTGTATGTTGATTTTTTTCCATTAACATTAATCAAGCTTAGAAGATCATCATTATCTATACTTACATTTATATAAAATTTGACTTAGGTTAATGTTTTCTTGATAAGATTGTCCTATAGTGAAATGATTCATGTGAATTCAAAAATTAGATTACAAAATTATAATGTTTGATTAGGAGTGTATTAAGAAATTGGTCATTTAATGGATATATATCTTAAGATCGAGATTTTACTGGAAAAGAAAAACTTGCCAAACACAAAAGTTGGAGATCAATTCTTAAAGCATTTAAAAAAATGATAAATGTTTAATCCAAACTTGATGCACGCTCGAATTTCCCTCTCTATGGAAAAGGATGAACATTATACTTTTTTCATGCGAACCAAATCTAGCTAAGCAAATTATTTAGGTAGATAGACCTTTGGGAGGGTTAATGGACTAATTCTTAAAGCATTTCAAAAAAATGATAAATGTTTAATCCAAACTTCATGCACTAATTGAGGCTCCAAGTGCCCTCTCTATGGTAAAGGATGAGTATTATACTCTGTTCATGCAAACCAAATCTAGCTAAATATTCAGGTAGATAGACCTTTAGGAGGGTTAAAGTCATTGGATAATAAGTATGATATGGAAATGGACATTTCCTATGTTTGATGGTGATCTTAAGTGTGTTACAAATTGATAGGCAATTACATTTGAAGTTTGTAGTAAGTTGTTCACCTTCAGTGGAGTGGAAAGATCACCAACAAAGAGAACAAGAAATAAGATGTTTATTGGATTCTTATAGAGTGAAGAAATGTACCACTTATTTGTTTATCTATATCAATAATTCAACAATGAAGTCTAAATTCATCATCGTTCTTAACTTATATGATGTAGTTAGAATGTCACTAATTATATATTCATCTTTAAATTTTTACTAATTTGTGAATGTGAATTAAAATCTTAATTAAATAATGATAACTTTTGGAAAAATTTATAAATTAAATGCAATTAACAATACATAAAACTAATACCATCGATTAAATCATCATTAAACCATTTTATGCACTTGAATATTAGTTTGATTTGATCTCACTTTTCCCATTGTAAGTAGCACATAGATTTCCATCACTGTATGATGAGAGGAAAAAGGGTAACCATTACATGAACTTATGCACTTATTATTTGTTTTATGGAAAAACGGTAATGTTCCAAATTTTATTTGTTGTTCCAATTCACGTAATTGGTTGTTCCATTACTTTATGACAAGAGAAAAGATAATGGTATATTTTCATTTCACATATTTAGTTGTTTAGGACATAAAACTATGGATTTTCATTAATTTACGATGAAAGAATATGAGGATTATCTTTTCGTTTCACAAGTCTCGGAATGTGTAACTTTTTCAGGGAGACAAAAGAAAACATACAATTGATAAAGTTGACTGATGCCCACTTTCCAAGATGAAAAAACACTTTGGGGGATTGCTTTACGGAAAATGACGAGGAAATCAAGCAAATACATGTCGGTAGTGGTGGCAGTGTAAAAAACAAAAGTGTAAATATCATATTTATAATATTTTGTTTTATATAATAATTATTATTTTGTTTTATGTAATAATTTTTTTTTCTTTTATAATAATTTTTTATATTAGGTATATATTAAATTTTGGGATATTTTTATTTTTATTTTTATTATTGTTATTATATTATAATTTTTTGTATCATGATGTAAATCTTATCTATGTAACAACATTTTTATCATACTAAGTTGTAAGTATTATTTTTTATCTAATTATTTAAATATTTATAATTTAATTAATTAATTTATTTATTTTTAATGTTAATTTATTTAAAAAAAAATAATTTTCAAGATTTTTTTCCTCAAAGTTTTTAGATGGAGGATGATGTTAACCATTAACTATAAGAAATTGATAGTACAACAAAACCTTTCAAATATTAATTTCAAAGTCTCTTAATAATTTTCATTAAATAATATTAAACATTTAAAATTATTTTCATTTTATTAATAATAATAATTTATTTTTAAGATCACAACTAAGTCACATATGTTGGTGTATGAGACCCCTTGTTTGTGAGACAAGGGACTAAAGTTTCTCTATCTTAAATTATAAAGTCATGACTTTTCTCAATACAATATTTAATTTACAAATAAATTAAACAAAAACTATAAAGTCTTTTCTCAATACAACATTTAATTAATTGACATATAAATTAAACGATATTTGTCAAAATACCACTAAACATTCTAACACACCCATAGATTGAATATCCTTATCAGTTATTGTTATTACACTTTTGATGGATATCAAACTCAAAATATAATATGATAGAATAAGCCATGCAACTTAGAAATAATGGAGATGTGTTTATTGGTGGGGCATCTTCCTATATCAAAGAGACAATTCTATAAATGGAAGAACACTCTACATGGATACATCAATATGTTTAAGTGACTTTGAATCGATTAATAACTTATATGTTTAAATGACTTTGAATCGATTAATAACTTGTGAGATTACTTTCGGATCCATATGTTTGAATAAAAAGTCATGGGATAAGAGGTAACTATGGGTTGGGCATCCTCCTACATCATAGAGATCAATTCTATGAAGTAATACTTTATAATGATTTACTATAAAAATTTTGAACTCCACATCTCAATAGGAACAAGTGATGCATGACAACGTAGTCCCTACCGGGTTGAATTGGAAATAAATGTACAAGGATGGGGAAAAAGTAGCGGAGGCAGATGGAAACTACAACAGAGATGTGGCAAGTAGCATGAAGCACAGGTGGTGTCCATGCAGTAAATGACACGTGGCCTCTAGAGTCCCATTTATTTTTTGAAACTATATAATCCATTTTTCTATGTTCAAAATTTTTGTCTGCACAAAAAAAGTTATATTAAAATTAAATAAACACAATTTCTTGACATTCAACATAGTGGAAGATAAAAATCTATGAGGACATATATATATAAAAGGAGATAAAAAACAATTTTGAAATTAAATAAACACAATTTCTTGACATTCAACATAGTGGAAGATAAAAAATTATGAGGACATATATATAAAAGGAGACAAAAAACAGTTTTATTTGAAATATATCAAAAAATAATAATGTTTGTTACATATTTCCGGAAATTTAAATGCGTTTATCATATAGACTGGGATTGGGGCTCCCGCAGACCATAAGAGAAATATGTATGATAAATAGGATTGTGGAAAGAAGAAGTGAGTGACGGTAGAGTGTAGTACCTGAAAATAATAAATTGAAAGGTATTAGTCTTTGGCTAGACATTTCTATTTAAAAAAGTGGAATAACTGGATTGATAAAGAAAGCAGGATGTGATCAGTATAGACTTACAAGGATGGTGCATATCACCCCTTTTGCTATTTTCTTGTTAATTCCTTTTTATTGTTGTCATCGACGACTACTGGAATCGTGGAAACTGCATGTTGCCTTTCATCGGTGACCTACTTCAATTCCCTCTCGAGCCATTCTTCAATGTAGCTTCTCAAGGGGGTGACATTGATCTCATTCTATATTTTTATGTTGAAAAGTTCCTTTTATAATTCCCTTAGATCGATAGAAATATTACGCAGAGCCTGATTAATTTGTTCATTATGTACCAAATAATTGACTAGCCAGTTGTCAATGTCATCTTCACCATATTCAAGGATGTTGTAAAACTTTTCCAAAGACAACGCCTTAAAAATATCAACTTTTTATCGAAGTCTTTCTTATTTAAGGGCAAGGATTTGGCGATTAAGTTGGCATCTTGGAAGTCGTTGGTCCTTCCAACTAAGTCTATTTTGGCCATCTTTGTGAATAATTTTTCTTTCTTTGATATGGCTTGTTCACATGACTAGACAATGAGATACATGTTCTTCACTTTTTCTTTCCAGCATGCATTTAATTGAGTGATCTTGTTTTTGGATGGGAGATCTTGTTGTCTTCTTCTTGTTTCTATCATATTGTTGACAATGGTGCCGAAAGGAAGGACCATGTTTAAATAGAAATGTTCTTATTTTTAATTTCGCTGCAAATGTTCAAGCAAATTGTCTTCCCTCGTTCCAAGGGAATCCATGGTTTGTGATGTTTCCCATGACTCAACAATCAGGTCCATTATTTTCTTGATATTATTCTCCACATATCCTCTACACAATGCAAGGAGGATAGAGGATCCTTTTAACTTGGCTGCAGGGGTGGCAAGCATGGCTATTTCCAAAGGACTGGCAAGCAATGGAATAGGAATCAAATATTCTTCCAATTCCTTGACCCGGTCCTTCAGTCTGGCATTCTTGGCCTCAATGCCTTCAATGGAATCATCGCTAGCATCTCCAGTCGCTATGTGAAGTCGACAGATTTGGGATGGTCACATATTCTCAAGGTTAATCTTTGAACGAGATTTTCCTTTCTTATTTTTTACATCTTTTTTTCCAATAATTATTTTTTTGGACTGACTGTAAAAAACAACGCTTTGGAACATGAAGGATTCATCTTCGTCAAAGTTTTCATTTTCAGCTATGTCCATTGGACGAATATGCTGGATCGCGTCTTTGGGTTGATCAGGTTCATGTTCCATGTTCTCACTCTCAATTTCGGGCTCTTCCGCCTGTCCCACAATTTGTTTTCTCTTCTTGTCCACGGGAAGCTTGTGAGAACTATCAATTTTAGGGTGAGGGGGGTCATTATCTCCTCCTCTATTTGAAGAACTCTAAGTTTCTTTGTTGTTGTGGTGGGTTGTTGGAGCGATGCTCTGGGATGTCGTACTTTTGGGAGTGTTATCCTCCGATTGAACACTCTTCTCACCGAGCCCTTTTCCCTATTGCTTGTACAATTCAATGGTTCTTTGCAGTGTGTCTAGGTCGTCGGCATCAAAAGTAGGAGCATTGTCATTAGTGTATTTGTTTTCGGTCAGGTGTTTTTTGAAAAAATAATTGTCGAAGCCAAGTGTTTGTAAATGTTCTATACAAAATTTATTAGGGTCGAACCCTCTTAGGATTTCATCATATCTTAGGTTCAAGTTGCTGAAATGGTCTGCAAATTCGTCAATTTTGTTGACGTTCCTCAACATGAAGTCCCCAAATTTCCAAGGAAGAGGAATGAACTATTGTTTTCTCTTTTCTTGGAATAGATGCAACCAGTTGTTGTATTGCCTTTCTATTTCTATAACAAACATCATGTCTGTAATGTGACATGGAAGGAAAGCAGGTTTTTCCCTGGAGCCAAAAATCCTTATCATAGTGTAATTATCCATATGTTCAAGTGCCTCCTTCTTGTCCAAAACCCTGGTTTCCTGGTCAGATATGCGGGGAGCATATTCTCCTAACAACAAAACTTTGAAAATAGACACAAAGCCATTAAAAACCTCATAAAAACAGTGGGAGTCCTTGTGCTTCCACAAGGCCTGGTACCAAAACGTTATTGGGTTGAATTACTAGTTTACCTTCTTTGATAGAGACAGTTTTGGAAACTAGCAGTAATGCGCTATTGAAAAACCAAGTAGGATGACTTATAAAATTTCTTCTCCTTTTTGAATCTTGACAATTGGGAACAGATTTCATGGGAAATTATCTTGCCCCAATAAAAAATGGCTTGTTCCTTGACTTTGAAATACAAAATATAAAGAGCCATGTGGGAAATAGTTGCTATGGACTCCTATCCCGTTATTCTTGTAAACAACCAGGTAATTTCCCAGAATGGATTTCTAAATGAATGAACCTGCAATGTTGTGATATCTTTAGGAACTGCCATCGGGTATTCCAGGAACTTGGGCAAGAGGTACAACCCATTATTATTATTTCTTAGGAACTGCTTGGAATCTTCCCCTTTGAACGTCAATGTTGGCTCTGGAAACCTTAACATCTGGTGGAATACCTGAGGTGACAAAGAAACAAAAGAGTGGTATCGTAGTGGAATAATTCTTTGGTCTAAAATATATTTATCGGCGCACCAAGAGACCATCTCCTTACAGTCAAAAACTTCATGGACATAGCCTGCACGAGCAATCCCAGAGGTCCAAATTACTTCATTCTGGGTGACAGGGGATGAGTAATAAGAATATGCCCTTGACCACTGGAAGTTCTGGTCCTCATGCCCAAATATGTTCACTGTATCTCCATAGAATTGTTGTTGAGTTGATGCCATAGGTTTATGAGAACATTTGTTTGCTCGAGATGATGGTTGAAATGAACAGTTGGAGGAGATAATATAACCCTCTTCAAATGTTGGTTCAATGCTTATGAATGGGAAAACTCCTCGAGCCTTTCGCTCATTAATGATAATCTCTATGGATGTTGCATGATGAGATGTTAGCAGTAAATCTTACTTATTTCATATTTATAAGTGCGAGGGTGGTGGGTATGGTGAAGAGAAATTAAGGATTGAAGGTTTCGTGAACGTGCCAACCCGATGACGTGTGAACGACATTCCATGATTTTGAAATCAACACTCAGAAGGGATAATATAACCCTCCACAAATCTTGGTTTTATGTGTATTAATAGGAGATCTCATCGAGCCTTTTGCTCATCAATGAAAATATATACGGTTCCTGTACGATGAGCTGTTAGAATTAAAGCTCACTAATTGCATATTTAGAAACTATATATATAAACATTTTTTTTTATTATAGACAAGTGCGAAGTTGACGGAGATGGGGAAGAGAAAGCAAGGAATGGAAAGGTATGAAAAGCGGTCGGATGATATTCAAAATAGGGTTACGGGGGATACTCAGGAGAGGTGAGTGTCTGACGGTCAAATTTTATGTCTCAAAATTTTTGACTGAAAAACATGTAAAATCGAAGAGAGCATGATGGGACAGTTCAATGACCAGTTTGTATATTTACGGAATTCCGGGAAAGTGGCTAAGTATGGAATAGGGAAATGGTCGGTCAGACTCATTTTCAGAATTAAGGATTGAATATTTCATGAATCGACCAACCCGAAGACACACAAAAGACATTCCATGATGTTTGAAATTACCACTCGGAAGGGATAATATAACCATCCATAAATTTTGGTTTATGTGTATTAATGGGAGATCTCCTCAAATTCTCGTTTAGCATTAACGCTTGCTAATTTCATACTTAGAAATAAGACCTTATATATACACACACACATAATATATATATACCATCTTTTTTATTATAAATAAGAATCTTTTATATATACATAAGTATGAACAACGGTCAGACGAGCTTGAAAGTAGGGTTGCAAGCGATAAGAAGGAGAGGTGAGCGTCTGACGGTCAAATTATACATATTTATAATATATATATATATATATATATATATATATATATATATATATATATATATATATATATATATATATATATATATATATATATATATATATATATATA
>ML784672.1:352093-365374 GCA_009831015.1 Picea engelmannii
GTCGTAGAACAATGGAAGGGAAATTTTGATCCCTCCTCGTCGAGAACCCACAATCGAAAAAGTGGGTAAGTATGGAATAGGAAAATGGTCGGTCAGACTCATTTTCGCTAATATATTGAAATTTGTAATAGATATCCCATTACCTAGAAAGATCTTTTTTGCATCTATATCGCGAAATTTTGGGTGTTGTTTATAGGTCGCGAAACAATGCAAGGGAAATATTGAACCCGCCTACCCAGTAGGCCGTAAGAGAAAAAGTCGGTAAGTATTTGTAATAGATATCCCATTACCTGGAAGGATATTTTTTGCATGTTTCTGTACAAGTTGTGTAGGAACAATTATTATGACAGTCTCCTTGAGGCATGGTGAGTTGTTAGCATTAAACCTCAATTATTAGATACTTGGAAAGAAGTGAAAAGGGAGAGGGCATATGAAACAACGAATAGGAATTGGATATTTCTTGAACCCGCCAACCCGATGATCCACGAAATAAATTCGAAGAAATGGCGAAGTATGGAAAGTGGACAGACGAGATTCAAAATGGGGTGACATTAGTTCCACAGGAGACATGAGGAATCGATGGTCAAATTGTATGTCTCAGAAGTTTTCAATGAAAAATCTGTACCACGAAAGAGGGGATGATAAGTAGACTGTGTAATATGGAAGACGGTATGATGTGAGAGTCTAGTTGTAAATTTGTATATCGCGGAAGTCAGGGTGTTGTTTGCAGGTCACAGAACAATAGAAGTGCAATCTAGAGCCCGACTATCCAAGAATCCGCGGTCGGAGAAGTGGTTGGGTATGGAATGGGGAAGCGGTTTGTCAGAGTCATGATATAAAAGCACAAGTGAAAATTTGAACCTGTGATTCCGCCAACCCACGCAGCTAGACATTTTCAGAAAAATGACTAATCAACGAGAAAGATAAAGTACAGGGAAAAGAGAAACGAGAATTTGGTTAAGTATAGAAGACGAAAAAGAAGGGTTAATATATTCACATCTATAATAGATATCCCATTTCCTAGAAATATATTTTTTGCATGTTTATGGAGAATTTATATACCTATTGCATATACTTGGAAAGAACTACGAAGGTGGCAGGCACAAAAATCAACGACTAGGAATTGGAAATTGTCTGAATCCGCCAACCCAATTATCCACGAAAGAGATTTCAAGAAATGGTTGTGGAAAGCGGTCAGACGGGATTCAAAATAGGCTGACAAGGATTCCTGAGGATACGTGAGGCCCAGACAGTCAAATTGTATTGATCGGAACTTTTGAGTGCAAACTGTGTAAAATGGAAGAGGAGCTGATGTAGGAGTCCAGAAGTCAATTTGTATGTCGCGGAAGTTGGGGGGTTGTTTGCAGGTCAAGGAACACTAGAAATGCACTCTACATGTCCAGGAATCCGCAAGAGAAAAAATCGAGTAAGTATGAAATTAGTGAAATATGGAAAGTGGACGCAGGGGATTCAAAATGGTGTGACAATAGCTCCCCAAGAGACATGAGGACCCGAAGGTCAAATTGCAGGTCTCGAAAATGTCGTGTGCAAACTATGTATCATGAAAGAGGCTATGATGTGGAAGTGCAGCAGTAAATTTGTATAGCACGGAGGTGCGGGTGTTGTTTGCAGGTCATGGAACAATGGAAGTGCAATATAGAGCATGTCTGCCCAGGAATCCGCGATCTGAAAAGTGGCTAGGCATCGAATGGATAGCGGTCGGTCGGAGTCGCGACATAAAAGCACAAGCGCAAATGTGAACCCGTTGGTTAAAGAGAGTAGAGGGGAAAAAGAAACGGTAATTTGGTTAAGTATAGAAGAGGGAAAAGAAAGTCCAATATATTCAAATCTACAATAAATAACTTAATTAAATACAATTAACAAAACAAAAGAAGGTCCAATATATTCAAATATTAATTAAATAATGATAACTTTTGGAAAAAGTTATAAATTAAATACAATTAAAAAAACATAAAACTAAGAAGGGTGTATCCATAACAGGAATATCCACGGCTCTCCAAGATATTCAGTTGGGAGAGAGAATAGTATTTTGAGTCCATCCCCTATCAAAAAGCATAAGAGGAGGAATGGGGTGGACGAGCTACAAGGAGAAAACAATAAGATCAAGCCTCCTACTTTTGATGGTGAGCATAAGAAGGATGAGGATGCAAAGACATGGTTTTTGGGTATGAGGAAATACTTCCAACTACATAATTACTCCTCATAGGAAGAAGGGTGAATTTTCATTTATCATCTCAAGGGGAAACCATCAATGTGGGGGGATCAATATATGAAAGTGAAACACATTAATGAGAAGAAGGTTGATTGGAGGGAATTCAAGTGATATTTTTAAAAGAAATATTTAACCAAGCGCTACTATGATAGGAAAATGAAAGAGTTGTTTGAACTCAAGCTTGGGAGCATGACCATAGATGAGTAAGAAATAATATTCCTCAAGCTGTTGAATTATGTCACATTCATCAAGGATGAGAAAGTTAAAATTCAGAGGTATTTGAGTGGGATGCCGTCATTTATCAGCTACAAGATACAATATGATGATCCCAAGACATTGGAGGAAAGTATAAGGAGAGATAAATGTATCTATAATCAACAAAGGGGGAGACCAAATTTCCAAAAGGATTGGGAAGACAAGATGAAAATCAAGGTGGAATAGAGGAAGAAGGGGACTAATCCACCATTTTTCAAAAATACTGTGCAAGGACAACCAACTCCCAATGAGTCTAGAATGATGGTGTTAGCGATGTCATTTTTTCAGTTAGAGTCAGTCTTAGTCAAGTTAGAGTTTGTGTGTCAAAGTGTGTGAGGTAAGGTACCGAACAATGAACGGGTCGAAGTCAGCAAGTGGTCGATTAGCCCTTGGAGTCGAGAAGGGATGTCAGAACCAAAACATGTGGAAGGGGTAAATGTATTTTTCCAAAGAGTTGGGTCTTGTCAGAAGAGAAGGTCCTATGTGCCAAAGGTCGAGGCAACTTGTTAAATAGAAGTCTCTTTGGTGGACGAAGTGACCATCATTAGCTCATTATGAAGTTAGAAATAATGAAAAATCACGACGCTCATATCACATATGCCCTGCAACTGTTATGATTTGTTCTTCGCACACTTTGAAGTGTACCCGTCGTGCATATGTACTACAAAAATCTTCAATATTTCTTTGAAACCTCCAATCACCATGGATTCAGTGTCCCCTAGCACATTTTCATCTCTCTCCTGCCCGATTATAAATTTCAAGCGCTCTGCATGTATTCTGTTCACCATCCGAGTTTATGCACTTCCTGTAATTCTTATCACAAGCCCAGGTCAATAAATATCACCACCTTTGGCCCCTGTCAAATTCATCGCACACAGAATGAATATGCATTGCACCATGACGACATCCCAGAATATAAGGAAAGGTGCGCGAAGTGGCAGGAATGTTGGGCCTGAGCCTCAAAGCTTGATGTTGGTCAACGAAAATCTAGAGGGTAGGGCATCTTTTGAGCAGGTCATATGCATGACCTTTTGCAGAAAAGTTCAAGGATTCAACATGAAAATAGCGAAGTAGTTCGCACTTAGGTTCAATGGGTCCCGCGCAGTAATTGCAGGTGTCGCTTTCTAGGTGATAGAGGAAACTATGTCGGCCGCGATAGAGATCCATTCATGTGGTGAAAGGTGGTTTAAATGCATGCCTTTGGACACACGGTTTTACGAAGACTTCATCAAGAGAGACTGTTTAGGTGGGAAGGTCGAAACGGGCATTCCAAGTAGATATTTGCAGGAGCCCTTTTGGAAACTCATGGAAGTAATTAGGAAATATTTCACTTGTGAGGGAAGGTTTGCAATAATACATTCGCATCACATTATATTGTTGATGCACTTCACAGGGAGGATACCATTAAACCTGCCCTTTTTCTTGCACCAAAGCCTCCAAGAAATGGCAGACAGTGCTCAAGATTAAGAAGATCAGCCAAAGAGGAAAATATCGCATGTCTTTATGATTAAATTACTGATGGTGGAGGAGTAAAGGTGATTGGAAAATAAGTTGGATTTGTTTCTACTTGCAGTAGGCATCCCCAAGGATCCAAAAGGATATTTCCCTCTACCTACGAAAAGGGTAACATCGCACCATGTAGAGGCTGAAGCAGGAAGGGCTGTGGAGGAAGGAAGGATGTTGGAAGCCCTGTCCCCCCAACATCTAATACCCAGAAGAGGGGCATGCTAAGGAAAATAAAGGAAGTCAGGGAGACCCTAGTCCCAAGAGATCCATGTGCAAATTCAGTCGTCGAAGAGTTACTCATGTGCGTTATTCGACTGGATCCCATCGAAGGCACAAGTCAAGAAAGTTGGGGTAGAAGGAGGAGGATAGACAACGAAAGTGCAGATGTTCGTGAGTCGTCACAACAGCTGAAGAAAGAACAATTTTCTGTTGTTGAGCCATACCAGGAAAACTAAGAGGTGAGACAACAATTAGCAACAAGGACCCTTGGAGTATCAACATCACAAGGACACAAGGGAAACACAACTTGGCTAAAGAAACAGCTCAGGGAAGCGAAGGATATGATCATACAACTATGTGAAAAACATATGGTGTTGGAAGAAAGGAATGTGAAACACTTCAGGGAATGTGAACCAGCCATGGAGAAATTCTGGGCGGCTCTGGCCAGCATGAAGAAGAAGATGAAAGTGAACATGGTTATGCAAAGGAAAGTGATGAACGTAAAAAGGTGAAACTGGTCTCTCGGGATAAATATTCGAGTATCCAAACTGCAAATGAGACTAAACGCATAATTGACCGACTCTGGTTTTTGTCTCCTCGGATGTGGCATGGACTTGGAATTTGATAGATACCAGTGCAGAAAACATAGGACGCACAACGATGAAATATCATCCATTATGAAGGATAGGTGTACGTTAGACATGTGACAGTTTGAAGAGAGGCATGGTTCCCTAGATAGGGTCATCATTTTGGAGGCACCTGCAACAGTCTACAGTCACATGCCACATGCATGCACCAATAAATGATTGTGCATTAGAGATGAAAGTCGTTACACTGTTGTTGAGGAGTCCTAAATCCATTTAACTCAACAGTAGGAACCAAATCCTCCACCAAGGCCTAATCAGACTCTGTAGTGTTTAATAGTGGAATGGTTCTCTAGATCTTACGATTCGGCCCATTAATCGACGAGATTTATGTTTTCTAGTGAAAGCTCTTCCTTCAGTTCAGACATTTCCTTTTTGTATTTTCTCTTATAGGTGGGACCGATACAAGATAAAATACGGTATAAACCAACTAGGTGACAAAGTGGGAAAACTTAACTACTGGAGAAAGATGATCTTGAGATAACTCGTTCACTCTAGAATGCAGACAACGATTCTCTACCACAAGCCTAGTACTAATACATTAACCTGTTGGTGTTCCAATTATTGACCAAGATACAATTTATCAGAAGAAAACATACATGCAATAAACGATGGCAAGAAAAATAGTTTCCTTAACTCTAATCATCAATTACAAATTAACACAACAATTTACTTTTCATCATTAAAGACAAGAACTATAAAAATATTGAATCAGATAACTTATCAACAGATTCAAAAGTTCTTACTCGTTACAACATCCATTCATGAGATATAAATCAGAAATAATTCTTCTTCAGATCCAATCACACACGTTTTTGATAAAACACAAACTTTGTCTCTGGTCCTAAGCAAGACTTCTCAATTAAGGCATCTTCAAAATAGTTCTTTACAAATCCAGAAAATTAGGGTCTTTGCAACAACCATCGACCCTTTGCTAACAGGTCAATACTCTTATTTATAACATGCTATTAACCAAAAATAACTATTAAAAGTGCAACTAAGTAAAAAACAAACTCGCCACATGGCGCTTTCGTCTCTCAGTATTCTAAAAGTCATCAAATGATCTCACTTGAGTGGATGACTCTTCTCGTACTCTGACCATTTGATGAAGAGATCCTTGCATGTGTTAGCATACAATAATATATGTTGTTCCATTGGAGCTGAAAGGATCTCTCTTATCTCTACTGCACACACCCAATATCTGACTATTCTAGCACTTACCTTCTGCAACATGGTTCAGGCTTTGATCGGGTGTTTCATGAACTGTTGCACTTGTCTTGGTGCCATGTTCGCCATATTTTCTATCTCCGCATCCCATGATGAGTCTTGTTCGGCATGTAATTTGACTATGTCATGCAAGTCAACAAATTCCTCAGGTGTGTCGAATTCAGGGAGACCGATGTCTCTCATTTCTCGGTTGATCTTGGTCTAGCTCTTTTCACATTCGTCCCATTTCTCTTGGATTTCCTGATGAGGTTCTTGAGCCATTTTTACCCAATATTTGGATGACTTCTTTATGAAATCAATGCTTCTTTCTCTTAGTACCCAGATGTCGTTCTCTTCGGCATCTCGGCCTTGTTGAACCACATTGAGGTAGTTGATCCTTTCCATGGCTTGGTGTGATTTCTCATACCTCCTTTCCATATCCTTTCACGTCGCCAGTTCCAAGAGGGTGTCTTCTTGAAGCTTGTCTATATTTGAAGTGAATAGGTGCCGCTCATTCATAAATGTGTTGTAGGCCTCATGGAATTTGCTTCTCGGGAACACCATGACCTATGTCGTGTCTTGGTAATATTTCAGTAAGTGGCATAGATGTGCCAATTCCTTCAACGCAACAACCAACTCCTCTTCATTCCTTTTCTCTTTGTTCAAGGTGGCATTTGTGATTTCCATCCCTGCGTCGATAAGCTCAGATGTCTTGGCATGTGTTGTGTTCATCAACATTTCCTCTATGGTGATGAGGATAGAGTGTTCTAGAGTAATCCTCCTCTTCTTGGTGGTTCTCTTCATGATAGATTTCCTTTTCCGGTCATAGGAGATGGAATGTATATCATCAAATTCATCCATGAGTTCATGGATTTTCTGATCTCCCCAGGTAATCATATTTTCTAGGCCTCTGACGATGTATATTTGTTCAAGAATGGGTTCTTGAACCTCTTTCATGTGTTCTGAGGCTCAAACCTCTGGTTGTTTCTCATCGAGAGGTTGAGTACCAGTTGAAATTGAAGCATCGGGGGTAGACTCAGTACTCACTTGATAATCGATCGTTGATATGTCGATTTCCTGCTATGGAGATTCTTCCTTTTGTTCTCCCAACCTTGGCTCGTCCGTCGAACTATCCATTTGAGTTTCTAGTACATACAGTAGTTCAGTGTCAAAGACACTTTCAACCTCCTGGTCATTCTATGGAGGGCCCCGAATTTGAGCATTGGGAGCTCGGGAAGATACCTTCTCGAGCTCTTTTCCCTTTGTGATCTGCACAAGAGTCACTAGGGACACTTATGAACTTTCATCATGATAATACATGTTTATAAATTCATGGAGGGGGTTTGGTGTACTTTCTCTCCCTGATATTCTTACTATCTCTGGCTGAGATGAAATGTCCTCCGGTGACCCAGCCTGTGGCATTGTAACTTTAGGGTTATCCAACATGGTGATTTCATCAATTTGTATTAGCTCATGGCTGCTTGGGCCTACCCAGATTTCATCTGGGTTGTCAGAGAGGGCCCTTGTAATTACTATGAGGTCTGTGTCATCCTGCAACTGATAAATTACTCGCTACGCATGTTCTATCATGAGAAATCCCCTTTCCAGTGCATCCAGTGTCATAGGAAATCCTTTGTTCTATGTCAGAGCCACCAGGGGAACCTATGTCTCTTCTATCGCTCTGATTTCTTCCCTATATCTAAGGTCCTCTTGAGCCTACTGTTCTATATTTTTCTCTTGTTAATCTTGGCTCATGGCCCTAAACCTAGTCATTCTTGGGTTGGCCATCCTTGCCACCATATCGTCCCAGTCCTGGGAAGTTTTTGTGAAGACTTCATCTTCAAATTTGTCATGGGTGTATGACCAGTAGGATGACACTTGTGAAGCATGTTGCAAGACCAAGCCCTTTGGACCATGCTTGCAGAATCATCCTGTCTGAAATCTGAACTTGAGTTGGTTCAACCCTTGTTGTTTGGTTTGAGAGGTGTTCTTTACCAAGTAGAAACCTACATGGAAACCATAAGGTATGAACACTTGTTTCTTTTCCTTGACCAGGGTAGCATTGTATCCTTGCAAGATGGTTTAATAACATATTTCTCCTACTACAAGCTGGTTCAGGACATGAGTTGGTAAGATATGTGGTGCTCTGGTGGCCCCAAACACCCTAATGTAGGTGTCACGCTCATCCAAGTACCAGTGGCCTACCTTGGAAATCATTTTCTTAGCTGCAACCAATAGTGTCAGGCATTCCTTCTTAAAAATAATAAAATAAATCTGTGTGATGAATTCATCACAGATGAGGGAGTAAGAATTATTGTACCTTTTTTCCCATAGCACGTTGAAGTAGACATGGATTGGGAGATCTGCAACATGCCAGCTCTGATTCATGTCAGCAAAGATGTTTCTAGCACACATGACATCGAGAAAATATGAGGCCATGTAGAAAGTTGGCATCTCTCCTTCCTTCGATGTCTGATCCTGTTGTATTCAAATTCTTAGTTGTTTAGAAATTATTTCTCCCCAGTTGAAACCTCTCCCGGATATCACCATTGTGTAAGACAAGGGAATCCACACCACTGAAAATCTAGAGCAGTCCTTCTCTCCATATAATTGGTAGATGAGATTCATCAAATAGATGTATGGCTCCCTTAAATTGGTCATCCTATAACAACCAGTGCTTCGATTGGTGTACTTATTTTCCTCCCTCCACCATGAGGCCATCAATCGGCTAGTGTCGTGGCATTCATAGAACTTCACCACAAAGTCTGTGTTGAGCCACTCCTTAGGATCTCTAAGCTTGTAGTATTTTTTAACTTCCACTGGTAAGAACACTCCGACACACCCGCCATTTTCATCGTTGATTAAACATTTATGTGTGTCTATGTGGTCGATGAGCCACTTCATGACTTCAATACAGGGAAAAATAGGGGTTCTTCTTGCCACCATATGCAGGTACAACCATTGGATGTTCGGGAACACCTCGTCGTCGAGAGCTCTTACATTTGGATCAATGTGTGGGACATATTCTAGGTATTCATCCTGATTGATCTTGTTAAAGAGTTATCCCCAATGTGGGAGCGCCATCCTGGACCCCGTTCTTACCTCTGTATCTCCAAAGGTCGGAGGTTGGATGAAATCCTTCTTCGTTGTTTTCTTAATGACTAGTTCCAGCCTCAGAGTGTATTCCAATTTTTTTGCGGCCCTTGGAGAGAAGCCTTCACCTACCTATGTTTCTTTCAGCTTTGGTGCCCTCAATGATCGTTTGGTGGTTGGATTTCTTGGTGACATTGTTCCTGCAACAAAAATAAACTTTCAGATACTGTGTAAAACAAAATCGGATAAAACTATAAATTGTAGCCATGTAAAATTTACAGACTTGAATACATACCTATGAAGCTTGCTAAAACTTGGTTATTTTGATACTCACGGGATCTCTGCAGCCTTCGAATTACTCATATTTCTCCTTCAGATCCTCTAGAATTTCTTCATGTGAAGAATGATTTCGTTTACAATGACTCAAGAGAATTTAAATAGGGGAGAACTTACTGTGTCGCATTAGCCATTCAATTTGGGTGATGAGTTAAATTTTAACAAATCTGTCGCTGAATATCTATAACTTAAATTCATCGTGGGTTTATGGTGGAGGCACAAAGGGTGATGTGTTATATCGGTGATTTTAAATGGCTGTTTTTATTGGTGCACGAGGTAGCAACCAATGCGGGACTTGGTATTAATTAGATCCTTAAATGCTCAAAATATGATTGTATCTAATGCTAAAATGTCCCATCGTGTCGCTCTCTCAGTGGGTGGACCGGGGATCGGGGGTGTGCTATGAACGTTTTCATTTATGTCCTGCTACAAAAAGATCTGACACTGATCAATATCAACGTACAATTCTGTCATGGAAAAGCTAACTCGTAGGTGTGACTCGGACTTAGGGAACCAAGAATGACTCGGGGTAAAACTAGACCATATGGTTCTCCAATATGGTAAAGACACGTGGTGTTGAATATTGGTGACCTAATTTGTGTGTATTATTCGGAGTCAGGAATCTCCTTAAGTTATTAGTTCTAAAAAAACCTTAGATTTCCGATGCTGAAAAGTATCCAAGGTCGACGATCGACAATAAAACTATCAAGTGCTTCCTTTGGATTAGCTCCCTCGAAAACGTCCTGATGTTGAAAACACATCGGGGATCAGAGATAGGGAATAACATTTTAATATTGTCAAAATGTTTGTTGCGATATTTTAGACCCTTCCCAATTCTGATAAGTGCATCGGGCATCGACTATCGACAATATCTTTTCTCTCTTTGTTAACATCTATCCACTTCGTCTTTTACCGATGTTAAAGGGGAATTGGCTATCTGCGATATCCTTATGCAAGACTTGATGCAAAAACAAAATATTCCTTTCGCCGATGTTGACAGAGATCGGTGCTCAGCGACTGAGGTTTCCCAAGAGGTTCTTTTCCATCTTTGAATTCCTTCCGATGTCGAATCTGAGCACATCGGGTGAAGTGTTTTGGTTGTTGATTCTTTATTTAGGTGCTAAGGCCTTTTAAGTCATGGGGTTTTATAAGTTCAAACAAACCTGAAAATCTGATGAAATCATGAGAATAATCAAAGACAAAACATTTCTCAAAATGAAGTCGAATTAGACAGTGAAAAAGATCAAGTGGTACCCAAAAAGGGAAAAAAAATTGACAGAGGAATTTTAGGGTGTATTGAGTGCTCAACAACTGTGTGGAAGGAATCTGACAGAACACTTGATCGCCCAGATACCCTGTAAAAGGAAAGCATCGACACATCATTTAGTAATGACGAAATCTTGCTGATGACTGAAACATCGCAGCAAAGATGAGCGACTATGATGCAGTCGAGTACAATCAGTTTCTATTTTTAGCAAAATGCCATTCGAAGAGACATCTGATAGAGAGTGTTCGAAACCTTGTTTCTATGGATAGTAGTTAGAGTTCAGGGTAGCCCAAGTGGCACACCCTTGCCTATATATTTCATCTTTTCAATGTAAGCCAGGTTGGTTGGAAAAACAATGTAGACAATGACTATTGATTGTAGTTTTTTGATCCGATTCAAACTTAATGCAAAATTCTTGAAGCCTTGATGGAAAGATTCTAACGGTGGCAGTCTGATGTATTGTATTATTTCTTTGCGTATGTGATTTCCTGTGCTCTTTATATTCACACCTGTAATTTTTTTCTAAATCAGAACATGATTTAGAATCTAGAATTCACTGCGTAGTGCTCTAGATTCACGCCATTTAGACAAACTGTGTTTCTTCTAAATTAAATCTGAATTCATCCCCAATGGTGCTCCGAGTTGCTTCATGTGTTTTTCTCTTGCCACACACAATGATTTTTAACTAATTATTGTTTCTCATTTATCCTTTATCCTCTCGAGTTCAGTCACTGAGTCATTTGTTTCTATCATTTTATTAAATCGACTCCATAGCCCAAGGTCTTTCTTTCTTTCACCAATAGAACCCGAAAATATTGTTTAAAGGTATTAAATCTAGCCCAGAGTTTAAAGTTATATCCTGTACAAAGATGAATTCTCTAGAGAGAGCCCTCTCCAGGTCTGAAAGGCTAGTTTCGGGCCTCAAATTTGGTTTGTAGGTTGCCTCTGTCATTTGTTTTCTCAGTCGAACGAAGTTTACAGAGTGTTAACAGATGGAAACAGTGGAGAAAAATCCAAAGAAACAATCAATTCAATGTTGGAGTTTTGGAAGAGATCATATGCGTAGATATTTACCTCAAAGAGGTTAAAAACCAAGGACTACACATATTGTACAACAAGCTATGATAGTTGAAGACATGGGTAGAATTGTGCTTAGAATTTATGCAGCCCTGGACAACAAGCAAGTTAAGTTTTAGTCACACATGATCGAGGTGGAAGGTAATATTAATGATCAACCCATTGTTATTTTAATTGACTCAAGAGATAATCATAGTTATGTAGATCCTAATATGGTGGAAACATTCCAATTTCTGAGAAGCAAGCTTGGAAAACCTTGATTGGTGCAATTAGCTACAGGGGAAAAAAGGAAAATTAACGAAATGGTGAAGACATTTTCAATGGATATGAATGGACCACGCATAAAGGATGATTTGAATATCATACATTTGGGTTTGTATTATTTCCTCATTGTTCTGGATTGGTTGGATGAGCACCATGTTTTCCTGCATTGTTACAATAAGGAATTTTATTTCTTGGATAAGGAGGGGAACTTAAGGATAGTTCAAGGAATTCCAAGAGTTGTATCTATAAGAGAAGTTTGAGCCTTGCAATTGAAGAAAAGATACAGGAAAGGATGTCAAGTATTTTCAATGCACATGGAAGAGGCACCTAAGGATAAAGTGAAAAATGTTGAAGAGTGCATAGTACTAAAATAATTTGAGGATGTATTTAAAGAGATATCGAATTTTCCATCGAAAAGAGATATTTATTTCTCTATAAACATGATTCCTCGATCAAGACTCATATATAAGACTCCTTATACGATCAATATGCTAGAATTGAACGAGTTGCAGATGCAACTTAAAAAGCTTCTGAAGAAGGGGCATATACTCCCCAGTATGTCACCTTGGGGTTCCCTAGTATTATTCATGAAGAAGAAGGATGGTATGCTAGTTTATATCGACTTCAGGAAATTGAACCAAGTAACAATAAGGAAAAAATATAATTTTCAATGATATATGAACTCTTTGATTAGCTGCAGGATGTGCAGATATTTTCAAAGATTGATCTCAGATCTAGATATCACCAAGTAAGAATTAAGGAAGAATACATCAACAAGACTACTTTTAGAATGAGGTATATACATTATGAGTTCACAGTGGTTCCATTTAGGCTGTCAAATACACCATCTATCTTCATGTGTTTGATGAATGGAGTTTTCAGAAAATACCTAGATAATTTTTCATTGTATTTCTGAATGACATACTTATTTACTCAAAGTATGAAGAGGAGTGCGAGAAACACTTGAGGATGGTACTAAAAGTATTGAGGGAGCATCAACTTTATGCAAATTTGAGAAAGTGCTCATTTTATCACTAACAAATTCATTATTCGGGTCATATTATTTCCAAGGAAGGAATATTTGTGGATCCGAAAAAGATAAAAGTCATTGATGTTGGAATACTGAGAGGGGGGGGGGTGAATCAATAATAGAGCAATTTAGTCCCTTTTAACCATATAAT
>ML784672.1:383997-446137 GCA_009831015.1 Picea engelmannii
GAAGGGTCACGGGAAGACAAAGAAGGACACCGGAAAATGGTGCGATTTCCACAAAATCCCCTGGCACAACATCGATGAATGTCGCTCAAAACAGTCATTGGTGGCCGAGATCAAAGACAAGGAGCCAAACCCTGATTCAGAATATGATTCTAAAAATATAGAGTGAAAGACGCGCTAGAATGGTGGCATCTTATCTTTGAGAAGAGATGTGACGGCTACTCGCATTCGCAAGAAGATGATTACAATGAGGCTCTGAAGGCCCTTTTACAATAAATAGGAATGTCAAAAGTCCTAAACATCCAAAAACCTAACCCTAGCAGATGAAGCGCCAAAGTCATGTGGGCCCTGTTTGGGTAAGTGAGTACATCAACTTCCCGATGTCGTAACTTTTGCAAACGATCTCCGTTTTAGGTGTGTGATAGCTTGTTGGAAAGGTATAGTCGAGGAGGTTCATTTTGGGGGCTCAATGATGCCTTTGGCTATAATTGAGAACCCCGATCTCAAAACAACCTTCATTTGGGCCCTCAAAATGGCCTCGAAAGTTAAAACCTGCTAAAAATAGTAAATTGTCGAAATGAATCTCCTCGACGATACCTTTCCAACGAGCTATCACATGCCTAAAACAGAGATCGTTTGCAAAAGTTACGACCTCGATAAGTTGATGTACTCACTTACCCGAATGGGGCCCACATGAGTTTTGGCGCTTCATCTCCTAGGGTTAGAATTTTTGATGTTTAGGACTTTTGGCATTCCCGTTTATTGTAAAAGGGACTTCAGAGCCTCATTGTAATCATCTTCTTGTGAATGCGAGTAGCCATCACATATCTTCTCAGAGATAAGATGCCACCATTCTAGCGAGTCTTTCACTCTGTACTTTTACCGTCTCTGTACATTTCTCTGATTAATAGAAATTGTGTATTACTGTATATCTATGTTTATGGTTGCATCTCTGATACATTAATGTTATATTATTGAATATCTGCAATATATCTGTGCATTTATTTATTATATCTCCGCTCTCATTTCGTGTTGAAAATAATTCGGATCAGTGGTATCAGAGCAAGTTGCTCTTGATAATTTTTTATCAGTGCATGTCCCCGACAAGGTCTGAGTATAGCAATTTGGGTCTCGAGCTTGTCTATCTTGAAGGAAATCGCTCTCGCACACCCAATAAACCCTCAATGGCGGAAGAAAAGAAAAATGACGGAGCAGACGATCCTATCAATCAGTTGCTTGAGCAAGCTCTCACGTGACAGAGGGACGAAATGATTGAGAATTTTTCCCACATCCTTCAACGCCTACCGATAGAATCAGGTGCATCTTCATCAAGCAGCCACTTTGGAGGCACCTCGACTTTCAAGGTACATGTTAATTTTTATATTCCCGTATTTGAAGTTCAAATAGATGCAGATGCCCTAGATAAATTGTTAAATATGCTAGAAGGTTATTTCTCTGTTCATAATTTTTCCGACAAGGAAAATATCACCTTCTCACTCCTTAAGGCTCTCCGCCATGTCAAACATTGGTGGGAAACTTACTGGGAGCAGAGTTCCACAGAGGATTCTGGAATATATGGGACCGAGCCCACTTGGGAATGTTTTGTGGATGCGGTAAAGGAACAATACTACCCTGTTGGCAACTATGAGGACTAGTACATGACATGGACCACACTACGACAAGAGAAGGGCCAATCAGTTCAGAAGTTCACCAATAGATTCCATACCTTGCGCACCAAGCTGGGTATCAAAGACTCTGAATGAAATTTGGTTCTGAAATACCGTGGGGCTCTACACAGATACATCCAAACTGAAATGGATTTTCTGGACATCTCATCACTCGGTGTTGCCTATTGATATGCTATTAAAATCGAGTAGAAATAGAAGCACCAGAACAAACGGGAGTTCGGGTCTGCAAATCCACAACAACCAAAGTATGACAAAGACAACCCTAACAAACGGTTTCCCGAAAACCAATCCACGCCACAGGAAAAGAAGGGTCACGGGAAGACAAAGAAGGACATCGGAAAATGGTACGATTTCCACAAAATCCCCTGGCACAACACCGACGAATGTCGCTCAAAAGAGTCATTGGTGGCCAAGATCAAAGACAAGGAGCTGAACCCTGATTCAGAATCTGATTTTAAAAATACAGAGTGAAAGACTCGCTAGAATGGTGGTAGCTTATCTCCGAGAAGAGATGTGATGGCTACTCGGTAAGTGAGTACATCAACTTCCCGGGGTCGTAACGTTTGCAAACGATCTCCGTTTTAGGTGTGTGATAGCTTGTTGGAAAGGTATAGTCGAGGAGATTCATTTTGGGGGCTCAATGATGCCTTTGGCTATAATTGAGAACCTCGATCTTAAAAAACCTTCATTTGGGCCCTCAAAATGGCCCCAAAAGTTAAAACTTGCTAAAAATAGTAAATTTCCAAAATGAATCTCCTCGACGATACCTTTCCAACGAGCTATCACATGACTAAAACGAAGATTGTTTGCAAAATTTAGGACCCCAGGAAGTTGATGTACTCACTTAGCCAAATGGGGCCCACATGAATTTTGGCGCTTCATCTCCTAGGGTTAGGTTTTTGGATGTTTAGGACTTTTGGCATTCTCGTTTATTGTAAAAGGGCCTTCAAAGCCTCATTGTAATCATCTTCTTGCGAATGCGAGTAGCCGTCACATCTCTTCTCAGAGATAAGCTGCCACCATTCTAGCGAGTCTTTCACTCTGTACTTTTACAGTCTCTGTACATTTCTATGATTAATAGAAATCGTGTATTACTGTATATCTGTGTTTATGGTTGCATCTATGATACATTTCAATTATATTATTATATCTCTGATACATTTCTATGGTTGCATCTCTATGCATTTCTTTATTATATCTCTACTCTCATTTCATGCTGAAAATAATCCGGATCAGTGGTATCAGAGCAGGCTGCTCTTGATCATTTTTTTCAGTGCATGTCCCCGACGAGGTCCGAGTATAGCAAGTTGGGTCTCGAGCTTGTCTCCCTTTAAGACAATCGCTCTCGCACACCCAAGAAACCCTCAAAGGTGGAAGAAAAGAAAAATGACGGAGCAGACGATCCTATCAATCTGTTGCTTAAGCAAGCTCTCACGCGACAGAGGGACAAAATGATGGAGAATTTTTCCCACATCCTTCAACGCCTACCGATAGCATCAGGTGCATATTCATCAAGCAACCACTTTGGAGGCACCTCGCCTTTCAAGGTACAAGTTAATTTTTATATTCCTGTATTTGAAGGTCAAATAGATGCAGATGCGCTAGATAAATGGTTAAATATGCTAGAAGGTTATTTCTCTGTTCATAATTTTTCTGACAAGGAAAAGATCACCTTCGCACTCCTTAAGGCTCTCCCCCATGTCTAACATTTGTGGGAAACTTACTGGGAGTAGAGTTCCACAGAGGATTCTAGAATATATGGGGTCAATCCCACTTGGGAATTTTTTGTGGATGCAGTAAAGGAACAGTACTACCCTGTTGGCAACTATGAGGACCAGTACATGATATGGACCACACTACAGCAAGAGAAGGGCTAATCAGTTCCGAAGTTCACCAATAGATTCCATACATTGCGCACCAAGATGGGTATCAAAGACTCTGAATGACATTTGGTTTTGAAATACCGTGGGGCTCTACACAGATACATCCAAACTTAAATGGATTTTCTTAACATCTCATCACTCGGTGCTGCCTATCGTTACGCTGTTAAAATCGAGTAGAATTTAAGCACTAGAACAAATGGGAGTTCGCGTCTACAAATCCACAACAACCAAAGTATGACAAAGGCAACCATAACAAACAGTCTCTCGAAAACCAGTCCAAGCCACAGGAAAAGAAGGGTCACGGGAAGACAAAGAAGGACACCGAAAAATGGTACGATTTACACAAAAGCCCCTGGCACAACACCGACGAATGTCGCTCAAAACAGTCATTGGTGGTCGATATCAAAGACAAGGAGCCGAACCCTGATTGTGAATCTGATTCTAAAAATATAGAGTGAAAGACTCGCTAGAATGGTGGCAGCTTATCTCTGAGAAGATATGTGACGGCTACTCGCATTCGTAAGAAGATGATTACAATGAGGCTCTGAAGGCCCTTTTACGATAAACGGGAATGCCAAAAGTCCTAAACATTGAAAAACCTAACCCTAGGAGATGAAGCGCCAAAAGTCATGTGGGCCCCGTTTGGGTAAGTGAGTACATCAACTTCCCCAGGTCGTAACTTTTGCAAACGATCTCCGTTTTAGGCGTGTGATAGCTCGTTGGAAAGGTATCATCGAGGATATTCATTTTGGGTGATCAATCATGCCTTCGACTATCATTGAGAACCTCGATCTCGAAAAACCTTCATTTAATCCCTCAAAATGGCCCCGAAATTTAAAACCTGCTAAAAATAGTAAATTTCCAAAATGAATCTCCTCGACGATACCTTTCCAACGAGCTATCACACGCCTAAAACGGAGATCGTTTGAAAAAGTTACGACCCCGGGAAGTTGATGTACTCACTTACCCAAACGGGGCCCACATGACTTTTGGTGCTTCATCTCCTAGGGTTATGTTTTTGGATGTTTAGGACTTTTGGCATTCCCGTATATTGTAAAAGGGCCTTTTGAGCCTCATTGTAATCATCTTCTTGCAAATGCGAGTAGCCGTCACATCTCTTCTCAGAGATAAGCTGCGACCATTCTAGCGAGTCTTTTACTCTGTACTTTTACAGTCTTTGTACATTTCTCTGATTAATAGAAATCGTGTATTACTGTATATCTGTGTTTATGGTTGCATCTATGATACATTTTTGTTATATTATTGGATATCTGCAATATCTCTATGCATTTCTTTATTATATCTCCTCTCTCATTTCGTGCCGAAAATAATCCGGATCAGTGGTATCAGAGAAGGCTTCTCTTGATCATTTTTTTTAGTGCATGTCCCTGACGAGGTCCGAGTATAGCAAGTTGGGTCTCGAGCTTGTCTCTCTTGAAGACAATCTCTCTCACACACCCAAGAAACCCTCAATGGCGGAAGAAAAGAAAAACGACGGAGCAGACGATCCTATCAATCTGTTGCTTGAGCAAGCTCTCACGTGACAGAGGGACTAAATGATGGAGAATATTGCCCACATCCTTCAACGCCTACCGATAGTATCAGGTGCATATTCATCAAGCAACCACTTTGGAAGCACCTCGCCTTTCAAGGTACAGGTTAATTTTGATATTCCCGTATTTGAAGGTCAAATAGACGTAGATGCCCTAGATAAATGGTTAAATATGCTAGAAGGTTATTTCTCTGTTCATAATTTTTCCGACAAGGAAAAGATCACCTTCGCACTCCTTAAGGCTCTCCTCCATGTCAAACATTGGTGGGAAACTTGCTGGGAGTAGAGTTCCACAGAGGATTCTGGAATATATGGGGCCGAGCCCACTTGGGAATTTTTTGTGGATGCAGTAAAGGAACAGTACTAACCTGTTGGCAACTATGAGGACCAATACATGAGATGGACCACACTACGACAAGAGAAGGGCCAATCAATTCCGAAGTTCACCAATAGCTTCCATACCTTGCGCACCAAGCTGGGTATCAAAGACTCTGAACGACATCTGGTTCTGAAATACCATGGGGCTCTACACAGATACATCCAAACTGAAATCGATTTTCTGAACATCTCATCACTTGGTTCTGCCTATCGATATGCTGTTAAAATCGAGCAGAAATTTAAGCACCAGAACAAACGGGAGTTCGGGTCTACAAATCCACAACAACCAAAGTATGACAAAGACAACCCTAACAAACAGTCTCCCAAAAACCAGTCCAAGCCACAGGAAAAGAAGGGTCACGGGAAGACAAAGAAGGACACCGGAAAATGGTGCGATTTCCACAAAATCCCCTGCCACAACACCGACAAATGTCGCTAAAAACAGTCATTGGTGGTCGAGATCAAAGACAAGGAGCCGAACCCTGATTCAGAATCTGATTCTAAAAATACAGAGTGAAAGACTCGCTAGAATGGTGGCAGCTTATCTCTGAGAAGAGATGTGACGGCTACTCGCATTCACAAGAAGATGATTACAATGAGGTTCTCAAGGCCCTTTTACAATAAACGGGAATGCCAAAAGTCCTAAACATCCAAAAACCTAACCCTAGGAGATGAAGCGCCAAAGTCATGTGGGCCCCGTTTGGGTAAGTGAGTACATCAACTTCCCGGGGTCGTAACTTTTGCAAACGATCTCCGTTTTAGGCGTGTGATAGCTCGTTGGAAAGGTATCGTCGAGGAGATTCATTTTGGAAATTTACTACTTTTAGCAGGTTTTAACTTCCGGGGCCATTTTGAGGGACCAAATGAAGGTTTTTCTATATCAAGGTTATGAATGATAGCCAAAGGCATGATTGAGCCCCAAAAATGAATCTCCTTGACGATACCTTTCCAACGAGCTATCACACGCCTAAAACGGAGATCATTGGAAAATGTTACGACCCCGGGAAGTTGATGTACTCACTTACCCAAACGGGGCCCACATGACTTTTGGCGCTTCATCTCCTAGGGTTAGGTTTTTGGATGTTTAGGACTTTTGGCATTCCCGTTTAGTGTAAAAGGGCCTTCAGAGCCTCATTGTAATCATCTTCTTCTGAATGTGAGTAGTCGTCACATCTCTTCTTAGAGATAAGATGCCACCATTCTAGCGAGTCTTTCACTCTGTACTTTTATAGTCTCTGTACATTTCTCTGATTAATAGAAATCGTGTATTACTGTATATCTATGTTTATGGTTGCATATCTGATACATTTCTATTATATTATTGAATATCTGCAATATCTCTGTGCACTTCTTTATCATATCTCCGCTCTCATTTCGTACCGAAAATAATCTAGATCAGTGGTATCAGAGCAGGCCGCTCTTGATCGTTTGTTTCAGTGCATGTATGCAATGAGGTCCGAGTATAGAAAGTTGGGTCTCGAGCTTGTCTCTCTTGAAGACAATCGCTCTCGCACACCCAAGAAACCCTCAATGGCGGAAGAAAAGAAAAATGACGGAGCATACGATCCTATCAATCTCTTGCTTGAGCAAGCTGTCACGCGACAGAGGGACGAAATGATGGAGAATTTTGCCCACATCCTTCAACGCCTACCGATAAAATCAGGTGAATCTTCATAAAGCAACCACTTTGGAGGCACCTCGCCTTTCAAGGTATAGGTTAATTTTGATATTCCCGTATTTGAAGGTCAAATAGATGAAGATGCCCTAGATAAATGGTTAAATATGCTAGAAGGTTATTTCTCTGTTCATAATTTTTCTGACAAGGAAAAGATCACCTTCGCACTCCTTAAGGCTCTCCCCCATGTCAAACATTGGTGGGAAACTTACTGGGAGCAGATTTCCATAGAGTATTCTGGAATATATGGGGCCGAGCCCACTTGGGAATTTTTTGTGGATGCGGTAAAGTAACAGTACTACTCTGTTGGCAACTATGAGGACCAGTACATGAGATGGACCACACTACGGTAAGAGAAGGGCCAATCAGTTCCGAAGTTCACCAATAGCTTCCATACCTTGCTTACCAATCTGGGTATCAAAGACTCTGAACGAAATTTGGTTCTGAAATACCATGGGGCTCTACACAGATACATCCAAACTGAAATGGATTTTCTGAACATCTCATCACTCAGTGTTGCCTATCGATATGCTGTTAAAATTGAGTAGAAATTTAAGCACCAGAACAAATGGGATTTCGGGTCTGCAAATCCACAACAACCAAAGTATGACAAAGACAACCCTAACAAACAGTCTCCCGAAAACTAGTCCAAGCCACAGGAAAAGAAGGTTCACGGGAAGACAAAGAAGGACACCGAAAAATGGTGCGATTTCCACCAAAGCTTTGGCACAACACGGACGAATGTTTCTCAAAATAGTCATTGGTGGCCGAGATAAAAGACAAGGAGTTGAACCCTGATTCAGAATCTGATTCTAAAAATACAGAGTGAAAGACTCGCTAGAATGGTGACAGCTTATCTCTGAGAAGAGATGTGACGACTACTCGCATTCGCAAGAAGATGATTACAATCAGGCTCTGAAGGCCCTTTTACAATAAACAGGAATGACAAAAGTCTTAAACATCCAAAAACCTAACCCTAGGAGATGAAGCGCCAAAGTCATGTGGGCCCCGTTTGGGTAAGTGAGTACATAAACTTCCTGGGGTCGTAACATTTTCAAACGATCTCCGTTTTAGGCATGTGATAGCTCGTTGGAAAGGTATCGTCAAGGAGATTCATATTGGGGGATGAATCATGCCTTCGGCTATTAATGAGAACCTCGATATCGAAAAACCTTCATTTGGGCCCTCCAAATGGCCCCGAAAGTTAAAACTTGCTAAAAATAGTAAATTACTAAAATGAATCTCCTCGACGATACCTTTCCAACGATCTATCACATGCCTAAAACGAATATCGTTTGCAAAAGTTACGACCCTGGGAAGTTGATGTACTCACTTACACAAATGGGGCCCACATGACTTTTGGCGCTTCATCTCCTTGAGTTAGGTTTTTGGATGTTTAGGACTTTTGGCATTCCCATTTATTGTAAAAGGGCCTTCAGAGCCTCATTTTAATCATCTTCTTACGAATGCGAGTAGACGTCACATCTCTTCTCAGATATAAGCTGCCACCATTCTAGCGAGTCTTTCACTCTGTACTTTTACAGTCTCTGTACATTTCTCTGATTAATAGAAATCGTGTATTACTGTATATCAATGTTTATGGTTGCATCTATGATACAATTCTATTATATTATTGAATATCTGCAATATCTTTGTGAATTTCTTTATTATATCTCCACTCTCATTTCGTGCCGAACATAATCCGGATCAGTGGTATCATAGCAGGCTACTCTTGATCGTTTTTTTCAGTGCATGTCCCCGACGAGGTCCGAGTATAGAAAGTTGGGTCTCGAGCTTGTCTCTCTTGAAGACAATCGCTCTCAGACACCCAAGAAACCCTCAATGGCGGAAGAAAAGAAAAACGACGGAGTAGACGATCCTATCAATCTATTGCTTGAGCAAGTTGTCATGCGACAGAGGGACGAAATGATGGAGAATTTTTCCCACATCCTTCAATGCCTACCAATAGCATCAGGTGCATCTTCAACAGGCAGCCACTTTGGAGACACCTCGCCTTTCAAGGTAAAGGTTAATTTTTATATTCCTGTATTTGAAGGTCAAATAGACGCAGATGCCCTAGATAAATGGTTAAATATGTTAGAAGGTTATTTCTCTGTTCATAATTTTTTCGACAAGGAAAATATCACCTTCGCACTCCTTAAGGCTCTCCCCCATGTCAAACATTGGTGGGAAACTTACTGGGAGTAGAGTTCCACAGAGGATTCTGGAATATATGGGGCCGAGCCCACTTGGGAATTTTTTGTGGATGCAGTAAAGGAACAGTACTACCCTGTTGGCAACTATGAGGACCAATACATGAGATGGACCACACTACGGCAAGAGAAGGGCCAATCAGTTCCGAAGTTCACCAATAGCTTCCATACCTTGCGCACAAAGCTGGGTATCAAAGACTTTGAATGGCATTTGGTTCTGAAATACCGTGGGGCTCTACACAGATACATCCAAATTGAAATGGATTTTTTGAACATCTCATCACTCGGTGCTGCCTATCAATATGCTGTTAAAATTGACCAGAAATTTAAGCACCAGAACAAATGGGAGTTTGGGTCTGCAAATCCACAACAACCAAAGTATGACAAAGACAACCCTAACAAATAGTCTCCCGAAAACCAGTCCAACCCACAGGAAAAGAAGGGTCACCGGAATACAAAGAAGGACACCGGAAAATGGTGCGATTTCCACAAAAGCCCCTGGCACAACACCGACGAATGTCGCTCAAAACAATGATTGGTGGCCGAGATCAAAGACAAGGAGCCGGACCCTGATTCAGAATCTGATTCTAAAAATATAGAGTGAAAGACTCGCTAGAATGGTGGAAGCTTATCTCTGAGAAGAGATGTGACGGCTACTCGCATTCGCAAGAAGATGATTACAATGAGGCACTGAAGGCCCTTTTACAATAAACGGAAATGCCAAAAGTCCTAAACATCCAAAAACCTAACCCTAGGAGATGAAGCGCCAAATTCATGTGGGCCCCATTTGTGTAACTGAGTACATCAACTTCCTGGGGTCGTAACTTTTGCAAACGATCTCTGTTTTAGGCGTGTGATAGCTCGTTGGAAATGTATCGTCGAGGATATTCATTTTGGTAATTTTCTATTTTTAGCAGGTTTTAACTTATGGGGCCATTTTGAGGGCCCAAATGAAAGTTTTTCTAGATAGAGGTTCTCAATGATATCCAAATGCATGATTGAGCCCCCAAAATGAATCTCCTCAACGATACCTTTCCAACGAGCTATCACACGCCTAAAACAAAGATCGTTTGCAAACGTTACGACCTCGGGAAGTTGATGTACTCACTTACCCAAACGGGGCCCACATGACGTTTGACGCTTCATCTCCTAGGGTTAGATTTTTGGATGTTTAGGAATTTTGGCATTCCCGTTTATTGTAAAAGGGCCTTCAGAGCCTCATTGTAATCATCTTCTTGTGAATGCGAGAAGTCATCACATCTCTTCTCAGAGATAAGCTGCCACCATTCTAGCGAGTCTTTCACTCTGTACTTTTACAGTCTCTGTACATTTCTCTGATTAATAGAAATCGTGTATTAATGTATATCTGTGTTTATGGTTGCATCTCTGATACATTTTTGTTATATTATTGAATATCTACAATATCTCTGTGCATTTCTTTATTATATCTCCGCTCTCATTTCGTTCCAAAAATAATTTGGATCAGTGGTATCAGAGTAGGCTGATCTTGATCGTTTTTTTCAGTGCATGTCCCCGACAAGGTCCGAGTATAGAAAGTTGCATCTCGAGCTTGTCTCTCTTGAAGACAATCACTCTCGCACACCCAAGAAACCGTCAATGGTAGAAGAAAAGAAAAACGACGGAGTAGACGATCCTATCAATCTGTTGCTTGAGCAAGTTGTCATGCGACAGAGGGACGGAATGATGGAGAATTTTTCCCACATATTTGAACTCCTATTGATAGAATCATGTGCATATTCATCAAGCAACCACTTTGGAGGCACCTTGCCTTTCAAGGTATAGGTTATTTTTGATATTCCCGTATTTGAAGGTCAAATAGATGGAGATTCCCTAGATAAATGGTTAAATATGCTAGAAGGTTATTTCTTTGTTCATAATTTTTTTGACAAGGAAAAGATCACCTTCGCACTCGTTAAGGCTCTCCCCCATGTCAAACATTGGTGGGAAACTTACTGGGAGAAGAGTTCCACAGAGGATTCTGGAATATATGGGGCCGAGCCCACTTGGGAATTTTTTGTGGATGCGGTAAAGGAACAATACTACCCTGTTGGCAACTATGAGGACCAGTACATGAGATGGACCACTCTACGGCAAGAGAAGGGCTAATCAGTTTCGAAGTTCACCAATAGATTCCATACCTTGCGCACCAAGCTGGGTATCAAAGACTTTGAACGACATTTGGTTCTGAAATACCATGGGGCTCTACACAGATACATCCAAACTGAAATGGATTTTCTGAACATCTCATCACTCGGTGTTGCCTATCGATATGCTGTTAAAATCGAGCATAAATTTAAGCACCAGAACAAATGGGAGTTCGGGTCTGCAAATCCACAACAACCAAAGTATGACAAAGACAACCCTAACAAACAGTCTCCAGAAAACCAGTCAAATCCAAAGGAAAAGAAGGGTCACGGGAAGACAAAGAAGGAGACTGGAAAATGGTGCGATTTCCACCAAAGCCTCTGGCACAACACCGATGAATGTCACTCAAAACAGTCATTGGTGGCCAAGATCAAAGACAAGGAGCCGAACCCTGATTCGAAATCTGATTCTAAAAATACAGAGTGAAAGACTCGCTAGAATGGTGGCAGCTTATCTCTGAGAAGAGATGTGACAGCTACTTGCATTCGCAAGAAGATGATTACAATCAAGCTCTGAAGGCCCTTTTACAACAAAAGGTAATGCCAAAAGTCTTAAACATCCAAAAACCTAACCCTAGGAGATGAAGCGCCAAAGTCATGTGGGCCCCATTTGGGTAAGTGAGTACATCAACTTCCCGGGGTCGTAACTTTTGCAAACGATCTCCGTTTTAGGCGTGTGATAGCTCGTTGGAAAGGTATCGTCAAGGAGATTCATTTTTGGGGCTCAATCATGCCTTCGACTATAATTGAGAACCTCGATCTCGAAAAACCTTCATTTGGGCCCTCAAAATGGCCCCAAAAGTTAAAACCTGCTAAAAATAGTAAATTTCCAAAATGAATCTCCTCGACGATACCTTTCCAACGAGCTATCACATGCCTAAAACGGTGATCGTTTGCAAAAGTTACGACCTCGGGAAGTTGATGTACTCACTTACCCAAATGGGGCCCACATGACTTTTTGTGGTTCATCTCCTAGGGTTATGTTTTTGGATGTTTAGGACTTTTGGCATTCCCGTTTATTGTAAAAGGGACTTCAGAGCTTCGTTGTAATCATCTTCTTGTGAATGCGAGTAGCCATCACATCTCTTCTCTGAGATAAGCTGCCACCATTCTAGCGAATCTTTCACTCTGTACTTTTACAGTCTCTGTACATTTCTTTGATTAATAGAAATCGTGTATTACTGTATATCTGTGTTTACGGTTGCATCTCTAATACAGTTCTGTTATATTATTGAATATCTGCAATATCTCTGATCATTTGTTTATTATATATCTGCTCTCATTTCATGCCGAAAATAATCCGGATCAGTGGTTTCAGAGCAGGCTACTCTTGATCATTTTTTTCAGTGCATGTCCTCGATGAGGTCCGAGTATAGCAAGTTGGGTCTCGAGCTTGTCTTTCTTGAAGACAATCTCTCTCACACACCCAAGAAACCCTCAATGGTGGAAGAAAATAAAAATGACGGAGCAAATGATCCTATCAATCTGTTGCTTGAGCAAGCCATCATGCGACAGAGGGACAAAATGATGGAGAATTTTTCCCACATCCTTCAATGCCTACCGATAGCATCAGGTGCATCTTCATCAATCAGGCACATTGGAGGCACCTCGCCTTTCAAGGTACAAGTTAATTTTGATATTCCCGTATTTGAAGGTCAAATAGATGCAGATGCCCTAGATAAATGGTTAAATATGCTAGAAGGTTATTTCTCTATTCATAATTTTTCCGACAAGGAAAATATCACCTTCACACTCCTTAAGGCTCTCCCCCATGTCAAACATTGGTGGGAAACTTACTGGGAGTAGAGTTCCACAGAGGATTCTGGAATATATGTGGCCGAGCCCACTTGGGAATTTTTTGTGGATGCGGTAAAGGAACAGTACTACCCTGTTGGCAACTATGAGGACCAATACATGAGATGGACCACACTACGGCAAGAGAAGGGCCAATTAGTTTCGAAGTTCACCAATAGCTTCCATACCTTGCGCACCAAGCTGGGTATCAAAGACTCTGAACGACATTTGGTTTTGAAATATCGTGGGGCTCTACACAGATACATCCAAACTGAAATGGATTTTCTGAACATCTCATCACTCAGTGTTGGTTATCGATATGCTGTTAAAATCGACTAGAAATTTAAGCACCAGAACAAACGGGAGTTCGGGTCTGCAAATCCACAAAAACCAAAGTATGACAAAGACAACCCTAACAAACAGTCTCCCGAAAACTAGTCCAATCCATAGGAAAATAAGGGTAACGGGAAGACAAAGAAGGACACCGGAAAATGGTGCGATTTCCACAAAATCCCCTGGCACAATACCGACGAATGTCGCTCAAAACATTCATTGGTGGTCGAGATCAAAGATAAAGAGATGAACCCTGATTCATAATCTGATTCTAAAAATACAGAGTGAAAGACTCACTAGAATGGTGGCAGCTTATCTCTGAGAAGAGATGTGACGAATGCTCGCATTTGCAAGAAGATGATTACAATGAGGCTCTGAAGGCCCTTTTACAATAAACAGGAATGCCAAAATTCATAAACATCCAAAAACCTAACCCTAGGAGATGAAGCGCCAAATTCATGTGGGCCCCGTTTGGGTAAGTGAGTACATCAACTTCCCGGGGTCGTAACTTTTGCAAACGATCTTAGTTTTAGGCGCGTGATAGCTCGTTGGAAAGGTATCGTCGAGGAGATTGATTTTGTAAATTTAATATTTTTAGCAGGTTTTAACTTCTGGGGCCATTTTGAGGGCCAAAATGAAGGTTTTTCTAGATCGAGGTTCTCAATGATATCCAAAGGCATGATTGAGCCCCCAAAATGAATCTCCTCGACGATACCTTTCCAACGAGCTATCACACGCCTAAAACATAGATCGTTTGCAAAAGTTACGACCCTGGGAAGTTGATGTACTCACTTACCCAAATGGGGCCCACATGACGTTTGGCGCTTCATCTCCTAGGATTAGGTTTTTGGATGTTTAGGAATTTTGGCATTCCCGTTTATTGTAAAAGGGCCTTCAGAGCCTCTTTGTAATAATCTTCTTGCGAATGCGAGTAGCCATCACATCTCTTCTCAGAGATAAGTTGCCACCATTCTAGCGAGTCTTCCACTCTGTACTTTTACAGTCTCTGTACATTTATCTTATTAATAGAAATCATGTATTACTGTATATCAGTGTTTATGGTTGCATCTATGATACTTTTCTGCTATATTATTGAATATCTGCAATATCTCTGTGCATTTCTTTATTATATCTCAATTCTGATTTTGTGCCGAAAATAATCCGGATCAGTGGTATCAGAGCAGGCTGCTCTTGGTCATTTTTTTCAGTGCATGTCCCTGACGAGGTCTGAGTATAGAAAGTTGGGTCTCGAGATTGTCTCTCTTGAAGACAATCACTCTCGCACACCCAAGAAACCCTCAATGGCAGAAGAAAACAAAAACGATGGAGCAGACGATCATATCAATCTGTTGCTTGAGCAAGCTCTCACGTGATAGAGGGATGAAATGATGAAGAATTTTTCCCACATCCTTCAACCCCTACCGATAGCATCAGGTGCATCTTCATCAAGAAACCACTTTGGAGGCACTTCCCCTTTCAAGGTACAGGTTAATTTTGATATTCCCGTATTTGAAGGTCAAATAGATGCAGATGCCCTAGATAAATGGTTAAATATGCTAGAAGGTTATTTCTCTGTTCATAATTTTTCTGACAAGGAAAAGATAACCTTCGCACTCCTTAAGGCTCTCCCCCATGTCAAACATTGGTGGGAAACTTACTGGGAGCAGAGTTCCACAGAGGATTCTGGAATATATGGGGTCGAGCCCACTTAGGAATTTTTTGTGGATGCGGTAAAGGAACAATACTACCCTGTTGGCAACTATGAGGACCAGTACATGAGATGGACCACACTACGGCAAGAGAAGGTCCAATCAGTTCCGAAGTTCACCAATAACTTCCATACCTTGCGCACCAAGATGGGTATCAAAGACTCTGAACAACATTTGGTTCTGAAATACCGTGGGGCTCTACACAGATACATCCAAACTGAAATGGATTTTCTGGACATCTCATCACTCGGTGCTGCCTATCAATATGTTGTTAAAATCGAGAATAAATTCAAGCACCAGAACAAACGGGAGTTTGGGTATGAAAATCCACAACAACCAAAGTATGACAAAGACAACCCTAACAAACAGTCTCCCGAAAACTAGTCCAAGCCACAGGAAAAGAAGGGTCACGGGAAGACAAAGAAGGACATCGGAAAATGGTACGATTTCCACAAAATCCCTTGGCACAACACCGACGAATGTCGCTCAAAGTAGTCATTGGTGGCTGAGATCAAAGACAAGGAGCCGAACCCTGATTCAGAATCTGATTCTAAAAATACAGAGTGAAAGACTCGCTAGAATGGTGGCAGCTTATCTCTTAGAAGAGATGTGACGGCTACTCGCATTCTCAAGAAGATGATTACAATGAGGCTTTGAAGGCCCTTTTATAATAAACGGGAATGCCAAAAGTCCTAAACATCTAAAAACCTAACCCTAGGAGATGAAGCGCCAAAAGTCTTGTGGGCCTCGTTTGGGTAAGTGATTACATCAACTTCCCGTGGTCGTAACTTTTTCAAACGATCTCCGTTTTAGGCATGTGATAGCTCGTTGGAAAGGTATCGTCGAGGAGATTCATTTTGGAAATTTACTAGTTTTAGCAGGTTTTAACTTCTGGGGCCATTTTGAGGGCCCAAATGAAGGTTTTTTGAGATTGAGGTTCTCAATGATATCTGAAGGCATGATTGGGCCCCCAAAATGAATCTCCTCGATGATACCTTTCCAACAAGCTATCACATTCCTAAAACGAAGATCATTTGCAAAAGTTACGACCCTAGGAAGTTGATGTACTCACTTACCGAAACATGGCCCACATGACGTTTGGCGCTTCATCTCCTAGGGTTAGGTTTTGGGATGTTTAGGACTTTTGGCATTCTCGTTTATTGTAAAAGGGCCTTTAGAGCCTCATTGTAATCATCTTCTTGCAAATGCGAGTATCCGTCACATCTCTTCTCAGAGATAAGGTGCCATCATTCTAGCGAGTCTTTCACTCTGTATTTTTACAGTCTCTATACATTTCTCTGATTAATAGAAATCATGTATTACTGTATATATGTGTTTATGGTTGCATCACTGATACATTTCTGTTATATTATTGAATATCTGCAATATCTCTGTGCATTTCTTTATTATATCTCCACTCTCAGTTCGTGCCGAAAATAATCTGGATCATTGGTGGAAGCATATTTCAGGATTTCGAGGAAGGTATCAACAATATTAGTGTCATCCCCTAGTTAACTTTTCTTAAATTCATGTAAAAAAATTCCCTGCATGGCTTGGTTATGTCATAATAAATGATCCATACCAACCTCTATATCATTGTATTCATCCCCAACGTGTGAAGAACTAGTGTTAATGTAGAGGTTTTGAATTGGTGATTCAGGACATAGTGGGAATTGAAGAAGTCATTGATTCAACCATTCTTGGTATGCTTCATCTCTGAGCTATGCTCATTTAGTAGTATTATCTTGATTTAACATCATAGTGGGATGTAATGGTACATGGTAAATAGGTTGATTGTCATCAGAGTATTGATCGTAAAAAATCTTAACATTACATCGATATTATTAGTAACATAATGCATTTAGTATGTTCAAACATTATACCAAACATTTATTAGAAGCATGGAAATTGTTTACCAATAATAAACATGCAACCAACCACTTTATAAAATAAATGTTGAATTAAGAAATACATTTAAATTAGTTCCACTGAAAAATACAAAAATATAATTACTCAACCACCTTTTTCTTGTGACCCAAGGGGACATCTAAAGGTATACCCAATGAAATGTGTTTTTCATGAGCGTTTGGTGGTTTATGAAAGTTATAGTTTATTAAAAACTTGTCACTAGGAGACAAATTATGTATTGCATGAACAACAACAAATTTGTATGCCTTCATTTTCATAAAGAACACTTTGTCATTGGAGTGTTCCTTAAAGGAACAATTTGCACTAAATAATGAGGTCCTAAAACTATTTATAAACCCTGCAATGTTCCTATGAGTTTGTAGACGACCATTGATATATAATAGGTTTTTCCTGTTAAATTTTCTAGAAGCATAATGTTAGTGTGTGGTTAGAAGACCTTAGGTTCAATTTATTCAACCAACAAAACCTTTCAGATACCGGCCCTTTCATAATTTACTATATGCAAGTGAAGTCTCACTTGAAGTATCTACTGGGGATGTAGGAACCAAGTTTCTGCAGGGACGAGGGGATGTGAGGCTCTCATAATATACATTACTATTTATGCACCTAGTGTGCGATATCTTTATTCATATCCTTTAATTAGTTACCAACTCTATTATGTAGAACCATTATGACATAGATTGCAACATAAGTAACCCACTGTACTATTCATTATTAATGTGCATCAATCATATAGTAAGAAGATCTATACTAATCATGCATAAATAGAACATCCATGAAAAACCACATCAACAAAACACATAGAGACACAAATTTTAACGTGGTTCACCCAATCCTTGGGCTATGTCCACAACGACTAGCTTCTATATTCGTCTTCATGCGGTAATCCTCTCAGACCCGCGCATTGTGCTTACAATAGATATAACATACCCTACTATCCAAACCTTCCTAGACGCTATGTCGTGCACGCCTCTCTCTTTCTCTACAAAACCTCTCCAACCATTTAGTAAGAATTCTCCCTCATAAGCAACCTAATCTCTCTCTTTCAGCAACAACAACCTATTCTTTCTCAACCGATTACATATTTATGTATAGAGTTAGGGCTCAAAACCCTATGACATCTCATGAAAAATTGTTCCCAAAAAATCTCATGGTCCGTGCATGTTTTTCCTGCCTTTGCACATGCATGTTGATTTTCTTTTCTTTTCGTCTTCCTGATCCATTTCCTTTCTTTTCATCTGCTTGTTTCTTTTCCTTCATTTTTGCCAGCATGTTGTTTTTTCATGCATAAATGTTGTTCTTCCTCCTTTTGTGCACGCTCTGACTTCTTATTTGAGCTTGCAAACAACTCTGTTTTTGGCTTTTGCACATGCTCTTCAAAACTTAGCTATTCAACATGCCTGTCAAACGTGCCCCCAACACTCACATGTGGCTCGTCCTGGGCCACTTAAGCCTATCACATCACACCCTTCCATAGAGACGATCTAAAAATGGAATGAATTTGTTTCCAATAGATCTTTAAAATGAAGAAGACTTATCTCTTTAAATTGAAAGTGTAAAATGGTATGTGTTTGGGTAATTGGATCAAGTTACTAACACATAAATTCAATGAGTTTTACTTAAACAGGAGCAACATATCAGACAGATAAAAAAGCATCAATAATGAGCACAGAACACAATAAATGATAAAGGCGTTCACTCCTCTCTTGGGATACATCTCCTGGTCCATCTTCCCTTCGATAATTTTCATTATGCTTAAAATGTTCTCTTACAATGCTCAAAATACAATATAAATGGCTCCAATGGCTTCAAAACGTCCAAAAACCCCTAGCTGGGCTTTTTTCGGCACCTGGTTTGGCCAACAAATTAAGAAGTTACACCTCCTGGAAGTTTTCCCTTTCAATCTTGTTGTACCTTCTCTCCAAAACTAAACCCACTAATAGACTAACCTGGCCTCTGTGTGTTTCCCATACCAAAACCCAACACATGCAACAATTCCCGCAAAATGGGTGAAATTGTAGGACCGTTAGTGCGTTGGCCCCTTTTCCCGACAGAGAACTTGGTCGTATGGCCCCATGTGGCCAATGAACTAACTGAGTGGAGTGCTCCAATGGCCATATCCCTCCACGCAAAGAAGTGTGGTCATATCGAAAGGTTTCATAGGACCATAGCTAAACTAGAGTGCTCCACGCGCGCCAAGTGTTAAATGTAGTGGACATATGGAAGGTTTCAAGAACCATGGGCTTAAATCCAAGTGACTAACTGTTATATCCAACCACACACCAAATGGTAAATAAAATGTTCATGTGGCTGGTCATATGCAATGCATCAGGGAAAGGGGCTAGGCCCCATCCCTTTACTCCACCGTTAGAACACAACGTGCAATTCAAATTATTTAAAACAACTATATTGTTAAGCAACACAATGTGGGCAGGTTGGTAGCCTGGGCCTTTCCAATTTATTCTCCCATGCCCGGAGGTCACGGGTTCGATTCGTGTGGAGTCAAAAAAAAAAACTTACCACTTGCAACCATTGGAGGGCTGCCACATGGCAGCCCACGACTGGGCCACATGGCACCATACTGCTTGCCAAGATGATGACACGTGTCAACACCAGGTTCATCCACTTTTTTTCCAATGTCTTCCTAGTAAGCATTTCAATGCATCTTCCACATCATTGTACGTTCGTATAGACTGTACATTCATCTGCCACATCAACACTGTACAAATTGTACAGTCAACAAAATTTTGCATGTTTGGAAAAATGAACAAAATGTGTTATCTTGCTCATACGACTTATGTTTGAGCCCATTCAAGTTACGTTCAGTTCATGATGATGAGGCCTACACACATGTCTTTTTTGAAGTGATTCTATACACTTTGATTTTTGAGCAAAATTTTATCCCCTGGATCATACCTCCCCATTGGGAAGCTTTTTGACCTCCAAAAGACTACTTTTAACCAATTTGTAGATGAGGGTACGGTTCCCTCACCCTTACAATCTCAATCCATCCATCCTTTCTTGGATTGGTGCCTTTGAGACCAATACGAAACTTGTCATGTCTTGCTGTGTACTTGGCTTGGCTCTTTCTGCACTGTTCTTGAATGGTTTGCTATACAAACTGAACTGGTTCAACGAACTTCTTGGCCTGGTTATAAACATGTTGAAAGTAATGTATATGCTCATCCCAAAACTTAGGATTCTTTCTTTGCAATCTAGCCACCATCTTACCCATACCAAAATGGCCAACAACAAGAGAAGAATGTGCTTCCCTTATCTTGTTGACTCTTTCACCTTGTGAAAAACATAACTTGCCAAGATACAAAGTTTACCATGCACATAGGAAATCCAATTACTCAACTTGGTTAGCATGACACAAAGTTGCATAAAAATATTTGAAATCAAAATCCATAGCATAATATTCCCAATATCTTTGATGCATGATAAGATTATGCTTGAAAATAACTAAATCACTAACAATAGGCCTAGGAAGCATATCAACAACTTTGTCATAAAAGTATTTCTTATACCTTATCACAAAGTGGAAAACATAACTTTTCAAGGCATGTAATGGATATTTCTTTGCTTTCAAATCTTTCTTCCATGTGTCTCCTTCAACAATCATATATGTAGTCTTGTTCAAGGCTCTGAAATCTACCCACATACGCCATATACAATCTTTCTCTGGTACCAAACCAATTGGTGACCTGCATGGCGAAGTGCTTGGTTTGATGACCCCTTTTTCAAGCAATTCCTAGGCTTGTTTTCAGATTTCAATGTTCTCCATGTTAGACATCCTATACATGTCAATGTTTGGAAGAGGACCTCCTTGCTGCAATAGAATCTCATGTTGGATACCCCTTTTAGGAGGTAATCCCCCTGGTTCCTGAAACATCTCAACATTTTTTTAACATCCTCATACAAATCAGATTGTAACTTTGCATCACATCCTTTGAAAACTTGTTCTTCATCATTGTATTTGGGTTTACTCATCAAAAGTACAAGGTTCTTACTAGCATTGACTAGTCTCTTCATTTTTACAACATTTGTAAGTGACAAATTCATCTTCTTTGTATGTTCTCTAACAATGTACTCAACTCCATTTTTAAACAAATGATACTTGATCTAGTTTCTTGACAATGTCTTCGAAATAATGTTTTCCTGTGATCCCGTATCAAAAAGAGTATCTATCTTGGTATGTTTTGAAATAACCCTTACATGGAAAAGCTCCATTCTTTCCTTTTCATGTTGAGTTTCATTGATGGCATACTTTGAAGAACTAGTGCTTGCAATATAATTCTTACCTTATAAACCCGTGGCTGTGATTTTTGTTTCATCTTCCAAATCATATCCTAAATCTTGTTGTATAGTTGCATCAATTTTTGGTTTCTCTTTGTTGTTGAACATTTTGGGTCTCTTTTCACGATAAAGTTTCCAACAATGGTATTCATCATGGCCATCCTTTGAACAATGTTTACATGATATTTTCTCTCTCTCTTTCTTGACTGAAGCATTTTTCTTTCCATTTCCTTCAAACTTCCTCTTTCCCTTGTCTCCATTAAAAAAATTGTTTCTGCCCTCTTGAGGTTCATTCCTTCATCTTGCCTCTAAATGGGTAGCTTGTGCACATATGTCATCTAGATTTGATAGATTAATCATAAGTATTGTATGCCTCAAGTAGCTATGTAAGCCTCCAATGTATTTGAGAAAAGTATCTTGTGAAGACAAATCTACACCCAAAACCAAATCTCTTCTCCTAAATTATTGAGTGAAGATTTTCACATCTTTCCCTTTAGCTTGCCTAAAGTTTTTCCAATTGATAATAAATTTCTGCATGTATTCTAATGGATAAAATTTCCTTTTAATTGCAACAATAAAATCATTCCAAGAGGATAAAACTTTACCATGTTTCTTCAAGTCCTCTTGAGTTTTGGATTCCCACCAAATGAGTGTTGTACTGCCCAATCTTAAAGAAACAAGCTGAATCTTAATTTCATCATCTGTGATTCTTTGTATCCTACAATACACTTGAGTCTGACGAGTCCATTTATCTTATTTCTCAACATTTACTTGTCCATTGTACATAGAAAATTCAAACTTAATATCAAGCTTTAGTAAAGGAGTTTGTAAAGGAGTTTTACCATTATATTTTGGAGAATTTGGAGGTGGTTGTGAAATGGTGGAAGAGGTGGAAGATGGAGGTGAAGGAGGTGGAGAATCACCACTCCCCCCATCCCCCCATTTCCCTTTGGATTTTTATCACCACTCTTTCCATTTCCCTTTGGAGGGTTGGAGATTTCACCTTACAATCTTGCATTTCTTTCTTCAAACAAAAATTTGACTTATCTCTTTAAAATGAAGAAGACTTATCTCTTTAAATTGCAAGTGTAAAATGGTATGTGTTTGGGTAATTGGATCAAGTTACTAACACATAAATTCAATGAGTTTTACTTAAACAGGAGCATCATATTAGATAGATAAAAAACCATCAATATTGAACACATAACACAACAAATGATAAACGAGTTCAACCCTCTCTTGGGCTACATCTCTTGGTCCAACTTCCCTTGGATAATTTTCATTATTCTTAAAAATTTCTCTTATAGTGCTCAGAATACAAAATAGATGGCTCCAATGGATTTAGAATGTCCAAAAACCCCTAGTTGGGATTTTTCGACACTTGGTTTGAACAAAACTGAAGAAGTTACACCTCCTAGAAGTTTTCCCCTTCAATCCTATTGTACCCGCTCACCAAAATTCACCCATTGATAGACTAAGCTGGCCTCTATGTGTTCCCCGCACAAAAACCCATCTGTTGGCCCTTGACCAAGTTCTGGGAGATCCTTGGTCAAGTTTGACCTATTTTTGGACTTCGACAGCCTGATGAAGGAGGAGCGCAAGACAAAGAAGAGATCACAAGATATCAACCCCTTTTTGGGTACTTTCTGGGATTTGGTATTATGTAACGGGTATGGGATGTTGGCCCATGTGTTTACCCATTTTTAGGCGTATTTTGTAATGTATAAAAAGATGTCTTGACTATGTAAGAGAAGAACAAGTTGGGAATCTGTGTGATATTGGGCTAAGTACTAGATCTATGTGATTGAAGGATTGTAGTGCTCTGTGCATACTGTGTGAGTCTTGCAGAGCTAAGTGCAAGTCAGTGTAAGAGGTTGTGGAGGGTTGTGTGCTTATATCTACTCGGGGAAGGAGGATCTAGTGAGTTGTGTAGATCTCCTGTCCTATGTGGAGTAGGGTTTTGAGACTATGTGCATGTAACCTATTGAAGAAGATAATAAAGAATAAGAGTTCGTGGACATAGCCCCAGGGTGGGGGTGAACAACGAATATGTTGTGTTTCTCTACTTTGTGCAATGTGTTGATGTGTTTATGTATTTACTTCCTAAGTGATTTGATATAGATAGATAGATATGTTTATGCTTTATGCTAATGATGTATATGGATGCTATATCTGACCCATGTGAATGTGCTTAGTGCTTGAATCTACTAGATCTAACCTACTTCTCTATGATAAGTGCTTATATACATCAGATATGTCTGAATGATGCGATGCTTTGTTTTATATGCGAAGTAGAATAGTGGTTAAATATTGATGAACTGTCGATGTTAAGTGCTATGTTAAGTATTACAATCACAGATATGTGTCCCAACTAAGGGTGCAGACACCTGAGTCTTGCAACCACCCCTTCCTCTACCTCGAGTGAGATTTCATATGCTTCGCAAGTGTTGCTGAAAGGGTCGGTAGTTAGGGTTTTTTTGGTGCATTGTTGTAGCATTGAACCTTGGGTCTGCCCCTGTGCCAACAATTGGTTCAGTTGCCGGGACATGAAACTGTGATTGTTGGGAACTAAGGAAGAAGAAGCTTTGTGCAAAGATTTGTCCTAAAACCGTGAAAGATTTGTGCGTATATATTTCATTCTAGTGCGAAATATTTTACTTGATTTATAAATATCTGTGCTAAAGAAAGAAGCCTGATCTGAAGAAAGGAGGTCAGATCTGAAGAAAATAGGTAAGATCTGCAATCTATGTGCTTTGATAAAGTTAAGAATAGTGAAAATTTCTAGATCTGAAAGCTTTGTTCTCTGTAGAAGTAAGATAAGTTGAAATTTTTGTTTCAAAAGTATGGATCTAGGTATGTTTGATAGATTCTGTCCTAGCTTGAAAACTAGGGCACTAGTAGATGAAATAAGGTTTGATATGCGTAGATCTGATAAGAATAGTGAAAGATATGTTATAGCTATGCATAGAAAGAATGTTTGGACTAACAAGTGGATGTAGGATCCTAGAAAGAAATGTTTGCAGGTTAGCTACCATGATTGTTATCCACAATTTTGGTCATTGTGATGATGTTATGATGATGGAAAATCAAGCTCTTCACTAAGAACACTTTCCTGAGAAAAGTTGCATTTGTCTGTTTCCAGAAATCATACTTTTAAGGGAGGTTCGCAGGCTACCTATATATTTGCCTGCGAGAATGCCTGATTCTCGCAGGCTTCATTAAGATGGAGTGCGAGGGGTTCGCACTGTACCTAACTCTCAAGGTGCGAACATCTTCCAAAAGGGGGAAAAAGATAAATTCTCAAGCCTTCTAGAAGGGAATCTTCTAGAAGGATGAGTTGGCTTTCGAATGGTTATTTAGGTGCTGGCATTCCAGATATCTTGGGATCATTTCCTATCCAAGTAACTAATCTATCTTCTCCTATATATTGAGGAGATTGCTCATGGAAAAGGTTAAGAAGAAGGAGAAAACTAGCAAGAGATTGATTGGAGAATTAGTGCAAGATTGTATGAAGGACTGATGCTACAACAGCTAGAGACAACAATAAGGTCATCAAAAGTGGTTGATTTTCTTCATGCATGAGCAAGTGTGTGTGTCAGAGCTAGGATCCATTGAAAGGAGATCTACAACATCAAGGCTCAGGTTGTAAGTTTCACTTTCAATTAATTCAATATAGTAATATGTCCCTTTCCCATAAAGATGGCGTCACTTTATTACATAACTCCTTGATCATATGTATAGATTAGCTATTGAATATATTGATTAGCCTTCACTTCGATTGGTTTGTACTGTTGTAATTTGAACAGTGCAAGAGAGTTGGAGCGAAGTTTGGAACAACAGAGACCCAAGGAAAGCGTTCATAAGGTATGTCCTTGATCCTTGTCTCTTAGTTCATTCAATAGGCTAGATCTAGGGAAAGTGTATTATTTTGTCCTGTTTTTTTCTAGATCCTGGTAGATCTAGGGAGATCGGTTTGTGTCCGCACTTACAGATTAATCCTGAAACAAAATTGGCAACTCCACTGGGGACTCGTTCCCTTTTTCTTTATGGTTTTTGAGTTTTTTTGTGGCCATTTTCTCCAGTTTAATTATTCTCCTGTCTAGTCAGTCTCTGAGTCCTCAGGACATCCTGAGAGACCTTCTGGGTCTATAAGCCAGTTTGAATTTTGCTTACATTTTCAAAAATTTTATTATCTTCAGGAATTCTCGCACGGTGTTCATTGACAGCTTGCGAGAACCAGTCAGGTTCACATCCTGCATATAGGGTCCAGTGTGAACACCTCGCACCTTACTTCAAGGTGGCCTGCAAGAATCCTATCTTCTCGCACTGTGTAACACTGCTTGCCTGCGAGCAAGATTTTTGAAAATTTTGAAATTGAGTTTTGATTTTTTCAACCACTCAGATCTGTTGAATTACATATTTTTGGCTTATTGGATCATTGATTTATATATCTCTTGCCTTAGTTTGCTTGCTGGAACAGATTTAGGGTTTCTAGGTCTTTCTTGCCCTTGGTAGCTTGACTTTCGTTTCTTGGCTCTGTTTGGCATTTTCTTTCTCTCTGACTTCTGGAGTTGAGTGTGTCTGATTGGATGAGAACCAGTGATTGGTAGAGAGTTAAGTGCTTGGTGTTTTCTCATTTGCTTGGCGGTTCGAAAGAACATTTTTCATTTGCATTGGGAAGACTCATTAGTTTGCTTTTTGTTTTTACTTTCATTTAAAGAGTTGATTGGGTTGTTATTGTTTGATTCTATACAATTTGATTTTCTTTTCTCATTAATCAGAGTTCTTCTTGGAAAGTGAACAACAAGTTTTCTTTCAAGATTTTGTTTTTGTCATTTCGAAAACATTGAAAAATCAAATTTTAGAGTTTATTGAAGTATTTGAAAAAAGACATATAGAGATTGTTCATTGATAAATGATTGTTTGCATTGACATCTGGAAGGAAATTGGGCATTGCATTGTAGTATTTGAGTTGATTTGGAAAATTTTCTCTCTCTCCCATAGCTAGGATTCATGGAATGAAAAGAGTCATATTTCATTATTATCCTTGGATTATTTGGGTCAGAGTCATACATCATGAGTTTCACTTCCATTACCTTTGAGTAATCAATAGCTCTTAAAAAACATTGCGTAATCTTAAAATTGATCTAGTAACTCTTTTCTAGGGCTCTTTTACACCAACATATTAGCTAGGCTAGTGCTTTGGAGTAGGAAGAGAGATACACTCTCCAAAAGCTCAAAAACACATAATAGCATCTTGAGTTAGGGAGTGTTAAATTCCATTGGCAGCATATTGTCCTAGGACGCCCTTCTAACACAAGGGTCAAGCACTAGGTCCCATTGGTGTTGGCAGAGTTACTAACCCTGCTTTGTTGACATTGGTGTAGAGATTGCACGTATTACGAGGATCACTCCGAGGTATACCCACAATTATGAGTGGAATCCTTTGAGTTGGTTTCGGGCTAGATACCCTGCCCTTGCATGTGGATCAGACTGACGACTATTCCCCCAGGTTGTACTGTTGTTTCTGGTGACCTTAGTGGCCTATCTCTCTAGGTTCTTACCCAAGGTGACTGTGGAGGGGAAAGTCTTCACGATACCTGGAATTGACGTTGATCAAACTCACTCGGGCTCCTTGGAGGGTATACCCATGATTATGTGTGGGAGCTTGCACCAGGGCGTAAGTCTGTTAAGCAGGTCGTCAAAGTAACTTTTCCACCTTAGCCCCGCCCCTTCTCATCTCGTTGTTGCGATGTTGGATTTCATCACCAACTAGTGGCTTCGAAATTAGAAGGTATTATTTTCTTGGTGATTGTTTCCTAGATTTTTTTTACTAGTGAGTGTTGTTTATTTCTCGAATTTGACCCTAGGAATTTTCTCGCGGAACTTGTCACTTGTTTACAATTTCTCCCCCACGACATTCTCGTAGAATGCAAGGATTATCTCTAGAGCATCTGGACGATCCTCAACCTATTGGTACACCTGAGGGTTCACCCCATCAGACTGAAGTCCCTGTGGTTACTTCACCACATGGGGAAACCAGTGACGTTCTAGTTGTCACCACACCACTTCCACAAGTCGAACAAACTGATTCTCTAGGAGATTTTCGAATTACCAATACTATAGAGGACTATCGCGTTCGTCGTGGTGAACAACCTCTCGGATGACTAAATCCTTCCGAAGAAACCATTGTTACATCTTTTGAATCAACTGTTGGGCCTTCTCATGGTGTAGTAGGCCACGATCCTTCTTGGTCCGGTAATTTCCGACGAGTTCTTTTCGATACAGAGTCACCTCCTGTCTACGAAATCAACCCTCTTATGTCTCCTAAGATAGAAACCACACCCGATACTAGCACTTATCATTTTGTTCTTCCTCTCGAGATGGCCCATCTCACGAATATGACGAGTGTCCAAACTGAGATCACTGCGACTACTCTTCCTCCTATCAATACCCAGAGAATTCCTGATTTCATCCCGACACTACCACCAGGTTACCATGCGTTGAATGCTCTGTTGAATCCTCCTAATCCAACACCTCTGCAAACCCCAGCCGGTTCTCCAGGTGGTCCTCCTTTTCCTGGGTATGAGGTTCCTTGTTTTATTCCGACACTCCCACCTTTTCCTTCTGGTAATCCTAATCCTAGTGGAACTATTCCGACTGTTGCACCTAACACGCAAATTCTCATTGGTGGACAGGGTGGTACAGTTCCTTTTCCTTTTCCTGGACACAACACAGTTACTACACAACCTACGGTTGGCACACAACTTCCGGGTGGAACTATACCTATAGTAGGGGGACCAACCTTGCCTTTTGGACAAAATATACCTCTTGAATTGGCCTAGTATTGGAATCAACTTCTACAAAACTTTCCTCAAAATGCTAGGGGGAAGCAAGCTGTCCCTACCGTTGGCCAACCTTATCCCGGGGTAACCAATCCTATTTGGGGTTCGGGACAGACTACTCAACCTCAGGTCCCTACTCAAACTCAAGGTCACAATCCTTGGGGTTACTATCCTATCCATCCACCACTGAATCAACCAGGGCCTTCCCTCTATGGACAGTCTGCTTACGGTCCTACTGGTTTGTCGACAGGGCTTCCACCCCAAAGCCACCAGCATCTGCAAGTAAACTGTTTCTTGCTACCTTGGATTTGCCAGATTTGTCTAGGATTCTAAATGATCCTATTCGTCACTCTCCCCAATGGCCTGCTATTCCAGCTAAGCTTCTATCGGACATTCTGAAATTCGATGGCAAGGCGGGAGAGGACCCAACTCGCTGATGGACGACTCCATTCGTCTACGTCTTTTTCAACGAACCCTTACAGGTTCGGCTGCGAAGTGGTATATTGAATTGCCACGAGGTTTATTTTCTGATTTCAACACCCTAGCTATGGCTTTTCTCACACATTACTAGTTACCGATCCGTTACGATACTGGAACTGAGATTTTGACTTCTTTTAAACAAACTAAAGGTACTCACATATCGGATCATATACACGAGTGGAGACACCGACGACGTCTCATTAAACTTGAACTCCCTGATCAGTTACTGGCCGAATGGTTCACGAAATCCTTTGTGAACGAAATTGGAAAAGACATTTCTATGGGCGATGTTGTTACAAAGGAGCAGGCTATTAGTCGTGCTTAGTATCTTGATCTCGTTTATTCACAAACGAGAACACTTTACAACCTGCTACCTGAACTACCTCATCCTGGTACTTCCAGCACTTCAACTACTCCAGTTGCCTCGCATGCAGCTGATGGTGTGATTGGTACTACTCATACCCACTCACATTTTGTTTCAACTACAACCCCCAAATCCACATCTTCTAATGTTCAAAATGCTCCGTCTCCTGCTCCTCCCGCCGGTAAAACCTCTGAAGTGAACGTTGTTCAATCTACGTCGACCGGTAAAAATAAATCAAAGAAAGGGAGAGGCAAGAATAAGGAGAGTAAAAATAATAATCAAAATGAACAAACCAAAAACCCTCCTTCTGACGATCGAGATAAGCGTAATCCACAATATCCTTTCCTTATCTGTGGTGATGACCACTACAAGAAGGATTGTCCTCGACGTGCCGAGGTTAATAATTTCCTTCAAGGGACGCCCAAACCTTCTACGCCGACAGTCTTGTCACAACCCTTCCCATCTCAGCAACAGGCCTCTTTGGTCATTCATGACCAACCATCTACTTCTACGACATCATATGTTTTGATGTGCACCGGTGATTCTAAGAACAATGACATTGCCATTGCGACTAGAGCCAAAGATTATTCTCCATCTAAGGAGAAGGTTTACGATTTACCTCCTGCATTGGTACAACCCTCTCCAACGCCTCCACCTACCAATGGTCTTCTTCATCTTGAACGACCGAGCTCTGATACAGTCCTACGACCCCCGAAAGGTGTCGTTAAGAAATCGACATTCAATCCTCAGGCTCATGCGGCCCAGAACTATAACATTGTCGAAGATCTGGCCCAAGCACCTTCAACGATGTCTGCCCTTGAAGTCCTTCAGTCTTGTCCTATGCAACGAAGGGCTCTGTTGAAAGCTATAGGTGGAATTGATCCTACAGATACGAATTTGATAGTATTTGACTTGGAAGACCATGTTCCAAGGTTACCCCCACAACTTGCGTTTCAAATACAAGTTATTGTCTCAAACAAGAACATCTGTTGAACTATTATCGATGAGGGTGCCTCTACGTGTGTAATGTCTTTTACCTGTTGGAAAGACGTTGTCTCTCCTCCTTTAACTGAATCACAAAATACTTTGAAAGCCTTCAATGGCTCGGGTTTTAAGCCTTATGGTGTTCTTCCATCGTTGCCAGTTACTCTCGAAGGTAAGATAGTCCAAGTTGAAGTGGAAGTTTTCGATGCTCCCTTAGATTATAATCTTCTTCTTGGCCGTAGCTGGGTAGATTCTATGTGCGTTGTTGACTCAACACTTTTCCGTGTAGTCCGTTTTCCTCATCAAGGAAAGATCGTTACGGTTGATCAACTTGCCTTCTTTAATTCCGATACTCGCACCGGCAACATGTCGTTTATAGCTAAAACCCCACCGGGTTACGAGAATGTTGGAGTCGGTCTTTTAAAAGACTCTTCATTAATGGGTATTTTTCCCATACCACCACCACCCGATATTCTACGCCCATCATTTGCTTCGATTAATATGATCTCTGTCATTCCTCATGAGCTCCCGGTGTCTTTTGACCCTTGGCTAGTCCCTGATCCAGGAGATCATCCTCGTTTCGGCTACGTCATGCTGTTAAGTCCGATTGAGTCTGCTTATCATGCGATTAAATCGGAAACACCTTCTACACCCTCTCCGGAGGAGTTGTCTCCTGATCCTTTCCAAGTTATCTTTCCCACTGACGAGATGATCATGTCCATCATGGACGATATACCTTGGGACGATGGGCATCATCGTTCCATACTGTTTCTGGAACAACACACTCTCGAGAATTACCAGCGGATTTCGACTTCGTCGACCGTTGTTATCATATCGACCATTCCCGGATCTACACGTGATGTGTTTGCGGAAGGGAACCTCAGTAATATTTCTCCCACGATACCCATTGATATTTCTGTTAAACCTCGGATAGTTGAAAATGTTCACATTGGAGCTTCGTGTTCTCCAGAGGAAATTGTCACCTATACTTCTTTGTTCAAAGAATTTTGTGATATCTTTGCCTGGAGTTATGAAGAGATGACAGGTATCGACCCTGCTATTGTTGTGCATGATATTAAAACATACCCCGGAGCTAAACCAGTACGGCAACGCCTTCGTCCTGTCCATCCACATAAAGCGGCAACCATTAAACTCGAAGTTGAAAAACTTCTTAAAGATGGTTTTATTTATCCTGTGGCTTTGACAGAATGGGTTTCCAACCCTGTACCGATTGATAAAAAAGGTGGTAGTAAACGTGTTTGTGTTGATTATCAGGATATTAACAAAGACTATCTGAAAGACAACGTTCCAACCCCTTTCGTCGACCAGATCGTTGATGACTGTGCCGACAGTGAAATATTTTCTCTCATGGATGGATTCTCTAGCTATAATCAAATTAACATCGCTCCTGAGGACCAACATAAAACTTCTTTTATTTGTCCTTGGGGTACTTTCGCCTACAGAAAACTTCCCTTCGATCTTAAGAACGCAGGTGCAATGTTTCAACATGCTATGTCTTATGCGTTTCACGATATAAAGCATATCGTTTAACCTTACTTGGATGATTTGCCAGCTCATTCTTTACGCCGAGTCGATCACCCTAATCATCTCCGAGCAATTTTCGTCCGTTGTCGGTTCTATCGCATTCGTCTAAACCCTCATAAATGCATCTTTTGTGTAGAGTCTGTCCGTCTTCTCGGTTTCATTGTTTCATGCCAAGGGATCTGGGTAGATCCTATTAAGGTTGAGGCGATTCTTAATCTCCCTCCTCCTTCTTCATTGCACCAGTTACAAATTTTGCAGGGGAAAGAAAAATTTCTTCGTCATTTCATCCCGAATTACGTCGAGATTACTCGTGGTTTCACACGTCTTTTAAAGAAAGGTTCAGAGTTTGTTTGGGATAAAGTTGCCAACAACGCTTTCGAAGCTTTAAAGTTGTCCCTCAGCAAAGCTCCTCTTATTTTCCCTCCTGATTATAGTCGGGATTACTTTCTTTATCTGGCTGCCTCCGAGTATACCATTGGCATGGTTTTAGTTCAAGAGGATGATAACCACGATGAACATGTTATCTATTACTTGAGTATAATTTTATCATCAATGGAAATCAAGTACCAACATGTTGAGAAACTGGCTTTGGCTGCTGTTCAAGAAGTTCAACGTTTTCGTCATTATATTCTCTCCAGAAAAACTACAGTGATTTCACATTGTAACCCCATACAACATATATTGACACGTCAATTGCTGGGGGGCAAGTACTCCAACTGTATTGTCATTCTCCAGGAGTTCGATTTGGAATTCGATCGCGCCATGTCGAAGAAATCCTTAGTTTTCGCTGAGTTAATTTGTGATTTCCCCCACTCTGCCACGAAAAATGTAGCAGTTGATTCGTTACCCGACGAATCACTTTTCCTTATCAGTACTGATGATATTTGGTATGGAGATATCATTATATATCTCCAAACTCAAACTTTTCGGCCTGCTTTGTCTAGTGCTGAACGACGTCACGTCCGTTATCAAGCACATCATTATATTGTCCTCGGCGATACTCTTTACTGTCGAGGCATTCTATCTGTCTTTCAATGTTGTTTGACTTTTGACGAAGATGAGAAATCTTTGAATGACTGCCATTCTAGAGCATGTGGTGTCGAGGCAATGCCGACATTCGATAATACTGGAAAGACTGCAGTTTTATTTCTTTTCAACCATGTCATTACTCATTTTGGTGTTCCTCAGGCTATTGTTACCGATCACGGTAGTCATTTTAGGAATTATATGATGTCTGAACTTACAGAGAAGTTGGGTCTTCGTCATGATAGCTCAACACCCTATTATCCACAGGCCAATGGCCAGGTCGAAGCCATCAATAAGGTTCTCATAACTATGATTTGACGGATGATAGGAATACATAAAACCAGCTGGCACACGATGTTGTTCTCTGCATTGTGGGCATATCGGACATTTGTTAAATCTGCTACGAGATTTACACCCTTTCGATTAGTTTATGGCATGGAAGCCATTCTGCTAATAGAATGTGAAATACCTTCTTTGAAGCTAGCTGTAGAACTCTTACCTAATACTTTTGCTGAAGAGGAATGTCTGTTGTATTTGATGCGATTAGACGAGACCCGACATGATGCCACTTTAGTAATAGAAGCCCAAAAGAAACGCGTTAAGGCACAATATGAAAAGCATGTCAAGCCTTGTGTTTTCTCTGAAGGTGATCTTGTTCTTCTGTATGAACATGATAAAGATGTCCTAGGAGCCGGGAAATTTGAACTTATGTGGCATGGCCCTTACATTGTTAGTAAAGTTTTGGAAAAAGGAGCATATGAGCTAGTTGATTATGATGGTGTACCTTTGAGTGAACCCAGGAATGGGTTGTACTTAAAGAAGTACTATGCATAAGTTATTTGTGCATGAGTACTTGTATTTTATGTATCATACTGCGTGTGTGTGTTACTTTAGTTTACTTTTGACGTTATCTGGTCTCTGCCCTTACGTGACGTTGTGTTTGATTGCCAGATGTCAGAGTATTCGCTACCTTATATTGGCTTCGTTGATGGATCTAGCCGTAGTACTCGGAACTTAGCTTCCGCTGCAATCTATGCCCCGATAAACAAACTCATATCTCTACGAGGTATATGTCTTGGTCGAGCAACCAACAACATCGCAAAGTATAGCGCCGTTGTTGAATTATTGGTTGATGCTATCTCTCTTGGAATTCGTCATTTGGTTGTGCGACTTGACTCACAGCTTGTAGTACTACAGCTCAGTAATGTATATTCTATTTGAAGTCCTACTTTGTTAAGGGTATATTTGCGGATTCGCCTCTTGGAACGGTATTTTGATCACATTGAATATCAGCATATTCCTAGACGTCTTAATACATTAACTGATGCTTTAGCTAATTATGTATTGGACAGACATTTAAATCACTTATAAATCAAACACATTAAAATGTACACAATGTAAAGAAACCGGTAGAAGCCGTGTATATATATAATGATCAAAAGAGTTTGTTTTTACAAAATGTTTGTCCGAAGACCAAAATATCAAAAAACTAAAGCTCTTGGCTTCTACATAGTGACGTCACAGATGACGTTCAACGTAACACACTAATGTCCTAGCAACTTTGTGGAGAAGTCGACCCATAGATGCAGAGACTCCCATAGTATGACGTTGATCGCGTCGTGGAATCTCTTCCAGAGCCATATCTGGAATGCCTGCCATCAAACCCTCTAAATTCTGCTCCACCGTCAGATAGTCCTCGGCGTACTGTGGGACTGCTACTGCTACCTCTCCTCGTCGCTGGATAGGAGAACTTCCAGCAGGTCGATATGGTCCAACGTTTGTGTTATCAAGAAGTATTTGGTGTTAGTCTTCGGGTAAATCTATAAATCAAAAACATTTAAATATGATAAAAATTCAAAAACATTTAAAAACAAAAAAAATTGTGTACTTCTTACCAAGATCTCCCCATTGAGCATCTTCAAGAAGTGCTAGATCCGAATATCCTCAGAAATCTAGTCTGGCATATGCTTAGTCGTCCACCATCAGCATCTGGTTCTGCAACCAGTCAAAGAAAACATTGTCATATTTGACGATAGGACCTGCCACATGTCGGGCCATGAGCCGACACCACCGTAACATCCTCGGATCTCTAGGACCCATAAAATTCCACTCAGCCTGCAATCGAAGAACAGGGACCCTCTCTAAGAAGAAGGACACTAGCAAAGACCCATATCCAAACTGTTTTAGCTCTCCACGCCTGCACTTGGTCAACTGTTTCTTGATACTGCGCAATACCGCATCAACCCAGTTAAATACCCGGGGCTCAGTACACTCGATGGCGTACTGGAAATAACTCTGCAATGCCATATGGGGTGCGGCACTTCCAGCCATACGAGAAATCGTAAAGAGAATGGTGCGGAGAGTCAAGTCAGTTACTCCCCAGATTGCCACTTTCCCTTTCTTTCTTTTAGCCTCGGGTACACAATATTGGTTGCAGTATTCACTCATTGTCAAATCGCCCCTTCTGCTGCCGGTCAAACTGACATAGGACCCTTGCCTGGATAAACCGGTCAAGAAATAGATGTCCTCAATGTTAATAGTCAATGTATGATCTCCCACGATAAAAACCTGTTGGTCTGGATCCCACATTCGGACTAGATACTCCAGTAATCGAACTTGGGCTCTCATGCCCGGGATACGAAAATATTTCAAGAGACTGCAATCTCTTAAAGCAATGATGGTGGGAGGGTGATTTTCGGTGTTTGTGTTATCCTCCTAGTGTTCCCTTTCTCTCCACTCAAGCACCATACTTGTGGCTATTAACCTGTATAAGAGACATATGAAGATGGTTAATGATCTTAAACATGAAAAAACTCTTTCTATTGGCTAAATATTTTAATTTTTTTTTGAGTTTTGCGCTGCTCACAGGTGACCTATTACACGCAGTGCGAACTTCTCACAGGCGGCTTGAGGCCCACCTATGTGAATGAGTCATTCTCGTAGGTCCCGTATGGGCCACCTGCAAGAATGCCTCCATGCGCATAGGGTACAAAAAATTAACTTAAAACTTGACTTTTAACCAATGAAATCATAAATTTGAACCATGAAAAGATCAGGGATTGAGAACTTACCAAAATGCTATTGACGGCTCGCCAAATGATCACCCGTAGATCCTAGAAATCGACATCGAATGCAGAGGGTAAAATGAGGGTTTTTTGAACTCAAAGGTAAAAGTGTGAAATGATATAGTAAATTTAGTTTTTCATTCATTTTAATTACTTTTTACTATATCAAATATGGGTTTTTTATGATTATTTGTTATTTAACCCTAATCATTAATGTGAAAATGAGTGGAATGACTTGCAGGTGAGAGAGATGAATGATTATGGACAGGAGTTTTCCCTGGTGTGGTGTGATTTTGATTGTTTTCTATGGTTTTGACATAAAACCTCGAGCGCCTTTTATCCGTTCTTGCGCTTGTGAAAAACATAAGAACGTGATCAAGCGTCGTTTTATCTCTTTTTCGGGCTCGTTGTGGTTATATGAAAAAGGAACCCCCCTGGAGTTATCTTTAAGCTCTTTTTAGACTCTCTAAACAGGAAAAGATCACCGAGCGACCTTGCTATTTTCACGCTCGATAAAGTATTTGAAGTATGCACCCTTCGAGCGATAGTTTAACCCTTTTTCGGTCTCGTTGGACTATTGTACGAAAAAGGAATTGAGAGAGTTCTATTTTAAGTGTTTTTCCAAACTCTATAATCTTGAAAAACCTTCGAGTTTACTATCTCTGGACTCGTTAAACAAACATTGACAGACCCATAATGGGACCGAACCACTCCTTCCTAGGGTTCGTTAAAAATACTCTGAGGGACTCGTCCGAAGGATGAGCTTATATCAACAAGCATATGTGACCCTCTTCAAGCTTGCATAAAAATAAAGAGGTACTTGCCAGAAATGGTGGGGGAAAATTTAGGAAAGGGATATGTTTCATCTTTATATTAATTGGCAGTAAGTGTCGCTCTTGAATATGACACCCCCTATTCATCATCTGAAGTCGGTTTGGGAAATCCATTTGTCTTTCATTCGATTCTATAACAAGGTCTTTCCATGTGTCATATTTGAGTCAATGTTGCTAAATCATGGGTCGTGTCGTTCATATGTTCAAGAGAATTCCATCTGAAACCTCTATTTGAGTCGGCCATCTGAAGTATCCATTTTCTTTGTGTCGACCTTCCCTGTTCCCAAAGTCCAATTGCCACATACTCTATTTCATTTTCAAACTCTGTTACTCATTTCGTGTCATTGATGGGGGATACGTCAAGGCCCTCCTGTGATGAGTTTTGTTCTGTCGACTTCAGCACATTATCCAGAATCAAGACTTAGAAATCATTCAGTACCTTGGAGATTGCATGCCTCAATGGCAAGTTTCCTCACTTTAGACAGTGGGTTTACATCATTGACCCCTGATCGGAAGATTTTATTGATTGTTCGACATCAACTCATTTATTCACAGTCGATGGATTGTACTGTAGTACCTTGGGAGTCATTGACATCAATGGTGATTTCCCTCGCACTTGTTAACGGTTACGTCAATGACCGGTAATCAAGTGGTTTCTACCATGTTTGACTTTGACACATGTAATCACATGGTTAGATTCGTACTTCGGGCGATGATATTGAAGACCCTGGATATTGTCTTAAGTAATCCAGGTTGCGATGGAGTATGTATGATTTGTGACACATAGATCCACTGTGTATATTTCGTGGCTATGTCGTCTTGATTGAAAAATTTTCGCATAGATCCACAGTGTATTCAGGTTATCCACAATTTTGGTCATCGTGATGATGTTATGATGATGGAAAATCAAGCTCTTCACTAAGAACACTTTCCTGAGAAAAGTTACATTTGTCTGTTTCCAGAAATCATACTTTTAAGGGAGGTTCGCAGGCTACCTATATATTTTCCTGCGAGAATGCCTGATTCTCATAGGCTGCATTAAGCTGGAGTGCGAGGGGTTTTCACTGTACCTAACTCTCAGGGTGAGAACATCTTCCAAAAGGGAGAAAAATATAAATTCTCAAGCCTTCTAGAAGGGAATCTTCTAGAAGGATGAGTTGACTTTCGAATGGTTATTCAGGTGCTAGCATTCCAGATATCTTGGGATCATTTCCTATCCAAGTAACTAATCTATATTCTCCTATATATTGAGGAGATTTCTCATGGAAAAGGTTAAGAAGAAGGAGAAAACTAGCAAGAGATTGATTGGAGAATTAGTGCAAGATTGTATGAAGGACTGATGCTACAGCAGCTAGAGACAAAAATAAGGTCATCAAAAGTGGTTGATTTTCTTCATGCATGAGAAAGTGTGTGTGTCAGAGCTAGGAGCCATCGAAAGGAGATATACAACATCAATGCTCAGGTTGTAAGTTTCATTTTCAATTAATTCAATACAGTAATATGTCCCTTTCCCATAAAGATGACGTCACTTTATTACATAACTCCTTGATCATATGTATAGATTAGCTATTGAATATATTGATTAGCCTTCACTTCGATTGGTTTGTACTGTTGTAATTTGAACAACGCAAGAGCATTGGAGAAATTTTTGGAACAACAGAGACCCAAAGAAAGCGTTCATAAGGTATGTCCTTGATCCTTGTCTCTTAGTTCATTCAATAGGCTAGATCTAGGGAAAGTGTATTATTCTGTCATGTTTTGTTCTAGATCCTGGTAGATCTAGGGAGATCGGTTTGTGTTTGCACTTACGGATTAATCCTAAAACAATGATTCTAGTACGCAGTATGGGAAAGGTTGGGAATCATTTAAAAGAAAGAGAGGATTTACCCTCTATTACAGTTGCAGAAAACTGGGACATCTTGCTAAGGAATTCCCTGGGAGACGACCTAGTTGTCTTTGTTTCAAAGATATGGACCATGAAGTATTGGATTTCCTTACAATGATTGCTAAACTTGAAGGAATGAATAGAAGACAAGAAAACCCTAAGGCAGATCCAGAAATGGTAGAATCCCAGAAAGAATCAGAGAAAGTATTGCTACAGATAAAAGAAACCCTGACTGAGCACCGACATGTCAACTTATCATAGATCATCAAAGAAAAATAATTCCTTGAAGCAAGAATAGGACACTTCGACATTGACTTTGTTCTAGATGAGGAAACACAGGTGAATATCATGACCGAAATAACTTGGGAACTTTTAGGGAAACCTGCTATGACTCCTTCATTGGGAGGAATAGGTCTATTTAGAGGAAAGTTGATAAACCTATGTGGAAATATCACCAAGATATATATGAATTCCAATGGAGCTTCAACAGAGGAATATTTTGAGATTATTATATTTATTGAGAACAACACCCCATTTACCATGCTACTAGGAAAACCCTGGATTGAAAAAGATTAGGCCAAAAGGAAAGAAGAAGAAGCAAGAGTTAAAATATTTCATGACTAAAAGGATCACACAATTGATTGAAGAACAGAAGAACATATCGAAGTTATTTAACACCAGAGACCCGGATGTATAAGTTGCAAGAACACTAGACGACCCTCAGAAGATTGAAGTATCTATCCCAGCAAAAGAAGAAGTATCACCCTCAAATATTAGGAAAGAATCTCAACAACGAAAAGTAACTATGACAAAAGAAGATAAGAATCAGAATGGAAAAAAGGAATACCAAGACGAAGCTCACTAGGAAGAAGGTTAGAAATCTAAGTAAGAAGAGAGCTAAGCTTGACAAGTCACAAAAGGTTCCAGAGGGAACTTCGCAGACGGAAAATTTGCAAAATTGGAGCTTCATCGGGATAACAGAACAATGTCACATGGAACTTCTCCATGGTGAAGAAATATAGCCATTGGGACCAATATAACCGATCGGTCGACCCCCCGAATGGTTAGAAAGGAATTTATGGTTCGCCACCAAACTGTTGGACTGCGCCATAATGGACAGAACAAAGTTAATGAAGGCTTCTCGACCATTGGAAGCAATATGTTACCAAGTTATCTATTTATCCCATCGCGCCATGCACCAGGAACACTTTTGCTAATCGTGAATTTGAGCCCATAGACTTGTTGATTTTATACAAGGATCATTGTTCTATTTCCTTCTATCCTATTGCAATGTCTACATTACTCTTTGAACCCAAAGATTTCCAGCCCGAGCGTGTATGTCAGACAATTTCAACACTGTAGAGAGAGTTGTTGAAGACGTTCTGATCGATCTCATGATTGAAAGAGTCATGTCGATGTCTATAGGTGTATAAGCGTCATCGACGAGAGGAATGCAAGCCTCTTTGTTGACTTCTCGTGGCTCAGGGCCATCCTAACCATTAGTAGAGAAGAGAACCAAGCATAAAGACGACCTAGAAAATGTGAAGTTGATTCCATCCATATTGCCCGATTACATCCCACCTCTTGCTGGTGCGGTGAATCATGATAGTGTGCCAAGAGACTTTGAGTACACTATGGTCACTGCGTACCTCCTAAAGGGGATACACATAGTTAGAACAGAGAAGGACAAGATCACAGTGTTGAAATTCAACAACTTCGACCTCGAAGATTGCAAGATCTATGGAATGCTCATCCCATACAAGTACCTCACCAAAACTAAAGGAAAGAACTTGGAAATCATTCCCTAGTCATGAACTATGAGCCTCACGCAGTCCACCTTGTTGAATGTCATGAAGATCTCACACTTCGGAAGACACCAGGAAGTCAACGCCTATGTCAAGCTGCTACTGTCGTGTTACCATGGTGGCTACTTATGGCTAGACCTCCACATTACAGTTGACCCAACACTGATCCAAAATATCATAGGATTGAGTATGCAAGGACCTGACTCGTAGGACTTTTATCTAGGAAAAGTCGTAGATCGTGCACTTGCACAGAAGATCAAGGACACCTATGGAAATGTTGAGAAGAGAACAAGAGGCTACAAGGTAGCTTCCATCCAGAGTGGCGCAGTGCACCTCACATGTCAACTAATATCTATAAAGTTAGTAAGGAAGAATTGACTTACACAGGTCACCAACTTTGTGGTTGATCTCGCAGGGAAGTGCACGGAAGGCCTACAGATGAACTGGGTGAAGTACCTAGTTAACTAGTTGGAGCTAGATTTCCTAGAAGCACAGGATCAATGTTATGAATTTCATTTCAGCTAGCACCTAGTCCTCATTACATTTGTTTCCTAGGAGATGCCAGAAGGAGCGACCTTCCTCAACATAGAGTCATTCGAACAGCTTTTGCAAAGATCGCTACCATGTGGTATTCAACAAATATGAACAAACAATAGAAGTCGAACGTTGTGTTTCATACATACTACCTCTAGCTAAAGTGAGCCATCGAAGCCGAGCCTCGCATGACTCTGAAAACCCTACAGAGGTTCCGACCACTAATGAAGTTCAATGCAAATCGACACTTTATATACATTACGGCGTGAGCAGATGAACATCAAGAGAAAATATAGTCATATTACAAACTTACAGAAGAAGACCTTGATGATATCACTAAGGAATGGTCTGTTGACCTCCTTATCCCCACCAACCCCGCATAGATATCTGATATTGACAGCCCAGAGGAATTTCATAAAGAACATAATACACCTGTAACCAGCAGACAGAAGAAGACTGAGGAGGTCCAAAACTTAAGCAACACCTCAGTGAAGACTGCTTCCATGTCACCTGACTGAGGGGGTTGTGAAGATGTAGAAGTTGAACAGAGACCAAGAGAAGTAACACAACCCAGAGAAGAGGTTGACCCTTTGAAGAAGAGGAAGGTTTCCCCCCAAAAACCTTCTTCCTGGAAGAAATCGAAAGCCTCCATGACCAAGATGCAGACTGTCTTCACCTCTGATGATTTTGACTTCAACATAGCCACCCTGAACGATGTTTCACTGAATATAGCAGAGAAAAAAGGAGCGAAGCAGGAAGAAATGTATTATATATTGAAGTTGAACTCCGAGGGGTACATTAGGCCCTTCAGTCCAGCTATGCAGTCTCCACTATTCCCCTACCATTGGGAGAATCAAAGTTGGGAGATGAGCCAACCCAACTCCACTGACTAGCTGAGACAGTCGAATCTTGCCTTCGACGAGCACAAGAGGAAACAGAACAAGCCACCCAGGCTTTGAAGCAATTGCAAGGAGTACTTGTGGAGCAACATGGAATTGTAGAAAAAGAAAATATTGTTCTCAAAGCAAAGTTTGATGAATAAAAAGCACAAATATAGTAAGGAAAAGAACAGTTGCTCACAGAGAAACTCGACGTGAAAGAAGAAGTCAGCAGAGCACTTTGCTCTGTGATAGTCATAGAAATAAAGGCATAGGATTGAGTCATGTAGAAAGTCGAGCATCTCATAGAAGTTATCCAACAGTTAGAGCAATGCATAACATACTTAGAGATTTGCATAGTACCTGAGACTCCACAGAATGTAAGGGACCAAAGAGAAGCAACTGCTCAAAGTGCAGTTGAGAGAATAAAATCCCTTACTATGAAATGTAAGAAACTTACTGATCGTAGTGCCTAGAGCTATGAGAAACTCACAGAGAATCTAGAACTGAAGGCACTGGAGTCGCAGCTCCAAGAGGTGAAGTATCAAGCCGAAATGGTACAAGAGTAGATGAAGCCCCTGTCAGTTGTGGAAAGAATGAAGTGATCCTAGTAACAACACACTGCCCAACAACAGATCCACACTATCCAGAGTAGAGTTATGGAAGTAACTTAGAGTCTCCAACCTATACAAGATAAGGCTTACCAATTGTTCACAGAGGTAGAAGGTCGAGGAGAAGAAATGGAGTAGGTTGTCAGTGCAATTGAACAATGCTTGGAGGGACTTGTCAACTATGCAGTCATCCAATAGTTCGTTGAAGAAGAGGCCATGGAACAACAACAAGTCGAAGCCGCTTGAGCCAATATCGAGGATTTAAAAGTAGAAATACCCAGATTAGAGTGAATCGGGATGAGTCACAGGTGAGTTTTGGGGGCCTATTGGCCCTTGACCAAGTTTTGGGATATCCTTGGTCAAGTTTGACCTATTTTTGGACTTCGACAGTTTGTCGAAGGAGGAGAATAAGACAAAGCAAGGATCATGGGATCCCGACCCCTTTTTGGGTCCTTTTTGGGATTTGGGATTATGTAACGGGTATGGGATGTCGACCCATGGATTTACCCATGTTTAGGCCTATTTTGTAATGTATAAATAAATGTCTAGGCTATGTAAGAGAAGGAATAAGTTGGGAATCTATGTGATGTTAGACATATCTATGTGATGTTGGGCTAAGTACTAGATCTATGTGATTGAAGGATTTTAGTGCTCTGTGCATACTGTGTGAGACGTGCTGAGATAAGTGCAAGTTAGGGTAATAGGTTGTGGAAGGATGTGTGCTTAGATATACTCGAGGAAGGAGGATCTAGCGAGCTGCGTGGATCTCTTGCCCTATGCGGAGTAGGGTTTTCAGGCTTTATGCATGTAACCTATTGAAGAAGATAATAAAGAAGAAGAGTTGGTGTATGTAGCCCCAGGGTGGGGGTGAACCACTTATATGTTGTGTTTCTCTTATTTGTGCAATGTGTTGATGTGTTTATGTATTTACTTGCTAAGTGATTTGATATAGAGAGATATGTTTATGCTTTGCGTTAATGATGTATATGGATGCTAGATATGACCCATATGAATGTGCTTAGTGCTTGAATCTGCTAGATATAACCTACTTATCTATGATAAGTGCTTAGATACATCAGATCTGACTGAATGATGAAATGCTCTATTTTATCTCCGAAGTAGAATAATGGTTAAATATTGATGAACTGTCAGTGCTAAGTGCTTTGTTAAGTATTACAATCACAAATATGTGTCCCAACTAAGGTTGCAGACACCTGAGTCCTGCAACCACCCTTGCCTCTACCTCCGGTGATACTTCATCTTCTTTGCAAGTGTTTCCGAAAGGGCCGGTAGTTAGGTTTTTTTTGGTGCATTGTTGTAGTGTTGAACCCTGGGTCTGCCCCCGTGCGAACACCATCACACACAATAGTTCCCGCAAAATGGGAAAAATCGTAGGACCGTTAGTGCGCTGGCCCCTTTTCCCGGTGGAGAACTCGGTTGTATGGCCCCATGTGGCCAACGAACTAACTGAGTGGTGCACTCCAATGGCTATCTCCCTCCGTGCAAAGAAGTGTGGTCATATGGAAAGGCTTCATAGGACCCGGGCTAAACTGGAGTGCTCCATGCACACCATGTGTTAAATGCAGTGGAAATATGGAAGGTTTCAAGAACCACGGGCTTAAATCCAAGTGACTAAAATTTATAAGCAACCATGCTCCAAATGGAAAAGAAAATGGTCATGTGGTTGGTCGTATGCAATGAGTCAAGGGATGGGGATAGGCCCCAACCCTTCACTTAGTCGTTAGAACACAACGTGCAATTCAAATTATTTAAATAAACTATATTGTTAAGCAACACAAAGTGGGCGGGTTGGAATCCCTAACCCTGCCAAGTTATTCCCCCATGCCCGAAGGTCTTGGGTTCGACTCCTGTGGAGTCACAAATTTTTTTTAGCACTTGCAACCACTAGAGGGGTCCCACGTGGCATCCCATGACTAGGCCACATGGCACCATACTACTTTCCAAGATGATGACATGTGTCAACACCAAGTTTTCCCACCTGTATACCAACATCTACCTATTCATCATGCCAACGCATCTGACACGTCACTGTATGGTCGTACAGACTACACGGTCAGCTGCCATGTCAACATTGTACAAAATGTACGGAATGTACAGTCAACAAAATTTTGAATGTTTGGAAAAATGAACAGAACGTGATATATTTCTCATACGATGTATTTTTGAGCCCATTCAGGCTGAGTTGGGTTCGTGAAGACAAGGCCTACACACATGTCTGGTTCGAAGAAATTCCAAGCATTTTTATTTTTGAGTGAAGTTTGATCCCTTGGATCAAGCGACTTCCTTCTTTACCTCGACTTCTTTCTCCAAAATAGCATCTACTACCTATGTATTTAGATTCATGCATTTCTCATCATTGTCTTGTGTTTCTTTCTTCATTGCTCCTTGCACTTCTACCAATGCCCCTATGATCGTAAGTGATTTATCCTATAGGGTTACCAATCATTGCATGAGAGTATTCTACTCTTCCCTTAGTCGTTCTATCTCATTGTATGAATGTCTATTTTCCAGGATGGTCATTATGTGCTCAGATGGTGGAAACTTGTTTATATTCTCTATGTCCTTCATCATCTTCTCTTGTGCATTCCTTAATCTTTCCACAATGACCTTCATCGTCAGATCCTCCATCAACTTTTTCCAAAGATGTGTGATTTATTCACATAATTTCAAACACACCTCATCCCAAATATTAGTTATTTCTACTAAGATCATGGTTGTTCTTTCTCTTTGTTCCTCCTCCTCAGGTGGTGTCCCTGTTGTAGTGCACAGTTTGAACTCTCTGATTCTGGTTCAGAATCCTTGAATGACTTCATTGATTTTGGATACATGATCCTCCAATGTGTCTTTTACCACCATCAACACCTCTGGAATCTCCTTATATATTTTTTGGACAACCTTTTGTATCCTCTCTTCTTGTTGCTCATCCTCTTCCTTCTCCTTCACTATATTGTCTACCTATTTCTCAACCTCATCCTTCTCCTTTACTATTATCATAAAAACTTACTGCATTTCTTCCTTATTGAACATTACCTTAGCCAAATCCTTTGATGTTGAATCTGCGCGAAACTGTATTTCCTACTCAATACCTATTTGTAATCCTTGTAGTGCTCCTATTGGAATCTGTGAAATGACTAAGTCCAGGTGATTTAATACTCGTCTTGTTCATGCATATCTAGTGTGGGGAACTCAATTGCATCTAGTGATATCTTCAAAACTCTACGCACTACTTCTATCTCTGAGAGGTAAGAAGTGGTGGCCCCTACTTCCCCAACTGCACTTGTTGTTGGTCCTTTACTAGATCTTCACTCTAGTGCTTTTCTTACTACTTCTGAGAGTTGTTGCATTGTTGTTTCCTATTCCTTCACCTTCTAGTGTAGTTCTTCCTATTTTTGCGAAGTTTTTTGAGTGACCTCTTCTATGACATCCCTCACTTGGTAGTTTATCTTATCGATATCATCATCTGTCAAGGTTTAGATAGTTGGTTCTTTATGGGATTTCATATTCTTCTGCACAGATGTTGTTTTCCCCTTACCCTTGTCTTTTTTCTTTTCCCCTACTTCTGGTACTATATTCTATTTGTCCCATATGTTATTTCCTTGTCCATTTGCTTGACCATTTCCTTGGTCTTCTTCTTCATTTTAAGGGTGCCCTATCTTTGTTTCATTCGTAGGAACCTTCCAGTCTGGTTCCCAATCCTACATAATCAATTGAATGTCTTGCTCTATGATTTTGTACTTTTTATGGACCCGTTCCTATCTCAAGCCTTTCTTTGCTTACATCTAGATGCGATGACGATCTACCCAGAATTATGCAATCCATCTGTATGCCTCTACAAGATGTTGCGTGATTCATGGTGTATTATAGATACACCTCCTCATCCTTTCATTATACAAAAATAACTCAATGTTGGTGTCTATTTGTGTTCTCTTTTTTTTCTTGTACCACAAGTTCTGATACTTGGCAGCCAATCAGGGCTTACCTCTTAGACCCATAAACTGCACATCTTCTGTTTCATTCCACACTATGAAAGAAATCATAATTAATAACAAGGAGTAGTGGAATTACATTCCGTTGTCATGTGCTTATGCACAATCATTGAGGAATTGGTTAAGTAAAAATGGTTCCCATCTCATTGATACCCCTTCTACACACTTCTCACCTACAACTATCACACCTGCTAACACTTGGTCTTTCCTTCATTTTCTTAGTAACTTCCACACCAATTCTTTCATTGCAAGTCTTATTGTTGGGTCACATATACTTGGTACGTCCAACCTGCGCACCCCTATGACTGTGTGGAATTTCTCCCTCATGGCCTCTAACAGAGCCCTATCATTCTTCTTTTCTACAAAAAAAAATGTTGGATCTTCCCCCTGTTGCGATAAGCTTGTGATTCAGGAAATGAGATCAGTGTCTATAGAAATTGGCATGTACAACCATAAGTAACTTCCATGCACAAAATTTAACAACATTTGAACACATGCATTCACCTATTGACTCCTTCCAAAGTGTGGAATGTCAAACATATTTAGTATGCCAGCTCATTCCAACCCTCTAGACCATACCTTTGGCACAAGTATAGTCTGGTTGTTGATTTTTAGTTCCAAGTATTCTCTTGGCGCAAGTTCAGAAAACTTCGTTGTGTTTGTGATATCATGGTATGCATATTTGAGCTGTCGAACCTTCTCTAACATATCCGCATTTATGATGACTCCATATGAGATTTCGGGCATCACCAATGGATACTTGGCATCCTTCATCAACATCACTAGTTATGCGTCATCCTTCCTCGGTGGAATGTAAACCCTAGTAAACCTTGCCTCCGATGATGATGCTTTTGAAATATCCTCAACCTCTAGTGTTGTTGTTTATTCTCTCATTTGGGATTTATTTAGTATGGACATTTTTTTGTTTGGTGGTTCCATCTCTCTAATAAAGTTACTAGTGACAACTTCTTCAGCTCTATGGTTTTTCTCAGGCTCTGCAACACGACTCTGGTTTCTCTCTTAATCGCATGCAACTCCAACTAACAATGACCAATGTTTTTTGATCCTCCATGGATTTTGTGCCCCTCTTCCAGTTGTACCTTTACCTTCCTTCTTGTATTAGCTATCTAATCCCTTAGTACTTGTTCATTCAATACTTTCTTTAAAGATGCATTAATTCCAAATCCTTCACTAGATTTTTTCCTTGATTTGTTAGCATGTCATGATCTCCATCAAATTTTTCCATTTATGACAACACATCTCTATGTTGATCTATCATTACAGATTTTGAATCGTCATTTCTTCCCTTTAATTCACTTAATGGTCTTTATTACTCATCTGCACATTTAGGGTTCAAGTGGGAGCAATGATGGAAGTTGGAAAGTTTAGGGTCCAGAAATTTAACATCCAAAACTACCAATTATGGAATATTATTTTTATCTGAAGGATATATTCCAACCATTTGGAAGAATAGAAAATAAGACAATGACCATGAAGGACAAACAATGGGAGTCTCTTGATAGAAAGGCACTAGGAACAATACTGATGATCCTGGCAGTGTCAATGGCTTTCAATATTTTGAAATAGAAGACAATGAAGGAGCTGATGGGCGCATTGGATAAAATGTATGAAAAACCCTCGACGTCCAATAAGGTATTTCTAATGAAGATATTATTTAATATGAAGATGTCAGAAGGTGGGTCTATTGCATATCATTTAAATGAATTTAATATGGTTACTAATCAACTAAGTTCTCTAAAAGTGGACTTTGATGATCAGGTCAGGGCTCTTCTAATATTGTGCTTATTTTTAGAAATTTGGAATGGCTTGGTCATGGTTGTAAGTAACTTTGTCTCTAGTTCAAACACTTTAAAATTTGATGATGTTGTTGGTGTTATCCTTAGCAAGGAAATGTGATGGAAAAGCACAGGTGAGACATCAGGTAATGCATTAAACATGGAGAACAGGGGAAGACAAAAGAATAGAGGAAAGGGCTCAGGGAACCGCAGGAATTATAGGAAGGGAATATCCAAATATATACTAGGAAAGATAGAGTGTTGGAATTGTGGGAAGAAAAGACATCTGATAAAATACTATAGAACTCCAAATAAAGAAAGAGATGGAGAGCATGAGATAAATCAGGAAGCAAATGTAATAGGTGATGTGTTAAAATATGCTTTGATTATTTTTGTATATGATATTTTTGAGTCTTGGGTAGTATATTCAGGGGCTTCATTTCATGCCACACCCCATATGAAACATTTTATAGATTATGTTCAAGGTGATTTTGGACAGGTTCATTTGGATGATTATGCACCATGAAAAATTGTTGGAATGGGAAAGGTAAAAATAAGGAAAAGGAATGGAAACCAATGGTTGTTGAAAGAGGTAAGACATTTTTCATATCTAAGGAAAAATATAATTTTAGCAAGGAAGTTGGAAAGTGAAGGTTGTATATCCATATTTGCATATAAGGTGTGGAATTTCACCAAAGCATCACTGGTGATAGAAAAAGGAGAGAAGGTAGGTACATTATATTTATGTACTGGTAATAATGAGTCTTCTATCTCTTTAGCTTCTACGAGAGTGGATACAACATTGTGGCATCATAGGCTTGGATACATGAGTGATAAGGGGATGTATATACTTCACAAAATAAATTTGTTTCTAGATATTAAAAAAATTGATTTGTATTTATGTGAGCATTGTGTTTATGGGAAACAAAAGAGAGTGATATTTCTCAGAGTCGGAAAAGAAAAGAAGAGTGAAAGGTTAGAGCTTATGCATACATATGTATGGGGACCAGATCATGTATCATCTCTTGGTGGATCTCGTTATTATGTTACTTTTATTGATGATGCACCTAGAAAAAATTGGGTTTATTGCATTCAACAAAAATATGATGTTTTTGACACTTTTAAGAAATGGAAAGATTTGGTTGAGAATGAGATAGGGAAAAGGTTGAAGTGTCTCAGATCAGACAATGGAGGTGAATATTGCAACAAGGAGTTTGATTATTACTGTTCATACCATGGGATTTGTAGAGAGAAGACTGTTCCAGGAACACCACAATAAAATGGTGTGTCATAAAGGATGAGCAGGACAATCATGGAGCATGCAAGGAGTATGAGATTGCATGTTGGTTTTCCCTTACAGTTCTAGGCATATGTTGTAGATGTTGTTTTTTACTTAATAAAAAAAGGAACTTCAAGCTCTTTGGATGGTGGAATTCCACAAGAGGAATGGACACGTAAAAAGGTAAACTATTTTTTTTTGAAGACTTTCAGTTCTGAAGCATTTGTCCATATTGATAAAGAAAATAGAAGAAAGCTTGAGGAAAAATCCAAGAGGTGTACCTTTATTGGATACGATGTTAATGATTTTGTTTATCTCTTATGGGATTATGAAAATGAAAAAATCATTAGGAGTAGAGATTTCATATTCAAAGAGAAGCTCATGTGCAAAGATTAGTTGTAGGGAAAGAAATAGGAAAATGAGAAACTAGAATACACAGTGCTTGATGAGATCACTGAAAAAGAAACTCCAAAGGTACCAGAAAATCAATATGTACAACAACAGGAGCTTCAGGTACCTTAAAATCCTACAAGTGTTGTTAGAATATATACCAGGCTAAGTAGATCCCATGAACGATACTCTCCTTTATTGTATTATATATTGTTGACTGATTCTGGTGAATCAGAATGTTATGAAGAGGCAATGCAGGTAGACACTAAAACAAAGTTGGAGAAATGAATGAAGGAGGAAATGGATTCCTTGGTAAATAACAAAACTTGGGACTTGGTTCAATTGCTAGCAGGAAAAAGATAATTGAAAATAAATGGGTTTACAGGTTGAAGAAAGAAGATGGAGGAAAAAAACGACACAAGGCTAGATTTGTTGTAAAGGGGTTTGCACAAAAGAAAGGTATAGATTTTGATAAAATATTTTCTTTTGGTGTTAAGATGACTTCAATTAGGACTATTTTAAGTCTTGTGATAGTAGAATATTTGCATCTTGAACAGTTAGATGTAAAAATAGTTTTTCTCCATGGGGATTTGGATGAAGAGATTTATATGTAGAAGCAATAGGGGTATGAGGTCAAATGGAAAGAAAATTTGGTATGCAGGTTGAAGAAGAGTTTGTATGGCATAAAGAAATCTCTAAGGAAGTGGTATTTGAAGTTTGATAGGTGTATGAAAGAACAAGGTTATAATAGATGTCATTTTGATCATTGTGTTTATTTTAAAAGGCTAGAGAATGGAATATATATTATCTTGTTATTGTATGTAGATGGCGTTCTTGTTGCAGGGTATAATATGCAGTATATAAATGTGATTAAGAAGAAATTAGCTATTTCATTTGTGATGAAGGATTTGGTTGCTGCAAAGAAAATTATTGGTATGAGAATAACAAGAGAGAGGAAAAATCGCAAATTGACATTGTCTCAGGGTGAGTACATAGAGAAGGTGTTGGAGAAGTTTAGAATACAAAATGAAAAACCAATTAGTATAACTTTGCCCAACCATTTCAAATTAACTATGGATATCTGTCCCAAGACACGAGAGGAGATATAATAGATGTCCAGGGTCCCTTATTCATTAGCAATTGGAAACTTGGTGTATGCAATGGTTTGCATAGTACCAAATATTGCACATGTAGTGGGAGATGTGAGCAGGTATATGAACAATCTATGTAAAAAATATTGGGAGGAAGTAAAGTGGATTCTCAGGTATTTGAGAGGTACTTCTACTCATGCATTATGTTTTGGAGGATCAAATATTGTTCTACAGGGATATTGTGATTTAGATATGACAGGTGATAAAGATAGTAGGAAGAGCACCATAGGATATGTTTTTACTGTAGGTGGAACAACAGTAAGTTGGATTTCAAAACTACAAAAGGTTGTTTCAATTTAAACAGCATAAGGAGAGTATGTTTCTTCTACAGAGGCTAGTAAATAAATGAATTTGGTTACAAAGGTTTATGGAGGAATTCAGAAAGAAATAGGAGAAAAGTAGGTTGTACTATGACAGTGAGAGTGCCATTCATATTGCAAAGAACTCAGTCTTCCATTCAAATAATAAGCATATACAACTCATGTACCATTTCATACGATCATTCTTGGAAGATGGACATTTGAAGATGGAAAAGATACATACTAGCTAGAATCCTGCAGACATGTTAAGAAAGGGATTAACCAGGGAGAAATTGGATTCCTGCTCAATTTCAGTTGGTCTTCAAGCATGAAGGTGAAGATGATAAATTTTCTAGGTCCTAGAAAGATCATAGTATAGAAGATACAACAATAGTGGAGTTGTTGTGATCAGTATCCAAATGGGAGATTGTTGGTTGTGGAGCCTGATTATCTTTTGATTCAGAGGTCTTTGTTTTCAACTGTGTTTATACCCCATGAATATTGTACACCCCTCCATGTGGGGGGGTTGTAGGGGTGTATTTCCCTCCCATTGGGGTCTGGGGACAAGCGGGCCCCCGAAGGAAAAATTGCCTTGTAAATGTATATTGTAATTTCGTAGTAAATATGGACCGTTCATTATAAGGTCGCAGATATGATGGTAGAAGTTATGTTAGGGTTTTTTTCCCTAGAAGGAAACCCTATTTTATGAGGGAAATGTATTTCAGCTATGCATCATTGCGGATATTGTATTCTGAGAGAGGAAACTATGAGAGATAGAAGAGGAAGTTACATCAGGTGTGTTGTAGGTTGTATGCCTTCATTTTTTAGATAATAAAAAGGAAGCAACTGGAAATTTCTCTAGTGGATGTAGCCCACACTGAGTAAACCACACATATCTATTTTTCTATTGTATTGTGTATCTTCTTTGTTTTATTTCTGCATTTTTTTTTTATTCCTTCGCGATCTTATTTTTATAACAGCTTCATTTCAGCTGAAGTATGGAAATCCTATCAGACTGAGTGAACTTTGAATTATTGTATATACCTAAACTGAAGAAGAATCTACTCTTTATATATTCCATGGAGGACATAGGGTATGTAGTGGCATTCATTGATGGAAAGGTTCCTTCCTAACCATGAGTTTGAGTCTCGATTCAACATAAGTCATTGGAACTCATGATGGAAGTGTTTACAAGATAATGGGTCAGCTAGCTCATGCCTTGCTGCATGATAATGATAACCCATGCAAAGTTTGGCATAAAATATTGGGACACTTGCATCACCAATATCTACCAGTATTAATAAAGATGGTCACAGGTCTCCCAGAGTCTGGAAATGAGCATTAAGGAGTATGCAGAGGTTGTGCACTTGGAAAAAATGTCAAGGATTCTTTTCAAAGTAGTGATAGTAGGTCCACGAGGATCTTAGAACTTGTATATTCATATGTGTGTGGATCAATTCCAGTTCCATCTATGGGTGGTCATCGATATTATGCAATTTTTATTGATGATTATTCCATGAGGACATGGATCTACTTCATGAAGACCAATGATGAAGTATTTAGTCGATTCAGGAAGTTCAAGGCTCTGGTGGAAAATCATATAGGGAAGAGGATCAAGGTCCCAAGGTTAGAAAATGGGGGTGAGTGTACCTCCAATGAATTCATGAAAATTTGTAAGAAAGCAGGGATTAAGAGGGAAACTTTAGTACCTTACAACCCTCAATATAATGGGGTTGTCAAGAGGAATAATTGGACCATACTTGACATCACTAGGGAAATGTTTCATGACCAGGATCTACCCTTAGAGTTTTGGGTAGAAGCATGCAACATGATAGTTTATGTTCAGAACAAGAGTCCTCATAGGATCTTGGAGGACAATACTCTTGAGGAGGAATTCACAGAAGTGAGACCAAAAATAGATAATTTGAGGATCTTTGGTTGTCCAATATATATCCATGTTCCTAAGGAGAAGAGGACGAAGTTAGAACCATCTAGGAGGAAGGGTACATTTTTGGGATACAATGATACTTTGAAGGCCTACTGAATCTACACTCTGGGACAATGGTATGTTGAGGTCAATTGGGATGTCATATTTGAGGAGGATTTGTCTTTTAGGAGGTCTCAAGAGATCCTAGTAGGTGGTGATGAGTAAGAGGCTCCAAAAGTTGAGGAGAGTACAACCCCATTCAGTACAATGGATTGACCATTATATCATGAGGAGGAGTCAGAGGACGAGGATCCAATAGATCCTCCTCATCGCCAAGACACAAGACCTAAATGGCTTCAAGAGACCATAAATGTTGTTGAGAGACATATAGCCCACAAAATAACCCACAGAGAGAGAATACGAATGTATTTTTGGCTCATATGTGGCTCTTGTGACTAACATTATTGATTATGAGCCTTCCATTTTTAATGAAGCAACATGCCAACAAGTTTGGGAGGAGGCCATAATGGAGGAGTACTAGTCCATCATGAAGAATGACATATGGGATATAGTTCTAAGACCAAAGGGGAAGTTGGTAGTAACTTCCAAATGGATCTACAATATCATGCATATTGCATATGGTAGTATTGAGAAGTATAAGGAAAGGATCGTAGCAAGAGGGTTCTACTAGAAAGAGAGAGTAGATTAAGAGGAGACTTTTCCTCTAGTGGCTAGGTATACTTCTATTAGGACGGTTATTTCTCTTGCTTTAGTGATGGGATGGAAGAATCATCAAATGGATGTGAAGACAACCTTCCTCAATGGTGTAATTGAAGAGGAGGTGTACATAGAGAAACCTCATGGATTTGAGGTACATGGAAAGGAATCCCATGTTTGCAGATTAAAGAAATCCTTGTATAGAATCAAGAAGGTATCTCGAACATGGTACTCAAGGATTGATGAGTATTTATAGAGCTTGAGATTCAATGAGATTGAATTAGACCCCAACCTATATCTCTTACAAGTTGGTAAGAGTATTCTTATATTGGTATTATATGTTGATGATTTATTCCTCATAGGGAATGAGAAACTCATTCCCAAATGCAAGAAGGATTTGTCTTCAAAATTCAAGATGAAAGACATTGGGTTGATGCATTATTTCCTGATATCAGAGGTGTGTTAGCAACCAAGTGATATCTTCCTTGGACAAGGGAAGTATACAGTTGATATAATGAATATATTCAAAATGATGGATTGTAGGTCCATGTCTACACCTATGACCACCAATCTGTGAATTCTAGGAGCTTCAGATTCAGACTTGGTGGATCCCACAATGTATAGGTAGTTTATTGGCTCATTGATATACCTAGTTAAAACCAAGAAAAATATTTTTTTTGTTTTTAACACCTCGATTTATTTCATGGTTGAGTCGAGGAAGGTGCATTGGGTCGAAGAAAAACATGTGCTCAAGTACCTTTGGGGTATAGTTGGATTTAGTCTAAGATATGTTGGATTGATGGAGTGAGGTTGCATGCATACTCAGACTTAGATTGGTCCAGTAGTGCAATTGACATGAGTAATTTTGGTGCTTGCATCAGTTTGGGATCAATAATAGTTTCTTAGTTTAGTAAGAAGAAGACGCCTGTGGTACTTATTTCAAAAAAGGAAGAGTATATGGTCTCCAGTTTTGAAAGTTGTGAAGCTATTTAGCTTCACAAGCTTCTTGTAGGGTTATTTGGACATGAATTGGAGCCTATTGTGATTCACTATGACAATTAGAGTTGTTCTTAGAGAACCCAATGTTTCATGATAATTTGAAACACATTGAGATCATATACCACTTCATTAGAGACAAGGTGCAGAAGGGAGTTGTGAATCTACAACACATTTCCACAAATGACCAAATTGTAAATATTCTAACCAAACCTCTAGTGAAGGCAAAGTGTGGCTACTTCAAAGAAAATATAGGAGTGGTAGAGAATACTTCCCTTTCTAAGAGGGAGTGTTTATTTTGTAGGTTCGATAGGTATTCCCACAAGAGGCCGAGTGTTATAACCCTAATTTTCACCATACATGCTTACCTGGCATCAGGCCATCTCATTTTCCATTGTTTCCAAGCCACTACTAAACAACTTCTGAAAAACACCCTTTTTGAAGGCACACACACCCTGCTCCACTACTACACACGTGTATATACTAGATGACCCACTACAACCCGTGTATACCTACAAAAGCACGAAAAATAGAAAGTTGCAGATGGAATACAAATTTTCAGGTAGGTTTCCTTAAACCCTTTGACTGCTTACATCTGGTCATTCAACCAAATGCCTAGCCCTTTTCAGCCTATAAAAGAAGGGGTAGGGGTCCCATTTAGAAAGAGGAAAATAATTGTAAAGAAAATCTACCCGATTTTCCATTCCCTTTGACCCAACCTTTTGCAACCACTGTGTGAAGAGAAGCACATACAAAATTTGTTGGAGCACAGTTGAAGAGGATCCCAGGACTAGATTCGAGGAACATTGGTCGATCTCACTATTGTAAGTTACTCTTGTGAGATTAATAAAAAAAGTACTTTTCTCGTCCCGCCATATGAGGTTTTTAATGTTTAATATTGATTATATTTTGATAGAATCTCTAACCCAATAGTTCACAAATTATATGCATGTTTGGAGTTCTTTGTTTGTCTTTTTGTGAATGCAGGTCAACTTTGGGAGGAGATTTTCAGTCAAGGAGCGACCGAATGTTAAAGGATCGACATCAAACATGGAAACTAAGGTACAATAACTTGATCTTTTTAACCTTATATTTACATATGAATAATGGGGTTTATGATTGGGATGATGGTAAGAAGTAGGAGACTTTAGGTCATTTCTGCATGCATTATAGAACCCTTGGAGTAATTTCGTAAACCACACTAAATAACATTTTGTATTAGTTTCAGATCTTTATACATTACAAGTACAAAGTTATGATTACTTCAAGTTAGGGTTGTTGACTAATCCAAAACTAGGCATGTGAGACTAAAGAAAAGTTTGATGAAAATGCTAGTCTCTTGTTGTTAAAGTTAAGGAACGTTTGCAGGAATGTGATCATATACATCAGGTCTATTACAGATCTAAAAATCAGATTTGGATGATGAAATTGATGACAGCTTTCGGTTGAGGTACATGTTGAGTACATGGTTGAGACAAGTAGTTGATGCGTTGGCACATACATGAGGTGTATAGTTGATGGTGTTGGTACGTCTTGATGAGTCATAGTTGATGTGTAGTTGATGCATGATTGGTACATACTTGGTACATGGTTGGAGGCACTTGTTAGTAATATGTTTGACACATGGTTTATGAATGATGTAGCATACTTGTCTTGGTATATTATTATAAGAACATATTGATGTTGGTGATTATTATGAGTTGTGATATGCTTGGTTGATGAACATATTGGTGATATTGTGCATATGGTTGAGAGTTGTCTTGGTGAGTAGATCTGATTTGGATGATAAGATTTATAAGATAGGTTGTTGTGATAGGTTATTTGTACAAGTTTGGTGCATGGTTGATGCACTTGTTTATGGTACAGGTTGAGGTATAGCTTGATTCATGGTACATGTTGGCACAGGTTATTGGTATAGGTTGTTTACAGGTTATTTCTATAGGATGATTACAGGTTGTCTGGTACACATTGTTACAGGTTGTTTGGTGCAGGTTGATTAGTACAGGTTTACATCAATATATCTCACAGTGATAGTGTGACAGTGGTTCCGTCATTCTATTTATATTTTAGGGTGGTTGGATGGGGCAAGGATAGGTGGTTGTAGCCACATTTTGGTTATAGCCAGAGAACATAGGGGGTTGTAGCCTCCTTCTGGTTGTAGCTAGAGAATTGGGGAGTTGGATCTTCCCTCAGGTTGTAGCTTGAGAAACTAGGGGGTCGGAGACTCCTTCCCATTGTAGTTGGAGAATTGGAAGGTTGTGCTTCCTTGAATGTAATTCTTGACATATAAGAAAAAAATTCTCTAGTTTTCTCCCACATTGGGTTTCCACGTAAATATTGGTGTACTATGCATTGTGTGAATGTGTTTCTTATTTTTTATTATGCACTGATGAATGTTAATTATTATGATACAGTAAGATATTGATGATGAATAGATGAAAATGGTTGAATAAGTAAAATAATATACTTTTTTCTTTAAAGGATTAATAACTGATATAATTTCTCATTATTGATTCACCCCCCCTCTTAGTAATCCAACAATTGGTATCAGAATAGGTTCCTTCAGGAAACAGATTAACCACTAGAAGGAGATCATGAATTATTATAAGAATGGAGTACCAGTGTTTAATGGTCAGAATGGTTTAAAGTATGAGATATGGAGTGGAAGGACGAAAGTATTTTTGGAGGCACAAGGATATGATATTTGGAAATTAGTTGCTACAATATATGATAGTTCAATAAGGGAAAAGATTGCAGCCAAGAAGGAATTGAAGAAGAATAACAAAATAACAATGGATTTCATATGGGAAGGATTACCTGATCCGATAAGAGAAAAGGTTGGTAAATGTTCATCATCCAAAGAACTTTGGGATAAGTTACAAAATATATATTCTTCACCCATCAAAAACTCAAAAATTACAAAGAAGATGCAAGTACATATCAAGAAGAAAGATCTTCATCATGTCAAACAGATTCAAAAGATGAAGAGTACATAATCAACAAAAGTATGTTGTTTTTCTTTAATTGTGAAAAACGCACACACTTGAAATGGAATGCCATGAAGGATTTGAGATAGAAAAACTAATTGAAATAGAAGACAATTATGAAGAAGAACTGATTAGTGTTTTAGATGAACTAAGAAAAGAAAGAGAATAAAACAAGTCAATCAAGGAATAATTGATGAAACAAAAGGAAAGAATTTAGGAAGAATCCCAAGATGTCATCAAGAAATTAAGAACTCAGCTAGAAGCCAGAAAGATCGAAGAAAATATTGAATATCAATAGAAGTATTTGGAAGGCAACATAGTAGCACAGAAGGAAGAAGTAGAAATGAGAGAGAATATATTGACATATCATCTTAAGGAAATAACTAACTATCTAAACCATCTTTAGGAAGAGTTTGGCCAAGAAGAGAAAGGACTTGAAGAAGAAATAATCACATTAAAAATCCATCTTGAAGAAGCGAAGAGAACAAAAGAACTCATGAAGTCTTAGATAATGAAGAAGGAGATGTTGAGAAGCTTGAAGAAAAATTTGTCACATTGAGAAGTAAAATCGTCAAGCTTAGCAAGAACATTGAAGAGACGAAAATAGTTGCATCAATTGTAGAGAATGAAGAGAAGCACTCTAGGTTGCTAGAAAATAAGAATGAATAAAAGAGAAATATTTATGCAGAAGTACTCAAAGGAAGGAATCATGGTCAACCAGAATCTAAGAAAACTAATAAAGATACTTCTTCAAGAAGACCATCCATGTTCAAGCCACAAATAAGCTTCAATCATGATCATGATCAGTCAAGGAAGAAATCTAGAAGGACTACACCACAAATAATATCATTCACTCACAGGTATGTAAATTTATTTTATGGTCATTGTTTTTATTGTACTAACTTTGGGCATAAGGTTGCAGATTGCAGGGATTATAAAAGAAATGTTCAAGCAAGAAATGCTTATGTGTCCCCACATAACATTGAATGTTACAAATGTAATAACTATGAAAACATAACTCATTATTGTAGAAGCATGATCGATAATTCCATGAAAGAGAACACTGATATCCTATATAAGAAAGTATGGATAAGAAAATAGGAAGAACATGTGAACAAAGACTAGGTCCCAAAGATCACAAGATTGGAAATAAAATGATGTGAAGACAAATATACAAAGAAAAATGAAGATGTCATATACATAAAGGTTTCTAAAATAAATGAAAGAAAAGGAGGACAGGTAAATAAGGAACATGTTCAAGATATTTTACTTTCAGGTATTGTAGTGAAAGATGAATCCACAAACATAAATAAAGAAGTCAGAGTTCAGAGAGATGATGAATCTACCGAAGAACATGATGATGAATCTGCATCAGAGCAAGAATTATTTTGAGCCATTCGTCTTATATACTCCCAGGTAATATGACTATTAGATGGGGGGGTCTATACGGTAGCTGAGACAGACCAGAAAACCATCCTTCGAGCAACTTGCAGAGTTTGAGTAGACAGATTCAGAGCAGTCAGTTAGCAAAAGTATAGTATGATAGATTAATCATTTGTAGTAGTGAAGACTTCATGATAGTACATTTTTTTATTATTTGGGTTGGTTTTCATTGATGTAAACCCTTGAAGAAAGTATGGCAGTGAATTTTGGTGGCACAAAGGTTTGGGCAATGGACCCAAGTTTGTTTGATGTATAATGGTATGAGTTTTAACATATTTGAAGGTAATATTATTCTATATGGATAGTACATGTCATTCCATTTCCATTTTTATGTGGAATTACACATAACTCCTCATGGTTAGAAAGTTATGGCCATGTGAAGTTGGAGAACCCTCATGAGTCATCTAGAAGCCCCAAAAGCTCAAAGTCTTCAAAGTGGTTTCAAAGAAGAAATTATTTAAAAAAGACTATTCTAGATGGATAGTACATGTCATTCCATTTACGATGGTATGTGGAACGTCACATAAATTCTCATGGTTAGAGAGTTATGGCCATGTAAAGTTGGAGAACCCTCATGAGTCATCTAGTAGCCCCAAAAGGTTAAAGTAGTCAAAGTGGTTGCAAGAAAGAAATTATTTAAATAATAAAGTGAAGTGATGAGTGTACTATAAGTCAAATTGGATACAAAATAAATTATTTAAATAATAAAGTTAATGGGGAAATTTCTAAGTGGACAAGTAGTTAGAAATGGGTTAGCCCTAAAATAAGGAAAGTGATTAAAGATGGTTAGAAGGTAACCCCTTGAGGAAGCTCCATAAAAGTATAAATAAGAGGAAAGTGTCTCTCATTTTAATTAAACTTGAGGATATTACATATCTATAAGTAACTTAGTTAACCAAAGGATATCTAAGGCGAATTTCAAAGGGAAGTTGAAGTAAAGAAGGCCGAAATTCAAGGGAGGATAAATTCTTTTGATGATGCTTTCTAAGGTATGTTATTTACAGGTCATCTCACCATTTTCGCAATGAATTTATTTCTAGAATGATTCAGACCGCGAAATATGGATTCCGTTGAGGAAACATATCTTAGTAGCTGTGATAAAAATTTTAGATTGTGGGTCGTTGTATTTTTGGAGTTACACATCGTGGAAAATAGGGTTTGTGGCTAGTCCCGAAACTAGTCTAAAACAGGTGTTTTGGGTAAAAACGTCATAACTTCTTCATAACAGATCAAAATTAAGTAATACCGAATGTATTGGTTATAGTATAGTATTTAGTATTATTTGTACCATTTTCATATCCATACAACAAATATTTTGTGCGGGGCATGCTCTACAAGCTCACTTTCTAGAATAACCCAAAATTCAACAAGGTATGCCATTTTTTCTATAACTCCTTTTCTGAGAGGTTCCAAGTAGTGAAACCTGGAGGAACTGTATTAAATACACGGAAGAACATTTTGTACTATTTTTCAGATCTATATTCATTACAAGTACATAGTTATGATTATTCCAAGTTACGATTTTTGACTAATCCAAAATTAGTCATGTGAGACTAAAGTAAAGTTTGATGAAAATGCTAGTCTCTTCTTGTTAAAGTTAAGGAAGGTTTTCAGGTATGTGATCATATACATCAGGTCTATTATAGAGTTACAAATCAGATTTGGATGATGAAATAGATGAGGGATTTTGGTTGAGGTACATGTTGGGCACATGGTTGAGACAAGTAGTTGATGAGTTGGCACATATATGAGGTGTATAGTTTATGATATTGGTACATCTTGGTGAGTCATAGTTGATGAGTAGTTCATGCATGATTGGTACATACTTGGCACATGGTTGGAGGCACTTGTTAGTAGTGTTGTTGACACATGGTTTATGGCTGATGTAACATACTTATCTTGGTATATTATTAGAAGCATATATTGATCTTGGTGATGATTATGAGTTGTTGTGTTATGCTTGGTTGATGCATATCTTGGTGATATTGTGAATATGGTTGAGATTTTTCTTAGTGATTGATCTTGGTGATTAGATCTAATTTGGTTGATAAGATTGATGAGACATGTTGTTGTGATAGGTTGTTTGAACAATTTATATGTAAAGGTTTGGTCCATGGTTGATGCATTTGTTTATGGTACAAGTTGATGTACAGGTTGATGTATGGTACATGTTGGCACAGGTTATTGGTATAGGTTGTTACAATTTGTTTGATGCAAGTTTATTGGTACATGTTTACATAAGTATATCTCATAGTGATAGTGTGACAGTGGTTCCATCATTCTACTTACATTTCAGGGTGGTTGTACGGGGCAAGGAAAGGTGGTTGTAGCCACCTTCTGGTTGTAGTCAGAGGACATAAGGGGTTGTAGCCTCCTTCTAGTTGTAGCCATAGAATTGGGGAGTTGGAGCTTCCCTCGAGTTGTATCTTGAGAAACTAGGGGGTTGGAGCCTCCTTCCTGTTGCAGTTGGAAAACAAAGGAATTTGGTGCTTCTAATGAATGTAATTCTTAAATACATATAAGAAAAATCATTCTGTGGTTTTCTCCCACTTTGGGTTTCCACATAAAAACATTGGTGTACTGTGTATGTGTATGATTTCTCATTTGTTCATTGTTTATTTACTCTACAACTATTGTACGATAATGCTACATTGATTTAACACTTGCATTTTATGGTT
>ML784672.1:446156-464493 GCA_009831015.1 Picea engelmannii
CCTCTCAGTAATCCAACAATTGGTATAAGAGTAGATTCCTTCAAGAAACTGTTTAACCACTGAAAGGAGATCATGGATTATTCTAAGAATGGAGTACTATTGTTTAATGGTCATAATGGTTTAAAGTGTGAGCTATGGAGTGGAAGGAAGAAAGTATTTTTACATGAACAGGGGTATTATATTTGGCTATCAGTCGTTACAGGATATGATAGTTCAAAAAGGGAAAAGTCTGTAGCCAAGAAGGAATTGAAGAAGAATAACAAAATAACAATGGATTTCATCTGGGAAGGATTACCTAATCTAGTAAGAGAAAAGGTTGGTAAATTTTCATCATCCAAAGAACTTTGGGATAAATTACATGATATATATTCTTCACCCATCACAAATTTAGAAAATGCCAAAGAAGATGCAAGTACAGATCATGAACAAATATGTTCACCATGTCAAATAGATTCAAAAGATGAAGAGTACATAATCAACAAAGGTATGTTGTTATGATTTAATTGTGACAAACACGAACATCTTAAAATAGAATGCCATGAATGAAATGAGACAAAAAAACTAATTGAAAAAAAAGACAATTATGAAGAAGAATTGATCAGTGTTTTATATGAACTAAGAAAAGAAAGAAAACAAAACAAGTCACTCAAGAAAGAAATGATGAAATGAAAGGAAAGTGCTCACATTTTTTAAGAATCCCAAGAGGTCATCAAGAACTTAAGAACTCAGCTAGAAGAAGCTAGAAAGATGGAAGAAGATATTAAAGATAAAAAGTAGTATTTGGAAGCCAACATAGCAACACCGAAGGAAGAAGCAGAAATGAGAGAAAATATATTGGCAGGTCATCTTAAGGAAAGAACTAACGATCTAAACTAGCTTGAGGCAGATTTTGGTCAAGAAGAGAAAGGAATTGAAGAATAAATAATCACATTAAAGATCCATCTTGAAGAAGCGAAAATAATAGAAGAAGTCATGAAGTCTCAGATAATGAAGAAATAAGAAGAGGTTGAGAATCTTGAAGAAGAATTTGTCACATTTAGAAGTAAAATCATCAAGCTCAACAAGAATGTTGAAGAGACAGAAACATCCACATCAGTTATAGAGAATGAAGAGAAGCACTCTAGGTTGCTAGAAAAGAAGAATGAAGAAAATAGAAAGAGTTATGCAAAAGTACTCAAAGGAAGGATTCATGGTCAAGAAGAATCTAAGAAGACTATTAAAGATACATCTTCAAGAAGACCATCCATGTTCAAGCCACAAATAAGATTCAATCATGATCATGATCACTCAAGGAATAAATTCAGAAGGACTACAGTACAAAGAATATCATTCACTCCCAGGTATGCAAATTTATTTTATGGTCATTTTTTTATTGTACTAATTTTGGACCTAAGGTTGCAGATTGCAGGAATTATAAAAATGTTCAAGCAAGAAATGTCTATGTGGCCCCACGTAACATTGAATGTTACAAATTTCATAACTATTGACACATAGCTATTGATTATATAATCATGATCGATACTTCCATGAAATAGAACACCGATATTAGATATAATAAAGTATGGATAAGAAAACAAAAAGAAAAGTTGAACAAAGACCAGTTCCCACAGTTCGCAAGATTGACAATAAAATGAGAGGAAGAAAATTCTATAGAGAAAAATAAAGATGTCAGATACATAAAGGTTTGGAAAATAACTGAAAGAAAAGAAGGACAAGTAAATAAAGAAAATGTTCAAGAGATTGTAATTTCAGGTATTGTAATGAAAGATGAATCCACATACAAAAATAAAGAAGTCAGAGCTCAGAGAGATGATGAATCTACCAATGAAGATGATGATGAATACACATTAGAGAAATAATTGTTTTGAACCATCTATTTTAGAGACTCTCATGTAATATGAATATTAGACAGGGGGGGTCTATGCGATAGCTATGAAATACCAAATAACCATCCTTCGAGTAGCTTACAGAGTTTGAGTAGACAGATCTAGAGCAGTCAATTAGAAAAAGTATAGTTCGATAGTTGTCGTAGTGGAGACTTCATGATAGTATAGTAATAAATGGGTCAACATTATGGATAGTTTTGTAGTATATTCTTGGACAATATTGACAGAGATGGATTTTTAAGAACACTTAGCAGGTTTGGACAGATATATGACAATGGACAAGAGCATGGATTCATAGATTGGTTCAGAGACAAAGGAACATTATGGATGTTAATTACATGGGAAATGGCTTGAACACTGATAATGGATTCCAAATTGACAGATATTTTTTGACACATGCAATTCATACAACAATTCACATTAAAAACAGATTAATGCTCAGAAACAAGAATGAAAAAACTCTGTACGAGCTATGGAAAGGAAGACCAACAAATGTGAAGCACTCCAAAATATTTGGAAGTAAATGCTATATCAAAAGAGAAGATGGTAGAATGGGAAAGTTTGACTCTCGTGTGGATAAAGGAGTACTTGTTGGTTACTAAAGTATAAGGAATGAATACAAGTGTTACAATCTGAGGTTGAACAAAGTTGTGGAAAGCACCAATGTAACAATTGATGAAACAAGTGGACGAGAATTAAAGGAAGAAGAAAATGAATCAATGAAACAACTTTACGAAGAAGAAGCATAAGATGAAGAAGAAGTAGAAGGTGAATATGAAGAGGATCAAACATAAGTAGAAGAGAAATTTCAGCAAGTGCCTCCAAAGAAACCTATCAAACGAGTACAAAAGAATCATCCTTCAGATCAGATTATCGGAAAAAAATATGTAGGAGTTGAGAATAGAAGAATAATCCATCCACCAGAACAAACACACCTAGCACTCTTATCTACAATTGAACCAAGAAGTTTTGAAGAGGCCAACAAGGATGAATTATGGAATAAGTCCATGGATGAAGAATTGGATCAAATAGAGAAGAATGACACTTGGGAATTGGTTCCAAGACCAAAGAATAAGAATGTGATTGGCACAAAGTGGGTTTTCATAAATAAATTGAATGAATATGGATAGGCTACAAGGAAAAAATCTAGATTGGTATGTAAAGGATATGCACAATTTGAAGGAATCGAATTTGAAGAGACATTTCTCGAGTTTCCAGAATGGAAGCAATCTGATTGATTTTAGCTTATGCATGCTCCAAGAACATTAAAGTGTATCATATGGACATGAAATCATCTTTTCTGAATGAGGAACTTGAAGAAGAAGGCTACATTGAACAGCCAAAAGGATTTCAGTTGTCAGAGAATGCAAATTATGTGTGTAAATTGAAGAAGGCCTTGTATGATATAAAACAGGATCCTAGAGCTTGGTACTCTAGAGTGGATAAATATCTACAATAGGCAGGGTTCAGAAAAGGAAGTGCATACAACAACCTCTACATCAAGGTAACTCAAGATAGTATTTTATTAATTGAAGTTTATGTTGATGATATTATTTTTTGAAGTATTGATGATAGGTTAAGCCAGGAATTTGCAAAGGATATGCAAAATAAATTTGAAATGCCATTACTCAGAGAATTATCCTTCTTTCTGGGTCTTCAAATACGTCAAAGAAACCAAGGAATTTTTATTTCTCAAACTAAGTATATCAAAGAAATGTTAAAGAGGTTCGGAATGAAATATTTCAAACTAGTTACCACTCCTATGAAAATGAGTTGCAAGTTGAGAAAAGATGATGATTCAAAGTCTACAGACCAAAGAAAATACAAGTCAATGATTGGTAGCTTACTATATGTGAAAACATCCAGACCATATGTAATGCAGGGAGTTGGACAGGTGGCATGATTTCAAGAAGCACCAAAGGAATCACATGTATTAGAAGTGAAGAGGATTTTTAGATATCTAAAAGGAACATAAGAGTTTGGATTATAGTATCCAAAAGGAAAGGATCTATCACTTATTTCCTACATAGATGCAGATTGGGAAGGTTTCATTTATGATCTATGAAGCACCGGTGGAACAATGTTCTACTTGGGTGAGTGTTTAGTATCTTGGGTAAGCAAGAAACAATCATCAATATCTTTATCTACAGCCAAAAAAGAGTATATTACAACAAAAGGATGCTGTACTTAGGTTCTATGGATGAAACAAACTTTGACGGATATATAGGTTAAGTAAGATGAGCCCATTCCAATCTATTTTTATAATACAAGCATCATTAGTATCTCAAAGAACCCAATGATGCACTCCAAGACGGATCACATTCCAATAAAGTATCACTTCCTACGGGAATAGGTTGCACAGAAGAACATCAGAGTTGAATATGTGGGAACAAAAGAACAAGTAACAAACATATTTACAAAACTGATTCCAAGGGAATCCTTTGAGTATCTTTTCTAGAGACTTAGAGTAATTTATACTCCAAAATGAATTCTTTTGAATGCTTATCTTATATGTCTTATATTTACACAAGGAAGCACCATAACGAGGAAAATTCAGGTTGGGGGATCAATTTCAGGAAGAGTTCATTCTGAGGGAGTATCCCCAAGGAAAATTCAGTTAGGGGGATAATCCCCAGATGGAAAGATACATTTTCCATTGATGACAAAGAGGGAGAGATTTATCAGATACATGATAGAGAGTTAAATGCTCAGAGAAAGAGCACATAGGCATGGTTCCAGGGGGAGTGATGATCACGAGTGGAGCATGAGTGATCTGACTTCAATATTGCATTAGAGTGTTTCCATCAATGCCAAAGGGGGATATTTTTTATTATTTGGGTTGGTTTTCATTGATGTCAACCCTTGAAGAAAGTCTAGTAGCAAATTTCGGTAGCACAAAGGTTTGGGTAATGGACCCAAGTGTGTTAGATTTATAATGGTATGAGTTTTAATATATTTTAAGGTAAGAATATTCTATATGGATAGTACATGTCATGCCATTTCTGTTGGTATGTTTAACATCACATAACTCCTCATGGTTAGAGAGTTATAGCCATGTGAAGTTGGAGAACCCTCATGAGTCATCTAGAAACCCCAAAAGGTAAAAGTAGTCAAAGTGGTTGCAAATAAGAAGTTATTTAAATAAGACTATTCTAGATGGATAGTACATGTCATGCCATTTTCAGTGGTATGTGGAATGTGACATAACTCCTTGCGGTTAGATATTTATGGCCATTTGAAGTTGGAGAACCCTTATGAGTCATCTAGAAGGCCCAAAAGGTCAAAGTAGTCAAAGTGGTTGCAAAGAAGAAATTATTTAAAAAATAAAGTTAAGTGATGAGTGTACTATAAGTCAAAATGGATACAAGAAAAATTATTTAAATAATAAAGTTAATGGAGAAATTACTAAGTGGACAAGTGGTTAGAAGTGGGTTAGCCCTAAAATAAGGAAAGTGGTTTAATATGGTTAGAAGGTAACCCCTTGAGGAAGCTACATATAAGTATAAATAAGAAGCAAGGGTATCTCATTTCAATTACACTTGAGCATATTGAATATCTATAAGTGACTGAGGTAACCAAAGTATATCTAAGGCAAATTTCATAGGGAAGGTGATGTAAAGAAGGCCAAAATTCAAGGGAGGATAACTTATTTTGATGATTCATTCTAAGGTATGTTATTTACAGATCATATCACCATTTTCGAAATAACGTTCTTTTATAGAATGATTAAGACCATGAAATCTGGAGGTCATTGAGGAAACATATCCAAGTAGCTATGATAACAATTTCAGCTTGTGGGTTGTTTTATTTTTTGAGTTACACTCCATGGAAAATAGGGTTTGTGGCTAGTCTCGAAACTAGTCTAAAACAAGTGTTTCGGGTAAAACATCATAAATTCTTCATAACAGATCCAAATTCATTAAGAACAAATGTATTGGTTAGAGTAAAGTCTGTATTATTATTTGTACAATTTTCAGATCCATACAACAAATATTCCATGCAGGGAACTCTCTACAAGCTCACTCTCCAGAATAAGCCAGAATTCAACAAGGTATGCCATTTTTTCTATAACTCATTTTCTGAGAGGTTCCAAGTAGTGAAACCTGGAGGAATTACACAAAATACATTGATGAACATTGTGTACTATTTTCATATCTTTATTCATTATAGGTACATAGTTATGATTATTTCAATTTTGGGGTTGTTGACTAATCCAAAATTAGTCATGTGAGACTAAAGTAAAGTTTGATGAAAATGCTACTCTCTTGTTGTTAAAGTTAAGGAAGGTTTGTAGGTATGTGATCATATACAACAGGTCTTTTACAGAGTTACAAATCGGATTTGGATGATGACATTGATGAGGTATTTTGGTTGAGGTACATGTTGGGTACATGGTTGGGACAAGTAGTTGATGAGTTGGCACATACATGAGGTGTATAGTTGATGATGTTGGTACATCTTGATGAGTCATAGTTGATGAGTAGTTGATGCATGATTGGTACATAATTGGTACATGGTTGGAGACACTTGTTAGTAGTATTGTTGACACATGGTTTATGGATGATGTAGCATACTTCTCTTGGTATATGATTAGAATCACACATTGATCTTGGTGGTGATTATGAGTTGTTGTGTTATTCTTAGTTGATGCACATCTTGGTGATATTATGCATATGGTTGAGAGTTGTATGAGTGATTGATCTTGGTGAGTAGATATGATTTGGTTGATAATATTAATGAGACAGGTTATTGTGATAGGTTGTTTCGACACATTATTGTGACATGTTATCTGTACATGTTTGGTGCATGTTTGATGCATTTGTTTATGGTATAGGTTGAGGTACAGGTTGATGTATGGTACATGTTTGCACAGGTTATTGGTACAGGTTGTTTGGTGCAAGTTGATTGGTACAGGTTTACAACAGTATATCTCATAGTGATAGTGTGATAGTGGTTCCATCATTCTACTTATATTTCAGGGCGGTTGGATGGGGCAAGGGCAGGTGGTTGTAGCCACCTTCCATTTGTAGAGGGAGAACATAAGGGGTTCTAGCCTATTTCTAGTTGTAGCTAGAGAATTGGGGAGTTGGAGCTTCCCTTAGGCTGTAGCCTGAGAAACTAGGGGGTTGGAGCCTCCTTCCAGTTGTAACTAGAAAACAAAGGAATTTGGTGCTTCCAATGAATGTAATTCTTAAAGACATCTAAGAAAAATCATTCTATGGTTTTCTCCCTCTTTGGGTTTCCATTTAAAAATACTTGTGTAATGTGTATGTGTATGATTTCTCATTTGATCATTGTTTATTTACTCTGCAACTATTGGATGATAATTCTACAATGATATAACACTTGCATTTTATGGTTAAAAAGGATTAGATTGCTATATTATTGATTCACCCTCCCTCTTAGTAATCCAACAACAGTGATAGATGGGTCAACATTATGGACAGTTGTGTAGCAGAGTCTTGGATAGTATGGATAGATATGGACTTGTAAGAACACTTAGTATGCTTGGACAAATATATGACAGTAGACAAGAGCATGGATTCATAGATTAGTTCAGAGAGCGGTTTAGAGACAAAGGAACATTATAATAATGAATGATAATTAAACAAGAATATTTGAATGTTTATTCTTGAATGCTTTCCATATATGTCAATTGATTACACAAGGAATGACCAATGGAAAATAATTCCAAAAGGAAGCAGGTACAGGAAGACTTATTTTTTTTCTACACAACATCTTGCAGAGAAGTTAAGAGAGAGAAACAAAACCAAAAAGATAGGTAGAAATATCATTCAGAGAAGTTGTTAGATAGAGAGTTAAGAATAGAGGTATGATTCCATGGGAAAAGATTCATCGGATGTGGGATAGAGAGTTAGATGTTTGGAGAGAGAGCACATAGGCATGTTTCTAGGGGGAGAGATCATCACAAGGGAAGAATGAGCGATATGACTTCAGTGTTGCATCAGAGTGATACCATATTTAAAAGGGGGAGACATTATTCATATGAAGGGAGAGAGAGTAATTAGAGGATTATAAACACAGAGAAAATATCAAATTCATTAAGACTTTGAATTCTCCTTGGGAACATCCCCAAGAAGAGTTCATTCAGGGGGAGCATCCCTAAGGAGAGATACCCTTTTCCATTGATGTCAAAGGAGGATAGATAGAAACACGGATGAGGAGCATGAGAATGAATTTTATCATGAATAAGTGTTTCCATCAATGTTGGTGTTTCCATCAATGCCAAAGGGGGAGATTGTCCGACAGTTGGTTTAGATTGATGGATAACTGATTTGGATTGTTGGTTGTCATTGATGTCAACCTTTGGAGAATGGTATTGTATATTGTTTTCAACTCTTAGAAATTGATGTCAACCCTTGAGTATGTTTGATAGCTCTAGATTTATAGGTAAGGAACCCAAGTTTGGTTGAGGAATATTGTAATCAATATCATTGTATATGTAGCTAAGACAATTCTAGATGGATAGTATATGTCATTCCATTTATAGGGATATTTGGACTGTTACATAACTCTTCATTGTTAGAGAATTATGGCCATATGAAGTTGGAGAACTCTTATGAGTTATCTAGAAACCCCTAAAAGTTCAAAGAAGTCAATTATTCTAGAATCTCCTAGAAGAAGTGTACTAGTCAAATTTATGGTAACTAGGTGTTAATCATGGGTATAGTTGTTGCACCAAGAAATAAATTAAATAATAAAGTGGTTGCAACAAGAAGTGGTGAGTTTACTATTTATGGATAAGTCAAAGTGGTTGAAAAAGAAATTAATTAAATAATAATTTAGTTGCAACTAGAAGTGGAGAATTTACTATTTGTAGCAAAGTGAGTTAGAAGTGGGAAAGTGGTTAGAAGTGGGTTAGCTCTAAAATAAGAAAAGTGGGTTAAGTTGGTTAGAAGGTAACCCCTTGAGGAAGCTACACAGAAGTATAAATAAGAGAGAAAGTCTCTCCCATTAGTACCTATTGAATATCATTGAATATATATTTTGTGAAAGGTTATTTGGGTAGGTATTATTGATAGAGAAAAGTGAGGTGGGAAAAGTGTGCCAGAAAAAGTGTAGCAGGAGAGGTGTTGCAGAAAATGTGCGGTAGAAAAATTGTGGCAGGAAAAGTGCAGAAGAAAAAGTGCAACAAAAAAATTGCGGTAGGAAAAGTGCAGAAGAAAAATCGCGGCAGGAAAAGTGCGGTAGAAAAATTAAGGTAGGAAAAGTGCGGCAAGAAATCTGTGGAAAAAAAATAGCGGCAGAAAAACCACGGAAGAAAAATTGTGGCAGAAAAATCACGGCAAAAAAATTGTGGCAACAGATTTGTGACAACAAAACCACAACAACAGAACACTACAAGAAGAAAAAAAGGTATGGTTTTCATATGTGTAGTGTTGAACTTATGAATCTTGTTGAGGGTTTGTGTTGTAAATTTGTTGGATTCCCTCTTCGAAGTTTAGGGCTTGTTGTAGAATGGTTTTGAGGAAGATATATTGAAGTATATTGTTAGTGCACTTAGTTTGATTTATTGGCATATCTTCTAGTGCATTGTTAGAGACACTAGTTAGTGGTCTTGGTATATGACTGGCTTATGAATGATACATCCTTGAGGCTACATAAAGGTGAGGTTATGGCACATGGTTTGATGTAAGGGTTTATGGTATTTGGTCATGGATAGTGTGATGTATTTCTAGAGAACTTTTGATGGTTATATTGGTATATGGTTGAGGTACATTTTAGGTACATGGTTGAGACAAGTAGTTGATGAATAGGCACATACATGAGGTGTATAGTTTATGATGTTGGTACATCTTCATAAGTCATAGTTGATGTGTATTTGATGCATGATTGGTACATACTTGGTACATGGTTGGAGGAACTTGTTAGTAGTATTGTCGACACATGGTTTATGGATTATGTAACATACTTGTCTTGGTATATTATTAGAAGCACATATTGATCTTGGTGATGATTATGATTTGTTGTGATATGCTTGATTGATGCACATATTGGTGATATTGTTCATATGGTTGAGAGTTGTCTTGGTGATTGATCTTGGTGAGTAGCTCTGATTTGGTAGATAATATTTATGAGATAGGTTGTTGTGATAGGTTGTTTGGATAGGTTGTTGTGACATGTTATTTGTACAGGTTTGGTGCATGGTTGATGCACTTATTTATGGTATAGGTTGAGGTATAGGTTGATGCATGGTACATGTTGGCATGGGTTATTGGTACATATTGTTTACGAGTTATTGGTACAGATTGTTTACGATTTATTGGTACATGTTGATTACAGGTTGTTTGGTACAACTTGTTACAGGTTATTTGGTGTAGGTTGATTGGTACATGTTTACAATAGTATATCTCATAGTGATAGTGTGACATTGGTTGGAAGAGGAAAGGATAGGTTGTTGTAGCCGGAGAACATAGGGGGTGGTATCCTCCTTTTGGTTGTAGCCATAGAATTGGGGAGTTGGAGCTTCCCTCACGTTGTAGCCTGAGAAACTAGGGGGGTCAAAGCTTCCTTCCACTTGTAGCTGGAGAATTGAAAGTTGGTTCTTTCTTGAATGTAATTCTTGACATGTAAGAAAATATTTTTGTGGTTTTCTCCCGCATTGGATTTCCACGTAAATATTGGTGTATTGTGCATTGTGTGGATGTGTTTGTTATTGTTTATTATGCACCGATGGATGTTAATTCTTATGATACAGTAAGATATTGATGATGAACATATGAACATGGTTGAATAAGTAAAATAATATACTTTTTGGTTTAAAGGATTAATAATTGGTATAATTTCTCATTACTAATTCACCCCCCCTCTCAGTAATCCAACAAATCGAGGGAATTTTCCTCCAGAAATAAAAGGTCTCAAGTCGCTAAAGAAAAAATTGCAAGGATAGTGACTATTCGAGAATGCATACAATTTTATTATACACTAGAAAGATCAATATGTAATTAGGCCTGAAAATCGCAAGAGATCAAGAAGTTATGCAGATAAAACTTAACACAAAATTTTGGAATCTCTAGGGGTAATTTGGCCTTAAAAAAAATGTGAATAAGTAATAAGGCTTCATCGCAAAGTTATGACAGGAGTAAAGAGAGCTTCCAATCCTACAAAAACTATAGCATGAGTTTCATAATGGATATTAAGGTACTAACTCATACACTCATGAAGGGGTAAGCTATACCACTCATCAACAACACATTTAAAACAACTTTGAGGGGGTGATGTTGCGAACGAATGGGATTGACCCTATTTTGAAATTGTGATCGGTAAAGATAGATGCATTATGAAGGCATAGTGAAACCTACCATAAATTCCTAGAATGAACATAATATGTAGATAAGGGATCCTCACAGGTATTATCCATAAATATATTAAGAAGAAAATATGCAGTTGTTGGAAAGTTGGTTTTCATTGATGTTGTTGGAGATTTGGTTGTAATCGATTTCAACATAAGTGGTTGTCATTGATGTCAATAGATTTTGATGGGTGTATTTGGAGAAGTTTCCAAAGTGTTCCCCTTATGGTGTAGCTCTAAGCATGGCCCTCATGGGAAGATTCTTTGAATAAGTCTACAATAAATCCATAGGTGTGGTCATGAATCCCGAAGTTGTTTGAGGAATAAGGACATGAAGTACATTGTAAATTAAGGTAACACACTCATATATGGATAGTCCTCATCATATTATTTCCAACGGTATGTGGAATTTCACGCAGTTCCTCGCGGTTAAGGAGTTATGAGGTAATGAAGTTGGAAACCCCGAATATGGGTTAAGAATCCCCTAAATAGTTACAAGTCATTAATTAAAGGGGTAAAGTGGATATAACAAGAAAGTATAGGTCATATCTTAATTTATGGAAATAAATCACTTGGCAAAGTATAAATACACTTCTAGAAGTGTCTCATTCTTACACACACAACTTTATTGAATATATTCTATGTGAGCACACTTGAGATATTTGGTGAATCTGAGGTAGCAAGTCTGAGGCAATGAAGGAAGTGTGAAGGAGAAGTTTTAGGATTGCAAAGGAAAGTAAGGGTTTCTGAGAAACCCTAAACTGGTTGACCCATGTGGGTCAGACTATTGGCGTCCCTCGAGGCACCCCTGTGGATTGCATAGTTCTTATCATGCGAGGCCTTGCATGACACTCATCTTGGTACCAAGAGGCTAAGAAAAAACTGAGGGAGCATGTTAGTACCAAGTTGTTGAGGTTGAGTGTAAGGTAGCTAGAGAGGTAGTGAGGGGGCCCAGAGGGCCCATAGTGATAATAGTGGAGGTCATTCAATGTAAGGTGGACTAGGTCCACTATATTATTAAATAAGACCCACTATGGTAGTTAGATATAATAAATGGGTAATTAGATATAATAAACGTAAGAGGACTTCTTAGAAGGTTCTATTTCTAGAAGATTCCTCCTCTAGAATGTTCTTAGGTGATGGTAGCACTATATAAAGGGGTTCAAGCAATGTAATGAGACATGAAGAGAATTATTGTATTTGAAGCGGTAGCTCAAAAGGAGGATGCCCCCTTGAAGAGGCAAGTGAACATGAGAGGATCCCTTCCATAATAGGATCCATTGTATGGTGTTGCCCTACCTCAAGGGTTTGATATAATAAAGTGGTGTCTTTATATATTGTTCTTCTATATTTTTTGTGGTTCTTTTATATTCAGGTATTTGGTTCTTAACAAGTTGTATCAGAGCACTTTCCTTGGGCAGACATTGTAGGCAAATATTTTTTATTTTTGCAGATTTTTTTTTTTGGAGAAGAAAAAAAAAATCCGCGACATTCTCAAATTTTTTGGTATATTTATATGAAAAATTTGCAGAAAAGGGTTGTATATATGAGTTCCTCTCATAAAAAAACCCAAGTTAAAAAAAGAAATCGTCTGAAACGAAGTCCGAAAGGTCAAGATATTGAAGTTTTAAATCTGCAATTTTCAGGGTTTTTTCCGAGGACGGCGACGCGATTTGTTTTTATTTCTGTAGAATCTGGAGGCCGAATTTTCTCAAAAAAATTATAGATCTGAGTTTCTCTCACAATTTAACCCAATTAAAAAAAAATATCAGCCAAAACGGAGTCCGGGAAGTGAAGTTATGAGCATTTTAAATTCAACAGTTTTTTAGAGTTTTTCTAGAAAAAGCCGCGATTTTCTGCCGTAACTTATTGGGTGAGTTCATAGGATGATCAGATGGCTAGTTCTTCTCAAAAACTCAAAGAAATTATTAAATCATTCAAAGCCAAATTGTTTCACATATTGGATGACAGATTTGATGCATTTGTACATGACCTCACAAACAACCTCACAAATAGCCTCACAGACGACCTCAAGGATAGTTTTCGTAGTATTCAAGATTCATTGCATAACATGCATAAAATATTTCTTATGGAGGGCCTCAGAGATGAATATAATCAAGAAATATATGGTTGGTATGATTTTTAGGCAAATTGTGATGATTGGTATATGGATAGTTGTCATTGCTGGGATGACAACCACTTCCATATTTTATTTGATGACTCTACTCCACCTTTTGTAGAGAACATCAATGTTTCACATCAGGAGCTAGTTACCAGCGTTCAATTTGCATATTCTATAGTGGTATTATTCCTTCTAGATTCTACTATGATCTTTTTCCACTATGTAAATGGATCTTCTTATTTGGATCCACATGATAGGTGTCAGTATTTGGAGCCTCATTTGGAGTTGGTTATTGGGTTCCAAAATCTTCCACGGGGAGTTTACATGAGCACTTGGACATGGGTCCCGGGCTTACAATGGTGGTTGGACTACTTCAACATGGTGGATTTCCTTTCTACATGGGACCTTGTTTCTTTAGTCTTCTTCAACATTATGGTACACAATTATCCATGGGACCCTGGTATATGGTTGTATATCAAGCGTTGAGGACAACGCTTTCATAAGGGAGATGGAATGTAAGGTAGCTAGAGAGGTAGTGGGGGGGGCCAGAGGGCCCATAGTGATAATAGTGGAGGTCATTCAATGTAAGGTGGACTAGGTCCACTATATTATTAAATAAGACCCACTATGGCAGTTAAATATAATAAATGTAAGAGGACTTCTTAGAAGGTTCTATTTCTAGAAGATTCCTCCTCTAGAATGTTCTTAAATGATGATAGCACTATATAAAGGGGTTCAAGCAATGTAATGAGACATGCAGAGAATTATTGTATTTGAAGAAGTAGCTCAATAGGAGGATGTCCCCTCGAAGAGGCAAGTGAACAAGAGAGGATCCCTTCCATAATAGGATCCATTGTATGGTGTTGCCCTACCTCAAGGGTTTGATATAATAAAGTTGTGGTTTTCTATATGGTTTCATATATCTTGTGTGATGATTGTATTCAGATATCTTTGGATCTATTGTGATAATTTGTATTTAGGTATTCAGGTTCTTAACATTGAGTAAGAGATATAGGTCTGAAATCTTGTATTAGGTCAACTACAAGTGCAAAGATTATGGTACATGATTGATGTACATGGTTGGTACATGGTCTAGTATAGGTTTTGGTACATGGTTGATGCATGGTATGGTATAGGCTATGGTACATTATTTATGTACATGGTTGGTACATGGTATGGTATAGGTTTTGGTACCTGGTTGATGAATGATATGGTATAGGTTTGATTCCCATGGTTGATGTACATGGTATGGTTATGGTTTTGGTATCCATATGAGTGGATCTGGTTGCAGTTGGTTGATGATGGTATATCAGTGACAAAGACAGTGGTAGAGACAGTGACAGGTTGGATGATAGGTTGATCATCAATTATAGGTTGATGTGACAATGGTTAATGTGACAGTGATAGTGACAGGTTGGTTTATGACAGTGATAGTTATAGGTTTATCATTGGTAGTGACAATTTGTGTCTACACTTATATTTTAGGGAATAAGGATGGGGCAAGGAAAGGGGTTTGTAGCCTCCTTCCGGTTGGTGTAGGAGAACTCAGGGAGTTGGATCTTCCTTCAGGTTGGTTCTCATAAATTAGGGGGTCATAACCTCCTTCTATTTGGATCCAGAGAACTCAAGGAGTTGGAACTTCCTTCAGGTTGGAGCCTATAAACCAGGGGGTTGGAGCATCCTTCTAGTTGTACCTGGAGAATTCAGGGAGTTGTAGCTTCATTCAGGTTAGTTCCTGTAAATCAAGGAGTTGGTGCCTCCTTCCAATTGGTGCTGGATAATTTGGAAGTTGGTTCTTCCTATGAATGTATTCTTGATATATATACGAAATAATTCCATGGTTTTGTCCCATTTGGGTTTCCACCTAAATTCTGGTGTATTGTGTTTCTGATGTAATATTGTGGAGTTGTCTTGCTTATGGTTATATGTTCATAATATACTGAATGCAATAATAAATGATATATTGTTGATAAAGTTCAATATTATATATTGATATTGAAAGTGGTAAAAAGTTCTCATATTGATTCACCCCCACCCCTCTCGGTATTCCAACAATTGGTATCAGATCCATTTCCTTCAAGAAATAGTCTAACCATTGGAAGGTAGGTCATGTAGAGAACCAATTCGTATAAGAATGGAATACCATAATATGATGGACGAAAGTATTCCTTATGGATTAGAATAATGAAAACTTATGTTCAATCACATGGATTTGATGTTTGGAAATAAATAGTAGATGGATACAAAGATCCTGTCACTCCACCAACAAATAATGATGGAAAAAAATTCATTCAAAAAAATTCAAGGGATAAAAATGTTATCCTAAATGGTAAGGTTGATTTAGTATATTTCAAGGTTGTGCATTATGATTCTGTAAAGGATATTTGGGACAAACTTCAAAATCTTTATGAAGGAGATTCCAAATTCAAGGAGGCCAAGATTCAGACTTACAGAGGTCAATTTGAACAATTGAAAATGAAGGAAGATGAAAACATTGAAACTCAATTTTTACAAGTTGATGAAACAGTGAATGTGATTAAAGGATTAGGAGAGGAAGTTGAAGAATTCTTGATTGAATACTACATTGGGTAGAAATTACAACAAAATATTACGACAGTTTAAAATTTCGTCGTAATTTTTTTGTTTTTTTTGGACTAAATTTACTTCTTTTTTTCAGGGTCCAACTATTCATCACTCTAGTGAGCAACATTCCACGTTGGTTGTTATAGCGACGAAATTTTGTCGCTAGAGTGACCAACCACGAGTTAGTCGCTATAGCGACGAAATTTAGTCGTTATAACAACCAACTATGGCACGTGTGAGAATCAAACGGTCATTAACTTATTGTTTGGTCAATTTGACCGAATTCGTCGAAAGACCGACGAAATCAATCCTATATATATCTCATTTATGACAAATTTTCTATAGTTGCGACAATCATTTTATACAGTTGCGATAATCATTTTCTACATTTGCAATAATCATTCGGGTGTTCTGATGCAATGGTGTTCTATTTTTTTATGAAATCTTGATTTCAATTCTCTTTCAAGAAGAGAAAAATTGAATTGATCACACTCTACATAGCTAAGATTTTGAAGGTCAATACTTAAAAAATTTCTGTGTGATTTAGTAATTTGGTGGTATTGAGCTATTTTATGGTTTATTTTCACTCCTTAAATCAGATTTAATGGTTTATTTTAAGTCCTTAGAAAGATTTTATGATTTATGCACTTTTGATAGAGTAAAATGATTACTAATTCAACTACAATCACTCTAATTAGATTCAATCACTCTAATTTTGTTATTATATTCATGGAACTTCTTGAATATCTAAGTATCCTTGCCTTAGTAAATTTACATTTAGGGATTCCTCCTTGAGTTGGAAAAGAACCAACTAGAAGTGAAGAGCAGTGGCTTTTGTGGTGATAGTGGGCATCAATACTCTTGTGTATCCCTAAAGATACCCTAATTTTTATTAGGGACTTAATATTATATAGTGTGATTTTGGGTGATAATATATCCACCTCCTCTTATTAATGGAATATTGTGATTTCAGGGATGAATCAAAGTATGAGGCTTTAAACTTGGACAGTAAAAGATGTATAGTGTACCGTTTATCATTACCATGCCAAGGAATTGGTTTTTATCTTTGATTGGTTGTCTTCAAATTAATTTTCTTTACATCATCATTTTTTATGAGAATTAAAGTTGCCTTTACGCTTCTTATGTCATGATTTATTTTTCTCCCCAAACTCTTTCTTGCATTTCTATCAATTTTGTTCCTCACTTTTGACAACATAATAGTAGGTGGATCACAACAAAGATATTATTAGAAGATTCATTTATGTTTGTATGTTTATGTGTAGGTCAATGTGTTGTTTTAGAACCAAGTTTCATTTAGATTCCCAAATAGCCAGTGTTGTACGTTGGATATGAAATGCATTGGTTTCATGCTTTGTTCCTTATTTTTCTAGATAATTTTAGGTGTCATGCTTTGTCCCTTATTTTTTCTGAACATGCTGTATAATTTTCATTACAAATATCTAAATATATACCAAATTATTTGAATAGATTTGTATATTGTACTTATAATGTTTCAATGGATTTTTTGTAATAGGTAATTACAATGTCAACTCTAGACGAGAAAAGAGAGCTTGTTATGTTAAAGCGGCAAATGGTGATTCATGGTGGTGGGAAATGTTATTTCCCTTGTTTTGAATGTAGGGGTTTTAATGGAAGAAGACTACCTTTAAAAATAGTTGAAAAACATTGTAGGGAGAATGGGCACATTGAAGGGGGCAATGAATATCGTCCCATTGTAAGTAATTAGTTATTATAGATCTTTAAGGGTATTATACATTAATTGTTTTTTTTAATTTATCTTTCAAAATAATATTTGTGATATACTCTAATTGTATTTTATTTCTTCTATTGTTTTTATTAAAGAAAAATCATCCTAAGAATGTGATGTTGCCTAGGAGGAGACATTTTCATAGAGATAATACTGAAGAACAAGATGAACTTAATCATGTGGATAATAATGATCACGTTATTCCTATGGAAAATGATGATATTAATAATACAATTAATGATGATGGAACAAATAGATTGATCTAAGACATTTATAATGATCCAATGGATGATGATGTAAACTTGGAGGAGGACAACTTGCAGGATGATAATGATGGTAGCGATGAGGACAATGATGATGAATATAATTTGGATAAACCTATCCTTCAAAATGCCACTGAATCCCTATATGAAGGCACACAAAAAAGTGTTCTCTTTGTTGTAATATTGTTGGTCAACTTGAAGGTATCAAATGGTTTTTCAAACACATGTATGACACATATCCTAAGGTAAGCAACATAAGTTTACAATTTTATGCAATTTTCAACTTTTATTTTATTTTATTTTCAGTGTCAATTGATGTCTAAATTAAGGATGCAATATTTATAATGATTAATATAATTTTCATTATTGATTTTTTTTTTTTTGTATATTGTTGTTGTAGGT
>ML784672.1:468172-486349 GCA_009831015.1 Picea engelmannii
GATGAAGAATAAGATGAATGATATATAGAGGTATGTGTTTTATATGATGATATTTATATGTTTTTATTTTGTATAATATAGTATTTTACATGTTCTTTATTATTTCAAATTGGGTATGGGGAAATTGAGAGTGATGTGAGGGGCGGGGGGGGAGGCATAATTAGAGATTCCACCTTCAGGTGGTTGGCCTTGTTTAGTAGAGAATGAACTATTCTCGAAACAAATAGAAGTTCATGAAAAACGAGGTTTATAGCATAGTTGAAATTTGACTCATCATTGCCACCCCCTGCGTCCCCCCATTTTTCAGGGGGTTCGTGGGCATGTAGGTATGTCCATCATAAATTCATCATGTAAACCATAAACCCTAATTTAGTGGAAGCATCAAAAGTTTCCCCTAGTCTTAGTCGTCACCCTTCATGACAGTTGTCACACAGTGATCATTATATCAGAAGGTTGGAGGCATGTGGTCATTGGGATCATGAGGCTTTATAACCCTACAATAATAAGATACATTAATTGAACTTTAACTAGATTGAAAGGTGCATGAAATTGGAAAAACTAACAACCCAAAACTAAAAGGGATCAATACATGGACTGTCAATGAGAGGTGATCTCGTCATGGTGTGTAGGAATAGGCCTAGAAACTTCAAAATTATCATTCTCCAAATATCTTATACAAATTTTACAAGGAAATTGTACTAGGACTAGACATGGGAAACAGTGACCTGTGAATGGGGCCAACATCAAAATGTTTTCAAACTATTTATGAATGCATTGAAATTTGACATGGATAGACTATTCACATGCCTTAACGATATATGAGGGTTTATGGACTCAAATTTGACTCACACACCCACTTTATTCCATCATCAATTCATCGTGTAAACCATAAACCCAAATTTAGTGGAGTAATCGATTTGTTCCTAGTGAATGGATGTGTTGTTGTTGACATGGAATGGGAAAACACATGTACCTTCCTAATTTTGTTCCTTCACTTGATCTGGGCCTGGTCATGGGAAAACAAGCTTGCAGGTGATCTAAGTTACCTTTTCTATGTGTTGAAATTCCTCGCTTTGTTAACCATATGCTCATTAGGAGAGAAGTCCTTGATTACAACAGTCATTTAGTCCTTCCCATATTCTTTTCTTTCCCTTTCTCCATCCCCACCATCTTGAGATAGCTCATGCATACTTTATGTGCAGTTTTTTTAGGAAACAAATGTCAAAAACCACTCATATTTGCCTCAGATACTAGCTCACAACTATCCAAAAACCCTTAGGTGCCAATGCATTTTTAGGGGTCATTAAGTGCATTTACCAACACAATTTTTGGCATGTTATTTGAATTGACCAAAACATTTTTTGGCATGTTATCATCATTGAACGACATAGGAATAGGGGGCATAATATACATTGCCAACACAACTTTCTAGGTGAGTTTCTGCAAGGGCTCTGGGTTAATTCTCTTTGTTATTTTATATTTCCATTTATTTTGTAATTGAAAAGTCTCTTGTTGAAAGAAAAGAGTTCCCTAGAACCCCTAGTATTTTACTTACCAATAAATACCTAGTATTTTCTAAATGGTTTTCTTGTGAGCCACAGAGTAAAGGAGATTGTTTTTCTATTTTGAAATCTAAATATTCACAAGTACATTTCATATTTGAAGGGTAACTTAGATAAAGAAAAAATAATTTTATTTAGTACTTATCTTGGTTACTTACTTTCTCAATATATGTTTAAATTTCAACTAATTGTAATTTAATTTTGTTTGGAAGAATTTTCATTTCAAGTTAGTCACACCACGTGTGCACACATCCCACACCTTAAATTGTATTCTTGGTTCATGCCACCAAGCTAAACCTAATAATAAACCATCTAATATAACACATACAATCCCACTTGGCCCATCAAAATAATGTTGTAGTTAGGTTAGGACTCTGGGGATAGGCATACAATTAATTTCCCTTGGTCATTTCACATTGAAACATAGAGGTTAACTATTAGGGAACTTTCAAAATCCTTTCTTATGGACATGGTTCCATCCCGTTTAATAACAGGTGTGCTATTTTAAAGTGGATAATTCCAAGGTTGGGAATGGATGTATTATCGAGACTCATTTCTCTTTCATTACTGAAGTTCCTTTTGTAATATTGGAGCCAATGCCAACAACCTTTTGTGACTTTTATGGAAGGGTTAAATATCCATGATTTGACCAAGTTAATCAATGATCTCATCTTCCATGATACCAATTGGCCCAATATTCCAAATACAAATCCCTCTCACATCCCAATGTTTGAGGGTAAACCTAGAGAGTATCCCTCCAACCATATCGTGCCCTTTCACCTTTGGTTTTCTTCGAAATCCATAACGGAGGATTCAATTAGGTTGATACTTTTTGAATTCACTTTGATGGGAATTGCCACCAAATTGTACATAGAATGACCTAGCAATACCCATACAACCTTTGAGTTCATATAAAATTATTTCCTTACCTTCTTCCAACTTCCATTCCACCATCGTATAGGGATAGAAATATTGACCAATTTCCATTATACCACAACCACTCACATCTCAGAACACATCCATGAGTGACTTATAAGATGTGCCTTGTGAAAATCCAATATCAATGATTAATTTCTTATAGAGTAGTTCCTGGAATCCCTTCTTCCCCTCATCACCAAGGATGTATCCATGACTATGCCTAGAAATGAGGATGAATCCATCCAAAAGGAACAATTGTACAATATTATTTATTCCCAATTGGGGTATCTCTATATTATCCTTTCTAATGCCCCTCGCTCTCAGTCAGGTGACAAGGATGTATCCATGACTATATCTCAGGGACTATGAGTTAGGGATTATATATTATATAATATATATATATATATATATATATATATTATATATATAATTTATAAATTATATATATTATATAATATATAAATTATATTATATATAAATAATATTAAAACAAAACAAAACAACATAAAAAAAACCAAACCAAAATCAAACTACACTATCACTACATGACCATCACGCTCATATTTTTGAACTCGCGTGAATAGCTGCACACACGCAAGCATGCAGAGTGGAGGGTAGAAGGGGATAAGGAGGGAGAGGAGGAGAAGGATGGAGAGTATCATGGGAGAAGGAGGGAGAGGCGCACAGAGGAGGAAGAGGAGCACAGAGAAGGAGGGAGAGGCGCACGGAGAAGGAGGGTAGACGGGAGGAGGGCACACCAGAGGAGGGCACATGACCGGAGGAGGGAACATGATTTTGAGGGTGCACCAGAGGAGGGAACACATAGAGGATGGCATACGGGATGAGGGCACAGAGGATAAATATGGTTTGACTTATTTCTCCAAAACATAGTCTTGGTTTTTCAAGTTGAACTTGGAGTTGTTTTAATAGTGCTTAGTGGTATTGGATGTGCAAAAAAAGTAGAATATGTTCAACTTCTGTAGGTTAGTGGTATTGGATGTGAAAAAAAAGTATAATATTTGATGTTCCATTATTAACCTAATCCTCCTTGTTGATGATTAACCTTATTCTCCTTTTTCATTATATGCATACATTATAGATAGAGGTGAAAAAAAATGGATGATAGGAGCACAAAAGGTATTATGGTTGGCTATGGTTCAAATTCAACTATTTATAGATTGTATAGTCCAATAGAACATTCAATGATTATAAGTTGAGATGATTTTTTATGAATTTGCAGTGTTAGTGAAGCATCTTGATAGCGACTACAAAGGTAGGAGAAGCATTAAGCTTTTGGATGTCCCCTCAATGGATATAATTGAGGAATATACCCAGGGAACTTCAAATGAATATAATCCTTCATTTTGGGAGAGTTTAGAAGTGAAAAAAACCTAACAAATAATTTTCGGCACTAAGAATATCAACAAGAATCCAAAAACTATTAGAGACATTATGGAGTTGTGCAAGCAATGTTGAAGTGCTCGAACCCTGAACAATAAAAATTGTGCTTAATGGCCAAAACATGGTAGAATGAAAACAAGCTATGGATGAAAAGCATGAGCCATTAGTGAAAAATCAAAGTTGGGCACGTGTTCCTCTACCAATAGGTAAGAAAGAAACTAGTACTAAGTAGGTTTTCAAAAAAAACAAGTCAAGTAATGAAGTTGAGAAATATAAAGCTCAATTGATGGTGAAAGTGTACACACAAATTTAGGGCACGGACAACCCAAAGAATTTTATACCAATAGTGAAGATGGCATCCATCATAGAAATCTCAACAATTGCAATAATGATGCATATGCATATCCATCAACATGATGTTGAGACAAAATTCATTAATGGTATCTTGTAGGAAGATATATGTATGGAACAAATTGAGGGTTATGTACAACAAGGCAACAAGCATATGGTGTGCATGTTGCAAAAGTAATTGCATAGACTTAAGAAATCCTATAGGGCATGGCATTGACACATTTATGCACATTTAATGAATGAGGGTTTCCAAAATATACTACATATCTAAATATTTATTTCTAGCATAATGTCAAGTCTTTTATCATATTGGCATTCTCCATAGATTATGCATTTGTATGAGAAAGGAGTTATCTTTGTTAAATTCTTTCAAATCAAAACTGTTGTAGAATTTGACATGCTGGATCATGGAGAGATCCATTAATCCTACTTCGTCATTCAAGTAGTAAGAGATTTGAGAAATAGGAAGTTTCATTTGATTAAAAGGAGATACATTGAACATATCCTTTAGATATTAAGGATGAGTGATTTCTAAAATGTGAAGACCAAAATGGAAATTGCTCAAAAATTGTCACAAGATATGGGTCCACGTACTCAAGTTGATGAGGAAGCTATGAGAAATATTCCTTATTGGAGTGTGGTAGGCATCCTTATGTATGAAATAGTATGCATGAAACTTCATATTACTTATCAAGTGATAAAGCAGAACATGTAGTAGCAAATCATGCAAGCAAGGAATTGACGTGGCTAAGAAAATTACAAAAATATGTTAGGTTAGAGCAACCGAATCCTACAATTTTAAGATGTTATCACCAAAGTTTCATTGAAATGGATAAGAATACTAGGTTTCATGCAATAATAAAGAGAATTTAAGTGCAATACCATTATGTTTGTGAGCAATTGGAGAAGCATAAATTGTAGCTTGAGTTTTGTGAAACAAGATAGTTGATCACTATCGTAGTGACAAAGGTAGATATTAATATGGATTGAGAAGTCTTGTAGAGTATGAGGATAGACATGCATATCTTTAATAATCCTTGAGATGTTTCAATTTTGAGAAAAATCCCTTAATTCTATATCATCCTACATTGTTAATGACAAGTTAATCACCTCATACTTTCAACATTTATGCAAGTTTTTCCACAAAAGATCCAATAAACATATGACATTTTGGAGATTGGTTAGGGATCATTAATTTCAACAAATACTATTAAATATCAACACAAGCCTTAGCATTAATTTCTAGTGCTCAAATTTGAAGATTCCATTTCCCTTCAAGACCCCTTCAACACTTCATAGAATGGCATTCAATTATATCCTTGTCAATTTGGAAGCAATGATCATTTCACATATTTGTAGGGATCATCCATGTTATATGATTTTCAATCTACATAATTGATGCATTTGAAAATCATCTAACAATAAACTATTGTTTTATGGTAAAGGTCGCCTCATACACTAAATACACTTATACATAAAATGTCATCAAATAACTCATCTTGCTTCAAAATTTGATCAATGTATTTAGTGATGAGCAATAATTCCAATAATCATAGATGAGACATGAGACAATACTTGGATGCTCAAGATTAATATTTATATCACATCACCTTTCCATATACCAATCCCACAGCACTCACCATGGAGCTTCTCGGAGCTAAAATATCCCCTTGTGTAACCCACCATGGTATTGTCTCATGGAGAAGAAGTAACCCACCATTTTCTTATCAAGTGCTAAAACAGAACATGTAGTACCAAATCATGCAAGCAAGTAATTGATGTGGCTAAGAAATTTACAAAAATATGTTAGGTTAGAGCAACCAAATCCTACAATTTTAAGATGTGATCACCAAAGTTTCATTGAAATGGCTAAGAATACTAGGTTTCATGCAATAATATAGAGCATTTAAGTGCAATACCATTATGTTTGTGAGCAATTGGAGAAGCATAAATTTTAGCTTGAGTTTTGTGAAACAAGATAGTTGATCACAATCGTAATGACAAAGGTATATATTGAGATGGATTGAGAAGTCTTGTACATTATGAGGATAGACATGCATAGATTTACCAATCCCTGAGATGTTTCAATTTTGAGGAAAAACCCTTAATTCTAGATCATCCCACATTGCTAATGACAAGTTAATCACCTCATACTTTCAACATTTATGCAAGTTTTGCCACAAAAGATCCAATAAACATATGAAATTTTGGATATTGGTTAGGGATCATTAATTTCAACAACTACTATTAAAGATCAACACAAGCCTTAGCACTAATTTCTAGTGATCAAATTTGAAGATTCCATTTCCCTTCAAGACATTCCCTTCAAGGATTATTGAGACTTCATGGCATTAAAGGTCATGACTGGTTTAAAGGCTATCGCTTTATGCATAAAATTTTCATTAAGCAAAAAAATATAATTACTACTACATGGAAATTAAGGGTTTATAAGGAAAATGAAATCAAAGAGAAATATTTCCTTTCCTTAATCCGTAGAGTATATGATAAGGTTTTTAATGAGTGGTCAAATGCCCTATTTGACACAAAAAAATGTTTTTGTACCAAAGGGCCTAATGTTGATGGCTAGGTATAATTTAGCTCAACCCTAAACCCTAAACCCCTTAGACAGACCTTAAACTACCCTGCGTTGGCATAGAATTTAGCTCAACATACTTTGGGAAGACCCCCTTAAATTCTTGACACCATATCTCCTCAATGCATCACCTTAAAGAATACTACCTAGCATCCTAAAAGGCACCTCGACATATCTAATTGTAGTCACCATGGGATTATTCTTAAACAGACCTATACTAAAACATAAATTCAGAAATGATAGGTAGGGACTGATATCATTGTTTTAGATTTAGAAGATCATGAAGACAACCCTCCACTTGGCAATTTGATGTACTATATCTGGTAGAAACATCATTTTTATGCTTTGTTGATGCATAGACTTTAAATTAAATCAGAACTGGAACTAATATTCTTTCATGTGATTCATACTTTGACATATGTAAATTCATTGGACTAACAATCATTGATTCAAAGCCATAAATTCTCTGAATTAAATGAATATATATTGTTTCTTAGTAAGGTTGGCATCAATCTGTTTCCTGACATACAATATTGACATGTTGTGCATTTGATTAGTTTGCATTACAATTGCTTGAACCTATATCACTGGTGAGGAATCATTTTATGAATAAGATCGTGCTGACTGGTTGATGGAGTGATATGTGATTGAGTTACTTCACAATTATCATTTTGATCATATCAAAATGGAATCACTTAAAGTGCATGTACTATTATTGGATATTGATCATATCCACTCAGGGTAGATTGATCTCTTGAGCATTTCATGCATTACACATTTAAGAGAATATCTTGTTCCCATTTTCCTTTCACCCAACTTGTAACTAAACCACATATTGAAAACCTTTCTTATGATTTTACATGAAAGAGTCATCATTTGACTGAAGCATCATTTGGTTATCTGAATATTTAGATAGACCTCAGGATATCCTATCCCGAGGTCAATCTTATCAGGATTGTGACATTTTCTAGACTCCATAGCCCCTTCCTAAGACACTGGTTTTCTACTGGTATTTACTTGCATTTGTCATATCTAATCCATAAGCTAATTGTTTGATTGTCTCTGGGACATTGTGTGAATAACTCTTTTTTCCTTGCCTCTAGGAAATATACATCATACATCATTTACATATAAGGCATTGATCAACACTGTGAATGACCGAAGTCATAGGGAATCCTCCCTTGGCCTTGAGCACAAACTCACTTGGCCTAAACAAAGAGAACTTGACATGTAGTGACACCAATTTACAAATCTTCTCTTTAGGACTGATACAAAACACTTCAAAAACTACTAACACGGTCCTATATTCGACACCTTATAATTGCACATTTTGACCTTGGAGATAAAAAGAACACTTGGAAATTAAATTGTGATCTCATGGTTGGCATCTATTTTTGATTGGTTATGAAAAATTGACCTTTCATCATTCCACATTTGATTTTGGGAATAACATAACACCATAGGATCAATTTCTTGGAAAGAGTTGTAGTGTTTTGATTTCTATGTTGTTACATATTGGGAATGATATTTTGATCTCTTTGACACACTGAGAATGTCAAAACACAACACTATACCTCTTTCCAAAAGATTGATGTTATGATGTTATGTTGTTTCCAAAATCAAATATGGTGTAATGAAATGTCAAAATATAGGACTGAGTTAATCAATTTTTTGAAGTATATAATGACAAGATTAGTCCCAAATTCTAATCCTAAATTATTTTTTTATGATGAGGAGTGGATGACCTAAGTCTAGGGGTAGTACTACACTAGTTTAAGGGATAGTTAGGCCAAATATATGATGACAAGGGGCTGCTACACTATTGTTGGGACAGTCAAAGTATGGAAGGTCGTGAGGTCTTGGAGAATTCCTAAAGGGTGGCCTAAGGGTCAAAGTTTGGTAGTATAGTAGCTAAGGTTTAGGGGGATTCTCTTTAGGGTAGCTTAGGTATGTAATAGGGCTAGTTTACTTATGTTCTAAACAGTCTCAAAAGAGCAGGTCGATCGGTGTTAGAGTGGTAGGATAGGGGGCTATAAGTGTTAGCATTGGATAGGAGAACTTGATTATGACCAAGCATCACTAAATTCCTTCTTTTATTCTGATTGGAAATGATTCATCAACTAACTTCTCTAGTCATTAAATTATGTGACAACAACTATGTATTGTCCTTGATGTTGCAATCTATTATTGGGAAACCATGAAGAGACAAATGGGTTAAAGAAAACCCCCTTAATAGGAATGAATGTATGAAGATATAGATTTATTCTATTCGCTTTCCATGCTCCCATTTTTTCTTTGGAAGAACCAAAACCCTCGCTTAGTTTCTTCCTATTCCAACCTATATAGTGTCATCTTCCAATGTCAAACTTCTCCAGCTTGGGTGTGAACCACTCACAAAGAAACATTATCCAATGATCAAACATGTTCTCAACTTGAATGAACCAACCAAATTGTGGAACCCATGAAACTTGTCGAAGCTATGACTAAACTTGAATGAACCAACTGATGTTTCTAACGACTAAATTTGGGAAGCTTCAAATTGATATCTGGTGCAACCTTTGCAAGGTAACTATCCATCAAATTCACAACCATTGTAATTTGTGTGAGTGATATAGAGGCATGGAGACCAAAATACAAAGGTCATCTCTCAAACCCTAAAGGAAACACAAGGATAAACCCTAAATCAAGCCCTCCTTGAACTTGCGCACTCCTCTCTCTCTCACAAGGTTCAAACCCTAAAGGACCTCCTTCTAACTTTTTCACACTTCTCTTCAAAACCATAGAGACAAGGAGACAAGACTCTCTTCACCATTGCACTAAAAGATTCCTTTCTAGCACAATTGGCATAGTTGAGAGATTGATCCCTAGAACATGAGCACCCTACCACTTCATGTCCATTTTTGATAGCTTAGGGTTTGTTGCGTGAAGGGTGATAGGGTTGGTTGTGAGTGCTAGGGTAGCCTACGGTTTCAACATATGAAAACATTCAATGGAATAGAACTAGATAGATATTGAAACAAATTATCTCTAATAGATAGATATTGAAACACTCAATGTCACTTACACTTGGAACAATTGTCGTAGGAGAGAACCTCAAATCTAGAAGAAGGCATGGAATTCTTATCAAACTATACATGTCAAAGGCATATGAAATAGCAAGTGAACCCGCGGTTGAAATCGATGTGAAGAGGATCTCCCCCTTACTTCATCTGAAATAGAAGGTGAACACGTGGTTGAAATGAGGGCTAAATGAGCAAAACCCAGCAAAGGATAGCAAGTGAGCTAAATGAGGAATAAATAAGAAAGGAATTAAAAAAAAATAGACATTAGGTCTAGGTTATAACATGTTCAATGGTCTTCCTTTTACTTTCGGGAATATTCTCTAAGAAAATGTATCCATGATGTTCAAGATGAATGAATTTTCCAAAATACCAAAGATGAATGACCACAAATCATATGAATACCAAAGTACAAAGGTCATCTCTCAAACCCTAAAGGAAACACAAGTATAAACCCTAGCCCTCCCTAGTGCGCACTTCTTTTATCCTACTAGCAAACCCTAGGTCAAACCCTAGAAGGCCTTATCCTAAGATCTGTGCACAACTCTCTCTTTTGTGCACTTCTTCTCTTACCTAGCCATGGCATAGAGAAGAGACGCAAGTGTACCATGTTCTAGAGTGAGCCTTAGGCTCATCTTTATATATTGATCAAGAGGTTCCCTTTTGAGCCTACATTAAAATATAACTTAATTTTTCCCAAGGCGGACCTATAAAATTAAAATTATTTATTTAAGACATATTTTATTATTTATACATATCTAGAAGACTCTAAATAGAAGGGGTTGGGAAGACAAATTTATAATATCATCTGATCACTGGGTATTTGGAAGAAACAAAACATCTGAAGCTCTGAAAGACAACTGAAAGGTTCTTCATATGCTACAACTGATCTTAGAGCAATTGAAAACTACAAGTCATTTTATCATCATAATACAATTGAAGGTTCTTCACATGCTACAACTGAGACTTGAGTATTTCGAAACTACAAGTCATCTGATCCTCAAATGGAAACTGAAGAGTTCTTCACATACAACCAGCCCTTAATAATTTCTCCACCAAACTTGTAGCATACTTGGTTTGTGACACAACACACAACCATTGGTTTGTCAAAATTCTATACCTACACAACAATGAAGGAGTCCTAAACCAGTCTTGTCAAAAGTTGAACAAAAAACAGATTTTACCTTCTGAATTGTGTTGACCTTACTACCTATGATGATTATGTCATCCACATAAACAAATACAACCACCAAATCATCATTGTCTTTCTAACATAAAGACTAAATTAGAAGGGCTTCTTTTGACTCCAAATCTTGAGCCTATTTCAAACATTTAAAACTTATATCGTCTTACACATGACACGCTCCATAAATTCTACTTAAAACCCCTAGGGATTATACATAAGGAAGTAAAAGAAAGAAAAAATTACAATAAGGAAGTAGCTAAGTCTAAATGGGATTTAGAGAGGGGAAGAGTTCAATTTTTTTTTTAAAAATCACAAGCACATAAAGTTGGGAGAAGAGGGAAAAGAGGAATCAAAATATGAGGGAAGGATGTAATAAAGGTAAATGTTAGAGAGGGGAATTTAGAGGGAAAACAATAATCAATTAAAGGTATTCTTGACATATTGAATAACAGTGACACACATACATAAACCTTGATAGCCATATATAGCCATATATATACCTCAGGATATTTTATCCTGAGGTCATATCATTCAAATTTATGAGTACATTTGACTCCATAGCCCTTACAGACACCTGTCTTCCTGTAGTGTGTTTTTCCTGAGCATCCATGCCACTCCCACAAACTACCAAGCCCACCTATCATCGAGTATTTTTGGGCTCCACCCAGAGAGTTGGTTGTGCACATCTCTCATTGGATACCGATCATTAAATCTATACTGTCTTGACATATCTATTGCACGAATACATGCCACTACGGAAGTAGTAGGGAACCCTCCCTTGGTATATTGCATGAATACATAGACATAAACAGAGAGAACTTGATCCACTGTGACCCCTTTGGGGGGATCCTGTTCTATTCCTTAGTGCTCTTCTAGCTAGGCTACCTTTCCATATCCAACCTGCTAGTTTGTGCGTTAACATTTTGGCATTAACCTACCCCCCTCCCGTTGTTCTTGCCATCTGTTAGAAAATTGTAAAAGCTTATGTTATTGAATGATTTTTAATTGTTAGGGCACATGATTTTCTTCTTTTCATCTAAGAAAATCATTTTGTTTCCCTCTCTTTTATAGGACACACAAATATCACTTTGTTGTTGATTTAAAATGGAAAGAACAAATGGAAAGCACTTTATTAATTAATGAGGAAGATGAAAAATCAGAAAAGGAAAAAGAGTCTCAGAAAAGGGTGAGTGGAGTCAATATAATTAATGTATTTCTAACAGTGAGATAGTTAACAGTGAGTTAGTTATAGTTATCGTGAGAAATATCCTTACATTTCCCTTATCGTTTCAATGTTTATCTTTAGCTATACTATAATATGAAGATCATTGGCCTAACGTTTCCTTCTCCCTCGATGGAGTGTTGGTATAGCCAAATATGTATCTATCATATCTATCATCCAGCTCGAGCGATGAAATTTCGAGAGGGACAAGGGAAAACATATCCAACACATGTAACAAGGAGAAATCAACTAGAGGTGAAAAGGTTAGAAGAAAGTTTGCTAGGTGCATGAAATTATTTCTTGTTGAAGGAGGATCATGCTCTTATGGTGATGAGAGCATAGGTGACATTGAGTCTCCCTGGAGGTACAAACACCTACTAAAACAGTGGGCACCCAAGGAACTGCCAGAGTTGGAAACTAACTTCTATGTTAATGAGACGATGTATCGCATTGCTCCGTCATCCATCCATGGCCTTGGTTTATTCTCCATGGACGACATAAAGGTAAAATATGGTGGATTGTTTGAATTGTTTGAGTATGTTGGAACATGTTACACTTATGGAGTATGGTTGAGGCTGGTCTAATATATGCCTAGTATGCAGAGATATGCACTCGCCACAAATTATATACAACTGAAAGACAATAATAAAAATAAAGGAGCGACTATGTGCATTGATGGAAGGACAAAGGAATTGGGGAATATTGCAGGTCTTATAAATAGTACAAGTCCTAGGACGACAAGAACGGAACCCAATTGCATTTTTTAGGAGCATGAAGGTAATAGGATATTTGTATGTGTGGTGAAAACAATAACGACAGGAGAAGAGTTGTTGGTCGATTACAATCTGAATCGAGTCGACCTGGGAACGTCTTATTTTTCTACGATACAAAACCCATTATACCCAAACTTAAAAAGGGATTACTTAATTTGTGAATGTTTCATTTGTGACGAAATTTTATTTTATTTTTAAATTTTCCATTTGCTAATTTTTTCTCGACGTTTCATTTCCAAATATTTGCTAATTTGTATGTGTGAATGTTTCATTTGATAATATTTGTAAAAATTCCATTATTTCATATATAGTTTTTTCAATATTTCTTGCACGTACTAACATTCTTCTTGAAATTCTTCCAGAGTGGTGATTGGGGAAAAGTCCCTGAGCGTGGCAAAGGCCCCATTCCTAGCACCACATCAACCAAAAATGATGAATCTATAAGTGATGAAGAGATATTTGATTCTAGAGATCCCTTGCAGACAATAGAATTGTCCCTAAGAAAGGCCAATACAGAATTCTGGGATTTGGTCGCTGCTGGGTCGGAAAAAGATGAGGATTTCCTAAGGATAGGTGAATTATGCATTAAGATAGAAAATTATGGGGTAAGTCATGTCATCTAACAATATCATTTTTTTTTTTTAATTTTGTAATTTGATATATGCAATTAACACATATTTCTCATTGTAGAATTTTGTGAGATCGATGAGAGGGGAAGGGTAAGGTCTTGGTAGAAGCAGCAGGACTGAAATAGAGAACCCGCATGGCCACATAGCCACGAGGCTATTTTTCACTCCAAGTGTGCCATCTGAGACCGATTCTATACCTTCTAGGGGTGATTCCATGCCCCCACAACACACACCAGATCATGCGGATGGTGTAAATGATCATGGAACTGATCACTCTTCCATTGATTATTACCCTAGTGCTACACGTATACAAAGAATAGGAACAAACGAAGTATCATTTTTGGTCGACCAGGACATGGTTCCTCTAAAAATAGTACAACCACTAGGTATTTAATATATGTCTTTATCGAGATTCCTATTATATAATTGTTTAATCAATCACATATCAGTGAGATTTAAATTATTAATGATGACAATGTTTTACAAGAAACAATTTGTTCTACAATAGTTTGCATGACTATGCATTAGAAATTTTCGGGACAACCATTCAATTACGATGGAATCGACAAAATTCCAAACTAAAAATCCTTCTTATCTTCAGACTGGTTGGCGAGTTTGGTGACTCGTTCAATAATCCGGAAGTCCTAAAAAGGACTGGAAAGCATTTGAAACATGTTTGAGAGGCCTATAGGAATAAATTAGTACAGGAACCCAAGTATGAACACCCTTTGGTTTTCCCTGAGAGGGAGTGGAAAGAAATTATTCTTGATGTAAGAGAATTATAGATGAAAGAACAAGGGAAGAAACCACCTGGTCTTTTGTTTAATTTATGAGGAAAACAATCAATATCTAACATATTTCAAAATATTGCATAGACTCCAAGACCCTTCCAAGGCAACAAAGGCAAGACAAGACAAACATGGCCAACATAATGGGGCCAATGTGGTTACGAAAGATTGAAGCCATGGGTTGTCAGTGCCTAAACATTTTACTTTTTTTTTTATCATCATCACAAAATATGTAATTCATTGCAGCTAGTGACTAATGATTTTGATATTTCTCAATGCAGGGGGATTTGTTCAACGACGAAGCCACAGAAGAAGATCTAAAGGTCGGGTTCATGTAGAGTTTTGATGGCGTGGTGGCACGACAAAGAAGCTTGGGGAAATCACCATGTGTTTCTCTGGAGGACATGGTAAATAAAATGAAATTAAAAACTTGTCGATTAGTTTTTACTCATTGATTAGTTGTAATGTAAAATATACTTTTTATTCATTTAAAATGTAAAATAATGTGTGTCTTTTCCACATTCGCAGGAGAGTAACAATGCTACCAATGCTCCTAATGTACCTAATGAACCACATCCCGATCCCCATATTGATTGAAGTGTTGTTTCCGAAGGACCATTGCATAGTGGTATGCGCACATTTTTAATGTTTTTTCCATTGTTTAATGAGTATTAATATTTAGGGTATATAATGTACTGAATACTTATATTGTTTCATATGGCAGAGCATGTAGATGCCAATCGAGAGTGGAAATAAACAAGAGAAAAAACAACAATGCTTCCACCAACTATTGTTTCTACTACATCGGCTAATCCAGGTATAAAACATTGAAATTAAATCTGTATTAATTAAATTTCCCTAGGAACAATGAATAAAAATATCACTTGAATTTTTTTTTGTTGTTGTAGCAGTGGATGCCTATGCGCATCCTCAACCTCCACGCCGAAATACTAGAAGTTCATCATGGTGTGAGGTGTTGAGTATTGATGATGAAACACTTCAAGAAGGCCCAATAACTATGGGGGATCAGTTAAATTATGATGATGACTTAATTTGTGCTTTCATGGAGACCAATAAGAAGAAGAACAAAAACAAATGATTAGACATTTTATTATTAATATAAATCCAATATATTTCTGGTCCAATGTAATGTATTTTGTTTTCCTAAATGTCATGAATGTTATTTGCTTTCATGTTTTTTGTTTTAGCACATGGTGATGAATGTTTTTTGCTTACATTTAATGTTACTGTCATTTCTAATTATAGTTGTAAAATCTAGATAGATTGGGTATGGGGAAATGAGAGTGATGTGAGAGGGGGGGAGGGGCCAAAAGAGCTTCCACCTTCACGTGGTTGGTCATGTTCAGTAGAGAATAATTTATTCTCGAAATGAAGATAAGCTCATTCAAGTATTCATCATTAGTAATTAATTTGTAGAGGTTGTTACATTTTTAATTACTATTCTGAAATATAATTAAGTCATGTGATAAATCACAGGATGGAGAGGAGAAACATTGGAGGCACCCCATCACTCAAAGGTATGGATATTGTTAAGGAATGGTTTAAGGTGATTTTTGGTTGATTTATGACTATCATGATATTTCTTAATGAATGTCGAGAGCAATGATTTTTTTTAGGAAATTTGAATTTATGAAGACAAAGTTATGCTGACTCCATGAGTGTTACACAATCCCCAAGGTATGTCTCTCTAGCCAACATTGTTTGTAGCCTAAATCCATGTAGTACACACTGAATGCGGTGACCATGAGGTTCATCATCCTCTTCATATGCTTCTTTCTCCTCTTAGGAGGTTTGAACCTCCTAACCTAACCTAGGCTACCCCTACATACCCCGACCTACCCTAAACCTAACCTACATCCTAAGCCTAGAAATCCTAGACTCTTAGTGGCCTAACACAAGACATCTAGACCTAATATCTATAGCTCCCTAAAGCTACTAAAGCTACTAACTTGACACTCAATTTAGGACTGACATAACTATTACAACGCAGTCCCACCATCTTAATGCTGGATATATATTCACTCTGACACAGTCCGCCATTCTTGGAAGTTTTGGGGCGATTAATATATCATTTGATTTATTGCAATGTCTAGAACAACATACCATTGTAACTGTGTTTGGTTGTCTCCAAAATTACTCCATATTTTTCATCTAGGGAATTAACTGACTAAAGCCAATAACTTGGATCATGTTCCTTTTAACTAGATTTAGATACTAAAAGTTCCATATAAGTATACCTTGCAATTGTTGTTGTCACCATGTTTGTGTGGGTTTGTTCTTTTGGTCACTTGTTTATTAAATACTTCCTTGAGCTAATGATATAGTTGAACCTGTGACAAGCACACAATTGTAATTATTTTACCTATAGTTAAGTGCAACTTATAATCGTTTATCATAAATAAGGAGACGATCTTTTTCTTAAATTTGGATTTGAGTCCTAGTTGATTCCATAATTTAGATTTATGTGTTGTGTGGTGATTAATTGTAGCAATGGGAAGAACTTCTTATCATTAACTTGAGTTCAATAATGAGGTGTGTGTTGTCTTTGTCCAAACTATGAATAGGATATTTAAAACAATCCAGTATCAAGGTTCCTATTCCATTCCACATGCCCCGTGAGTGGAAGGAATTCCCTTTTTAATACTAGAATCCCTTGTCCATCGAATTAATGTGTTCGTTTTTTAACCAATTCTCTCCAAGGTTATATTGTTTGCTTATTATTTCACTGTCTATGTCTACCTTTGGTGTCATCGCCTATGTTATCCACTTTTGGAAAGCTCATGTTGAAAAATTTTAGCATATCATAGAAAGTAGATCATTCACAATAGTTCACTACTTGATTGTAATTTTCCATATGGAAGTTGGTTCTCCAAGAACTGGGAATGATCACTATATTTTTATATTCATCCTTTCTTTGAAAAGGGCCTTTGCATTTCTCCACTGCAAGTTTCATTGGCATTCAAAAGAGCATTGGTTCTCATTTATTATGTCTTTATCCTTTCCCAAATTCCATAGTCAAGAGAGATAGGCCATATATTATTATTCCTATTATACATGTCATCGTCACTGGAAGGATAAATTTAATGATACTAACCTTCAATAGAAGGACTATCAAGGCCTACTAAAACAACAATTTTACCCTACAAATCATTTATAGAAAAACATGAAAATTTTCATGGCCTTGCACTCTAGTTTCAACGCTTCCAGTAGTTGGTCGACAGGTAGTATTTGACCTCTAATCCTATTGACAATGTGGATGCTCCATTTTTTGGTCCTCATTGAGTGACATATTTTTTATTTGGAGTGAAACCATTGAATAATTCTAAATGTACTTGTGCATATAGAATGCCAACCTGGGTGACTGCTCATGCTCCATCTTCTTTACATGTCGTTGTAGCTTCTAAATTTCAGCTTCTTGTTCCTTGGATTTTTCTCTCAGGCATTGATTTTCCACATCTAACAGGAATTCCTTCGATTTAATAGTGCCCCAATACTCAGTAGGGGAGGTCTAGTGCTTTAAAATCTCCTTCACGGGTGAAATCATGAAGATGGGTTACACTTTTGCTTGTTTTATGAGAAAAAAAACTGTATTTTCACAAGTTATTCAACTTCCGACATATAAAAGTATTTTTTTTATTTAGAATTTCACTTTACAGTAAAAACAAAACTTGTGA